>BROG01000750.1:130000-346462 GCA_030159075.1 Atrina japonica | reverse complement strand
TACCTATGTATTATTATTTATAGAACATTGTTTTTGTATATGCAACAAACTTTGTATGATCGACTTGTCTAAAACTTGTGGCCGAGTTGTCTTAAAATTCGACGAGTAGTCCTGGGCCGAGTGTTATTAGGGCCGACTTGTCCGTGATTCTTAGTGAAAGGGAGATAACCTCTATTGAAATATTTAACATTTTTCGTTCCGGATGTTACGATCGTGTAAAATAGAAGTGCCTAGATATAAATGGTATTTCCGTGAAAGACATAAGTAGTTACTATTGTTTTTTTTTTATACAGTGACGAAAATAAAGAAAACGAAAAAACATATATATATATTAATTTCAAATTTGAATCTGATTCGCAATTTATTAAATTATTTCGTTTTGTAACTGTTTCTGCTAAATTTTAATCAACCTTTTCCGCCTCGCCTACGTCATTAAAGAAGTTGGCAAAATTGACGTGGCATGAGAAAGAATACTGAAGGGTTTTTTCACTAATTGCTGTTGAAACAAGGACTTTATGTTGTATTTAGCTTCTACTGCAACCAGTCTGATTATATAGTTTCTAAAGAAAATCCAGAAACGACAATGGGGTTAACGATATCTAGTCTCTTTACTAAACTATTCGGCAAGAAACAAATGAGAATATTAATGGGTAAGGAATTCACTTCACTTCTAGACATGATTCACTTCCAATGACACGCTTTTTAATCAAGTTTTTTACATAATCACATATATCAGAATTGTTGTAAAACGGAAATCGACTGTTTCAGTCGTCTAAAAAGTATGTGAAAAGCAGGAATGTACATGTTCCATAACTCAATGTACTGGCATTGGTCGTAAAACAACTTGCACAATAATCTTTTTTCTTTGTTGTACATGTAGAGTGGATGGACCAATGCTCGTGGTAAAAACAACATGACTGCGATTATTTTAACAAAAACTAAGGCAATGCCTTTGAAGAGAGCACAGCTCCTTGGTTAAAACACAGAGAAAAGCATTTACTAGCTGATCAGGAATCTAACTTCTAAGTGACATCAGTAGTACAACACCTTTTCTGCAAAAAATTATGACGTCAAACATTTTGAACATGAGAATCAAACTTGGGTCAATGAGGAGTTCGTTTCCAGTAAAGTGTTTTTGAATTGAAATATTGTTTGTTTCCCCTTCCCGGAACAACACGCGGAAATCACTGACTGAAAATTTTTTAGAGCCTGTGTCATACCGATATATATTTTTTTTTATTAGAATAATTCCCAGGCGTGGATATTAAGAAAAAATTGAGGAGGCAAAGGGGCTCCTAAGTTTTAAATTGTGGGAGCCCAGATTTAAACTTAGGGGCCCTAAGAATAAATTTGAATAAATTTTAACCAGTTTCTGACCTTGACATTTTTAACAAATTGCTCAGTCTGGCTAGTGCAATACTGATATTGTGATTGCATGGTCTTTTTTGGTACATGGACATTTTGGTACATACGATGCATGTTTTGGTACAAGTAATGTCTTTTCGGTACTTCCATTTTTACTGAAACTTACTACTGCTATAATGATTGATAATGATCTTACTTATCAGAAAAAAATTATTCATTTTAAATTATTTTACTTTTGATGTCATCATTTATAGTAACATTAACATAGTGCATTTAATGATTTTCATGGATCTGTTTTGGACATCTCCGGTCTGGTACATAAGATTAATGTATGAAATGTATTATTGTAAATACAAATAAATGGACAGTATATTTCAAAGATACAGTGGAATTTCGTTATGTCAAAATCGGATGAGTCGAAATTCTGGTTATGTCAAAATTGAATGGTCAGTCCTGATTATTTTATTATATGTTTATACTACTTTTATTCCGGATATCTCAAAGTTTTTATCTCAAAATTTTTATGCCAATATGGTAATAATACGTGTATAAAATAGTGCTACAGATAATATTCTGAAAAATTGATTCATAAAAATTTTTAATCACTTTCACAAACAGACCTTGACCTTGATTTTTACACTGAATAGCTCCAGGCAATGGCCTTCTCCTGGAATTTGGTCACCCGCAAAGAAAAAAATTCCATAATGTAACTTTTAAAATTTAGTTTCTGAATTTGTTTTAATAATTTTTATGGGTTGACAACTACAAGCATACAGCAATGTCAATAGAAATAATTTCATACTGCTGATACCAACATGGAGCTAAATCAGTTTCTATTGAACTCTCAAGTCCATGGAAAAATGAAAATAAAACCAGAATAGATGGGATAGCATTGAATAGGAGCAAAGAAAGTACAAGTACATGTAACATGACTTCAGAGTTTCAGGTAGAGTCTATATAATAACAAATACCAGTATGCAGGTATCTTTCTAAATGAAAAGTACTAAGGATACCATAAAATTTATTAAAATATACATGTATCAGTAAAATCACACTAGGGGGTATACTTGTACCCTGAAAATGTAGAGTGTTGTACAAGTCAAAACACTTGGATTTACAAGGTGTTTTCAGGTGATTTGCCCAAAATTCTCCAAAACACCTCATGATCAGCTGTACTGTAACTAAAACTTTGCGCAGAATTTCGGCCTACATGTAGGTCACTGTGATATACATGTACTAGGAAAGAGACCACCAGCCTTCAACTGCAGTGGTCAGCAAAAGCAATTGTCTCCTTGTCTGATGTTACTGGTGTTTGGGGCTTTTGGGATGTTACAGGGGTGGAAATTAATGGGTGCCCGTTCGCCCGAGGCGACTGAATTTACATGTACCATCGGGCGAATTGTCTTACGTACATGTACGAAGTCGCCCGTTTGGCGAATTGATTTCAGGAATTTTTTTGCCACATTTTGGGGCCGTTATTTTGGTCCATTTCCAGTCGGAAATAGTATCTGTTTTTTCTCAACTTTGGTCCTTAAAATTCCCAATCTGATGAAGCTAAAATTTTGACACATTAAGTTCGAATGTCCGCTTTTATCAAAATGAAAGTAGAAGTACAACCATTCTGCATTCGTCATTTCAAAAAGCTTAAGTTTTGAAAGTGATCCATTTCCTTCTATTTGCAGTTTAAATGGATTGCTAAAAAACAGTTAGAATTTAAAATAATTATTTTATTGACAAGTAAATACGTTAGTCTTTACCTCGTGGCCTAAAATGTCACAGAACACATTGTGCATTGAATGTTGTTGCTTGCAGTTTATGGAGGAAATGGAAGTTGGGTGTGTGTAATAAAAGAACCGATACCTAACAGAACTGAATTTCAGGATGTGTTAAAGTAATGATACATGTACATGTAATACTATACATTGTGTAAAAGTTATAATATCTTAATCAAATGTAGGTGAATGATAAAAGGAAAATAAGTTGTTGTGAATATAAGTTTTAATGAGATACTTAAAATGGATAGATATTGTTTTAAAAAATGAAAACTTTTGTAATTTGCATCAATTTAAACACACAGTAATTACATATATTTAGTAAAATAACAATAAATTAATAAAACACAAAACTGACTCAAATATTCTTCTTTCTTTGCGGGCCACCAAATTTTCATGGCGGGCCAGCACAATATCAGTATAGCACTTGACCGGCTGAGCAAGTTGTTAAAAATGTTAAGGTCACTAACTGGTTAAAATTTTTTCAATTAAATATGACGGGCCCTTTAGTTTAAATCTGGGCTCCCAGAATTTAAAACTTAGGAGCCTGTTTGGCTCCTGAGGTTTTTTCATAATTTCCGACCCTGTGTTAGTGCCTGCTTTTGCATGTATAGTGTACCTAAATTTTTAATATACATGTATAACACATTTATATCATTACAGCATTTACAGAACTTTTTTTTTATCCTTTTTAGAAATGTTCTTTTTTTAACTAAAAATTAATGATAATGTTGTTTTTTTTTAAATAGTGGGGTTAGATGCTGCTGGAAAAACAACAATTCTTTACAAACTCAAACTTGGTGAGATCGTGACAACAATTCCAACAATAGGTAAGTATATTATATATTGTCTAATACTTTTAGAGCTTAGATTTAAGCAGCATTTCACAAACAATCCTAAATTGGCAACTAAGTTTGTTGTACAACCAGGATTCAAAATTCAACAATTATCATTCATATTCTCGGATGACTTTGTTGATTCTATGTAACACTCCTTAGAATTTTGGGAGCCTGCCTGGCTCAGTCGGTAGCTCGCTTGACTCTTGATCCTGAGGTCGTGAGTTCGAGTCCAGCCGGCGGCAGGTTGGTTTCCTGTCTGTCGGATGAGACAGTAAAAACCGTGGACCCGTGTCACAGTAGGTGTCGGCACGTTAAAGAACCCTCACTGCTCAATGGCCGTAAGTGCCGAGCAAAGGCCAAAATTTGAAGCCCTTCACCGGCATTTGGTGACGTCTCCATATGAGTGAAATATTCTTGAGTGGGACGTTAAACAACAATAAACAAACAAAACTTAGAATTTTGGCCATTTGCAATTAGTGTTTAACTGTTGGTTTTTTGTTTGTTTGTTAGCTCACCTGAACCTATACATTATGTGTACTTGTGTTGTGGCCAATTAACCCCCTTCCAGGAATGTCTTGTTGAAACACTTGCATCCGTTCTGTAGGAATCAAAATATTTACCATACATGTACATTGTTCCTTGACCTTAAACTGTCAACTGTGGGTCAAAGACCTATTTTGAAAATTTACATCCATTTCAGGCAAGCTTTGTTGTCTTTGGACAACTTGTTTGTTTATTTACCAAAGAAGCCTTAAAGCTTGACTACTATATTATAGTCAAAACTTAATACAAGTAACAAGTCATCAATTCGAATGTGGTTTTTGTTTCATTTACATGTAATTGGATACATATACATTCAATTTGCAATGAAATTAAGGTCAGACTACTGTTTATTAATTTTTGTATTTTTTGGTTTGTGTTTTCAGGTTTTAATGTAGAAACTGTAGAATATAAAAACATTTCTTTCACTGTGTGGGATGTCGGTGGACAAGACAAGATCAGACCACTTTGGAGACACTACTTTCAAAACACACAGGTTTGATATTTACATGTACAGTAACTATGATATTCTGTCAATCTTTATATTGCCACCCTTTCATACTGCCACTAAACTTGGAAAAAAGAATTTCCTCCTGTGTTATTACCAAGGATTTTCCACACTCATTTGGGAATGGGTCTGGGCCTTTTGAATTGGGAATATTAACAACATTTTATTGAAATTGGGAAATCTAAAAATATACAAAACTGTTTGATAATACAAAATCTCTGCAAGTTCATTATCATTTGACATCAGTTAGGAAATTTTCACTGCAATCTGGGGGAAAATGATGTTTTTGTTTTTCAGGTCATCTGAGCCAAAGGCTATGGGTGACCTATTGCGACTGTCTTTTGTCTGTTATCATGTGTCATTAACATTTGCACATTTTCGACCTCTTCTCAAGAACCAGTGGGCCAATTTTAACCAAACTTGGTATATAGCATCCCCATGTGAAGCCGCATAAAGTTTGCGAATAAAAAGGGGTAGGACCCATAGGGGCCTCAAAAGTGGCCAAAAAGGACAAAAACTTAGTACATCTTTAAAAATCTTCTTCTTATGATCAGATAACTTTCAAATTTTGTATGCATGATTTTTAAGTCAGTATCTACAAAATTTGTGAACAAAAATCAAATCTGTCCATAAATGAGCCACTGCGGACGCTTCAGTAACATACAGTACAAATATGGTATATATTCTGTCAAACACTTTGTGTAGAGTGAAACACACATATGATACAGTGTCACACGGTGATTTTTGGTGGGCAACACTAGAAAAACACTATCACTCCGTGAAAAATAGTGTAAAGGATTATCTTTCAAAATGAATGACTTGACACTTCAATATGCAATAAAAACCTCCATGCATTAGCGTATTGTAGCATAAAATCAAGGTTTGAAAAATTTGTATAAAAAGCACTCGCCTTTTGGCCAGTGATTACATTATCTTCCACTCACCCAAACTCATTTTGAACTCACCCAAGTATGAAAACGTAGTATTTCAAAGTAAATTTGTTAAGAGCGTATAAACTCTTTTTTTTCAAAGTAAATAGATCTTATATGACTTAACAGATATGATACTCTACATTTGTCAAATTGTCTTTTTTCTAATCAAGTACTTATTATGATGGAAAATGTGTGAAAATCTTACCACAACTTTTGTATGCTCTCATTTTAAGTTTTTAGAATTCAAATTCTTGACTGAAATTTTGGTTGCCCGCCATAAAAATCTGGTTGCCCGTAAAGAAAATTTTTTTTTTATTTAATTTTGTTTCTTGAAGTTACTGTTATTTTAATAGATAAATTTATATACAGTATATATTGTCTCTGAATGATGCATTTGCATCAAAATTAACTGTAAATGCATCATTATTATTACTATAATCAATTATTATTATTATTACTATTTTATGATGTTACTACTATGTGTTTAACTAAATCAATATAAATTACAAAAGTATGTTTTCACTATTGTTAGATGAAAACAAGAGCTATCCATTTCTATGTTTTCATTAAAACTTTTATTTATAGTTTTAAGTAACTATTTTTACTTTTATCATTCACTTACATTCAATTCAGATTTTACAACTTCTATACAAATTATAGTGTTATGATTATTTTACCAAATCCTGAAATTCAGGTCCGTTCGGTATTGGTTCTTTTATTTACACACATCCAACTTCCACTTTCTCAACAAACTGCAAGTATCAGCTGTCAACACACGATGTGTTCTGTGACATTTTTGGCCATGAGGTAAAGACTAACATGTTTAATTGTCAATAAAATAATTATTTAAGTTTCTAATTGTTTATCGTAATGTATTTTGAACTTAAAATAGAAGGAACTGGATCAGTTTCGAAATTTAAAAGGGATAAAGGAAGTGTACATATTCTTCGTGGTATTCTTTCCACATTTGTAGATGGTTCCAGTGCTCTACAATGCGACCAAATCACTCGCAAATGCGACCATTTTTTAGGTTTTGGCGAGTGTTTATTCTCATTCAGTCGCCACATTGCAACCAGCTTTTTTTCCCGAGCCGGAAATCAAAAGTTTATCCGTTTTCACTATGAAATTACATTATCGAAATCATGGTCTTTTATGCGCTTTACAACAACCAATTTGGCTATTCAGTTTTGATAGACTAGAGCATCTAACTCACGTTGATTACTGTATAAAAACACGATGTATGCTTTCGCGTTTTCGACTTGAAACTTTCCAAACAGAAGACGATGACTTTTACTTTTCAGTGTCAATTTCAACAGAAGCATCTACCTCTTCATTGGACACTAGCAAGTTTAAACGATCTTGGTGAAAGAAATATACTGGAACCGAGTTATGGCTAGTGTTCGACGAGGAGGACAGGCAGACCACAGCCGGAATTGAAAATTTTATCTGTAAATTAAACTCGAGAGTCAAACACCCGATTGTCGTGGACAAACACCTATAAAGAACTTTATAGGTGTTTCAACTTTGTCTGACGATCCGGTAACGGGTGTTTGACTCTCAATTTTAACTTACAGATAAAATTTCCAATTCTTGTGGGCAGATAATCACTAAGGGGATTCTGTCGCGGCCGTTTTATCGTGGTGGGACAACACAATAAAACGACCGCAACAGAATCCCCAAAGGGATTAGTGGGCAGACACCGTTTTGTAAATTCTGTTGAAGAGAAACCGGTGTTAAAAATTCAAAAACGAAGTTTGAGTTTTCCTCAATATTGGAGCAACAAGTACGAAAAATATAGCCATAAAAATCAGTTCTGGATTGATTTAAAAAATACACAAAACGGTCAGCAGTTATTAACCTTGTTTTAAATGCAGTGAAATAATAAAAAGTAATGTCAACTTAAAAAATTAATGTGTTTTATTTCATTTCATCCAGCGGATTCTTTTTTAACAAGAACACACACACACACACATATATATATATATATTATATATATCTTGGTGAGTAAAAGTTTGTGGCTGGCTAGTAAAATTTCTGGTTCACTGGCCAAATGAAGAGTGGATTTTTTTAGTGTTGTAGAGCCCTGGGTTCTCAGGTGAGCGATTGAGACCCAACAGGGCCTGTTGAGGATTTTAAGAATGTATTTATTTTATCAATTAGGGAGATTTTGGACAACCAGTCGGGCACACTTGTCGTGATTCAGGTGTGCTTAATGTTCAGACCTGCAATTTTTATAAGAGGACCCTTAAATTGGTTAATTAATGTATAAAACAATACTGACTGACTGTTTAACTTAAAATTTGTTTTTCAGGGATTAATATTTGTGGTGGATAGTAATGACAAAGAGAGAATGTCAGAGGCAAGGGATGAACTGAGGAAAATGGTAAAATGTATTTTTTAAACACAGTATATGTAATACAATAGAGAATAGGGCACTATATTTATCAAGAGTGTCACTGAACAAGGGTGAAACTATACACTATTCTCACAATGCGATACATTACACAATTATTGCACTATTTTTGCAGGACTCTACATTAAGGATTTTTTCACTTGTCCCATTGGACAAGTAATAACCAAAAGTAACTTGTCTGAATCCCAAATCCAATTGTCTGTAATTTACAATGAAAAATTCTTGTTTTAGGACACTATCGTATCGAAAGGGTTAAATAGATACACATTAATTTGGCCGAGATTTGAAATCACAAAAAATAAATATTGTTGATTATTTAAACTTGTATGAGCCGATTTTTACCTGGACATGGACAAATGTTAATGTCAAGCCCTGTTTTGGTTTGGTATGAGAATTTATGGAGTACAAAAACAATATTGTCACAATTTCCAAATCTCACTTCTGTGAGAGTTGTAAAAAACTGTGTTTACACAGCAATTATCACGACTCATAATTGGTAAACCTCGGTACAATGCCAAACCCCATATACTGCCAAACTTAAGAAAAAAGAAAGGTAGTAGTATATTGGAGAGGACTGTATATACAGGGTTTCCACTAGGAGCTGAGAGTCAGTGGTCATTGACCCATCATTGAAAATTTGGGTCAAAACTCAAAATTGAAGAGTTATAATGAGTCAAGAGTTGAAAGTTTCACGGCCCTTTTTGTAAATGTAGATGCAAGGTTTACACAATCTGTAAATACTTATTGATACTCCATGTTAGTCATGGGACATTTATGAAGCTCTATCAGACTTGCTTCAACCATTTTTTTTGGGGGGGGGGGTTGCCGAAATTCTGCCCTGATTTTAAGCAATTTATTCTTTGATTTTAAAACTGGGATTTACCAAAAATGTTACTTAAAATCTGAGCATAATTTCAGCAGCGATATATATACATGTAATAATAATAATAGTAAAGCAGTAGTCTTGATAGTTTGTGTCACAGGTACTTGAGAACAGGAATTTGTATTTTTTTTATTATTTTGCAAATTTATTATTATTTTCAATATTACCCAACACTATTGATGTAATTTTGAAGTTTTTTCCCAGTTTAGATTATCTGTTGATATAAACATGACATAGGAGTATATGTATCATCAGCAACAGGGCATAATCTAAACCAAGAAAAAAACCTTGAAATTAAATAAAATTACATAATATTGTTTAGTAATAATGTAAATAATAATAAATTAACAAAATTGGTAAAAATTCAAATTCCTGTCTCAAGTAACTGTTTATACATCATTGGTTTCAGCGGAGGTGGGGAGGGTGGTATATTAACCTCCCAGGAGATTGATTAGGTCTACATTCTAATCAGCTAGATATTTCTTTAACCAGTGTGAATCTGTTGTCTAAAATACTCTTTTAAACTACTAAAGGTTATTGGAAAAATGATGACATTAAATGATCAGTATTAAAAAAAAAATCGCTGATGTTTGCAGATACATTTCACGTTAAAGTCGCTTAAATTTTACTCTGCCAAAGATCGAAGAATAAAGTAGAAAAGTGTGTCAGTACTGATGATGTATTTCTTATAACAATCGAAGGTTACAATAAGATAAATTGGAATTAGTTTGCTGATACAGTAAACATTTAAATAGAATAAATAAACTTGTTCCCCTATTTTACCACATGCAAACCGCTTTCTTGCATCTTACCATGAGGACAAATCTGAACAGGCTTCGTATCAGCACTACACTCTCATTAACAATCAGCAGTGTTAATTAGGGCTATTCCAGACAAAAGTGTCTCCTGGGGGCAGAACGCCCATGAAATTTAGGGGTACCACCTATGAACTTTTAGTTCATAAATATCCCCCACCCATTACGTTATATTTTGGGTAAACCCCCTCCCCCACAACAAATTAAAATTAAAATTAAGTCATTTCTCCATATATTATAATAAATAAAATTTAATCCTTTATAGTTTTTGCCTTTTATTGCAATACAATGGCCAAGACAATTCATGTTTAGTGGTGTACATGTAACAATACATCAATACAATAGTAAATTAGTATACATGTATTGCTATTGTATTTCTGGTGATAATTATCTTTCATTTTTCTGATGCCATTCTCTTATTTTGGTATCACTTTCACTTTGAAGATTACCAACACATAGACAGTCAAAAAAGTAAAACCACAAACAACCATTGAAGCATACACTGGCACAGTAAACTTTATGCTTTTTCCAGAATATCAAATTTATATTGCAACATACCAAAGAATTTATCTGTGAACTTTTACAGGCCACCTCTGGCCCCAAACACAATAACGTCAACCTCCATCCATGAGGGCGCCATTTTTACGAATCAAATCTGTACAAAACGAATATCTATTTTAATGAATGAAGTTCACTAAAACACATGGTTTATCACTCCATAATTTTTAAGATGCCAGTGTTTAATTGAGAAAACAATTTTATGTAAAAATTAATTTGTAAAATAACGAAATAATAGGTAAAATAGGGTGAATTTTGTCATTTTCATACAAAGCGATCCGTAAAATGTAATTACCGACTGGAAAATATGAAAGAGAAAAACGAAATTATACAAATATGTGACTTAGGACTGATAAAAACATGAGACGCTAATCACCGATGAGGGGCAGTGCATGGCTGATTGTTCATTTCAAAATCAGTAATAACCCCTACCCCCAATGCATTTTTTTTTTCTTTATTCATACCCCAACCAACACATTTTAAATGCAATTTTACGCCCATCAATACATTTTTTATCAATGGCATTCTGCCCCCTGGAGACACATTTTTCTGGAATAGCCCTTAGTTAATCTTGGTAAAAAAATTTGCTTATATAGCCAGCTATGGTGGTATTTTGACTTTAGTATGTACAGTGACAATATTTTTTTCTCTCTCTATTTGAGAAAAATGTTCATCGTCTGGTGAATTATCTAAAAAAAATATCCAAAAATTGTGTTCTAATTAGCCGAAATCATGCAATAACCAGCTACTGGTGATCAGTGTATGGATGTACCTGTCTCTACATGTTGTCTAAATTATTTTGTGATATATGTTTGTATATGAAATAAATGAAATTAAAAAAAAAAGAAAAGATATTTATTTCATTTTTTTTTTTTTTTTCAAATTCAGCTGGAAGAGGATGAATTAAGAGATGCAATTGTTTTGGTCTTTGCCAACAAACAGGATTTACCAAATGCCACGTCATGTGCGGAAATCACAGAAAAGTTGGAATTAAATAATAATAGAAATAGAAAGGTAAATTTCCTTCTTAATATAGATTGTGCTGGAAATTTACATTATTGAATTATTTTCTCCTTGTCTAGATTTCTACAATCATGTAAATCTACATGTTGTAATCATATTACAATTTATAGATTATTATATAAATTTTCCATAGAATTTCAAATTTAGTAAAACACCAATACTTTATTTATTTTCTTAACCATTGATCTGTGCTTGTATGTATACAATAATAATGTTCAATTAAAGTGTAAGAAACATTCTTTATTCAGAATATTTTATTAAAAATATGTTGTTACGTGTTATGAATTTCATTTTCATTTGGAAATGACCCTCATCTGCACTTTCAGAGGTTGGCAGGTATGTTTTAAAAATCACCTGTGTGTGTGTTGCATATGAAATATTCTTGTAATCTGTTATGAAACTGCATAACGCACAGATCACATGATAACAGTAAATATGTTTTATGCATGTTCATGTTAATTTATTCATGCTTGACTTTATTTCAGTGGTTCATTCAAAGTGCCTGTGCTACACAAGGATCAGGATTATATGAAGGACTGGATTGGCTCTCTAATGAATTATCAAAGTAAAGACTCAGAAAATAATCCTTTGAATCTTTAATGAATATTTATGTTTTTGTAAATTTGTCTTTGTCAGTATCAGTTTGTGGCAACATCCTTGTAGTACTGTAGTAGTATTGTACTATTGTTAGTGCAAACAGTCATCCGAGATTGCACAGTATGCTTCAAAAGTGCAGTTAGAATTTCCACAATACTTTTTTCATCAGCATACACTGTAAGATTAAATACATTAATAGTTTGCACCAAAAAAAATTTATGAAGGAAATGGTGCAAATTATTATTATTTTAGCTTTCTTGGATTGTTCAAGAGGCTAGGGGTCCAAACTGATTATTATTGTATTGTATATATAGTGAGTTTGTTATTAACGAGATAATTCATTCACACTGAAAAATTTCATCTATTTATCAATTAACATTTCTTTGAAGTTTCAAGTTACATTTTTATCTCAAGATGCTGACTGTCTAGTTCTTGACATCTTTTGTTTTCTATGAACAAGTGATGATATTTGTGTTTTTAGTTTCAAATGATATTTCCTATGACAAAACCTGGTCTCAGAAATTTCCTGTGAAGCAGTTTTGTTTTTCCATCTCTTCTCACGATAGCCTGTAAGCTTTTCCCAATTCATATTTTTCATTAGACCGAAAGCTGTTCTCTCCAATTTTACGTTGACACTTTTCTTACAAGCTGAAATTCAGGGCACCAGTGTTCTGATATATTACTGAGAAAATTGTTAAACTCATTATATTTTACGAAATGGTTTGAGAATAGTAATATTTCTGAGGAAAGTTGGCATGGCAGTGGGTTTTCTTGAAATTGTTGTGCAAGATATTCAATTTATGATTATGTTTGAGTTTTGTCATTTTTTCTGTATTTTTATTTAATTGAAGATAATATGTTTGTCATTTATTAACAGATTTCATTTATATGTATTGTATTAATATTGTGAAAATATTTTTTTTTATTCTCTCTCATTCCCTGGCTTTAAAAGCTAGACTTAAGTTCCCTTACAATCATCATTTAACTTCTTTTTAGATTTTATTTTAGTAGGGGTCAAAGATTAAGGTCATAAAGTCAAAATGAGGAAACCTTTCTCTGTAGAACTATATATCTGAATCAGTGCAGAGATTTTGATTGTGATTGAAATATAGAAATAAAAGTAATAAAATGATAAAGATCCTCATAATGTGTTATTTTTTCATTTAGATTACACATGTAAATTGAGTATTATACAATTTACGTTATTTGAAGATATTTTTAGGAGTTTAAATTCAGTTGAGTTAAAGTCTTGTTTTACCACTGGGAAGTGTTTACATTTTTGTTTTGGCTAGCTAAAAAAAATTCTCATTTTAATAACACAGTTTGCTAGACATGTTTTGTTTGCTCGGTTTCTTATTATTAGGATCATCAGGTCAGATGACCCTATTGCTTTTGTGTATATTGTTATTATTATGGGTTGTTATGTAATAACCTAATATGGGTTTAATTTGACTTTTCATCGAGGGCTATCCTGTTAGCAGTGAAGAGGTCATGGAGGTTGCATTCACTCTTCGTGTAAAATATAGTCCAACTAAGAATTCTTCTTTTACAGAAAAGTCATATATTTTGGTGTAAATGAAATAAAATCTAGTTTGAATAATCATTCAATGAAATGTCACATAATTCTACCTACTATTGCCTTTCAAAATTATGAAATATGATTTGTAGTTAGTTTCAACACAACATCATTGATCTATTAAATATGGAATTCAACTATATAAGATTCTTGTAATGTTGAGCCTGCCTTGCGAAACTGCAGTATTACTCTGCCATTCATCATATTGACAGCTACAAGCATACAGCGATGTACATGGATATAAACACATATCACTGATACCAACATGAAGCTAAATCAGTTTCTATTGAATAATCGCTTTACATAACTTGCCCTAATGAGATTCCCTGTGTATATTTCCATTATTTATACACTCTATATGGTGACCACATGCCTTACATAACCAGCGACAATTTCTGCGGAAAAGTGGTGAGCATACTTTGTGTATTGATATTGCAAAGGGAGGTAATTCGAACACTGAATGTTACAATTTCCAATTCTTGTTTCCACGGAAGTTGGGGAATATCACAATAAGATTGAGATACATAAACCCAAACCTTTTCTGTAACTGGTATGTTCATGTTGAATTTCAAACAGAAATGATGTCTTCAACAAAAAACAAAGTTTTATCCATTGCCGAAAGCATTGATGTCCATAAGCGAAATTGGTGATAGATCTTTTTTTTTTTTACTATATCGTGACTTTAGGCCCAAATTATTTTGATGAAAAAATTCATTCTTTTACAATAAACATCGGGTAAACTGTCTTTTTCACCCCATACAGTTATTTATATTAATTAATACAAGATGGAGACTTGTTTGGTTGTTTATTTAGTCCAGGCAGAGTATATGTTCGCGTACCAGCCCTAAATAGGATTGTTTACGTTTGATATTACAAGCTCTAAAATTTGTTTTAAATCATAGCCATTTTTCACCATGAAAAAATTATTTCATCTGTTCCCATTGTCATGTTTGGTTTAAATTTAAAAACTTTCCATAAATGCTCAAGTTTTATTTTGAAATGAGTGTTAACGCACAACAGACAATATTTTAAGTTGGTGCAGAAGATACAATAAGATACAAGAATGTTAATTTTATATTTATTTGAAGGCTAGAAATTGAAGTTCTACATTAATTTGATTTATTTCATATTCGTTATGCTAGACAGAAGTATAGTTTGAATCCTGTGGCTATTTTGCCAAAATAACAACCCATTTCAGTACTTTGATTTTCTTTTTTGTGCCCTCTTTAGCTAAAATACGGCATGGTCAATTTTGCTATATTTTTCAGCACATATGAAGCATAAACAATCTAGACCCATGTTTCCCCCTATTATCTCAGTTATCTCCCTTTTTCAATCTCTAACAGATTTTGTGCCCTCCCTAGTTAAAAAACAGCATGGTCAATTTCGCTAAATTTTTCAGCACATATGAGGCATAAAAGATCTTGACACATGTTTCCCCGTATTATCGGATTTATCTTTCTTTTTTTATGACCGAATTTGTGGCACATTTTTTCTCCATACTACTGAAACTAAAACTTTAGATTTTATGAAAGGCCAAAAGCTGTAGATGTGCAGAAAGTCCTGAAAAAAGCTCTGTAGGGGCTAAAAAAAGGGTTTCTCATTTTGTCTGCTCAAAATCAGACAAATGTTTAAATATCTCAGAAATTAAGAATTTTTAGTATAGACATGCTGGAGAAAGTTGTTCAGTTTGCACAAGCTCAGAAAGTTTCAAGGTCACGTGGTTTAAGGTCAAGGTCACAGGCATTTGAAATTTAAAAATCTCAGTCTCTGAAACTATCAGATTTTAGTATAGACATATTTGAGATTTTGTAGAAAATGTGCTAAGGAGTGAGCATGTGAAGTTTGTGAATGTGGCTGCCAGGCAGTCATCTTGGATTTTCGACAATTAAAGTTTGTTATCGCTATTTCTCAGAAAGTACTAAGGGATCTTTATAAAATTTGACATATATGATGAAATTTGAAATTACCTGGTATCATTGATAACAATTTCACCTTAATGGCTTTTATTCCTCAAAACCTGTATCGTCCATCATGTGTTAACAATTGAACATTTTAAACTTCTCTTTGAAAACTAAAAAGTCAATTGTCTTAAAATTTGGTATATATTTTTTTAGGATAAGGGGAACTTAAATTGTAAATTTCATAATTGTTGATGCCCTAGGGGTGGCGCTAACACTACCAAAATCTTAAACAAGAGATTCCAGAGGGATCTTGACACCCACCATAGAATGTTCTATGTCTGATCAAAGACAGACTGTTCTTTTCTCTTATTTTGTGTCTCAACATTCATTTTGAACTTAAATATATTTCTGTGAAATACCTGTTTCACAAGATTATGGCGAAACTGAACTTGAACTGAACCTATTACGTTTTAAGAGAGAATGGATTTCAAGATGGCCAAACGGTATCCATCTTGGATTTTGATCTCTCTGAAATGTAATATGCACATCTAGACCTCAGGAGGAACCTCCATAATCAATGAAAAAAAAAATTCTACAGTAAATTCTTACAGTAAATATATACTTCCATTGCCAAATTCTAATGAATGGCAACCTATCAGCCATGTTGGAATCCAATCTCTCTGAATATATGCATAACTAGACCTCACAAGGAACATTCATGTCCATTTTCAAGGAAATCCTTTCAGTACCTTCTGAGAAATGGCAATAACAAACTTCCTATGATCAAAAACAAAGATGGTCACTGTCGGCCATATTGGATTCTAATTTCTCTGAAAATGCAATATGCACAAGTAGATCTGAAGGGGAACCTTGATCTAAAATTTCAATGAGATCCCATCAGTCCTTTCTGAGAAACAAGAGGCCCAAAGGGCCTTAACGGTCACCTGAGTAAAAGAGCAACAATCGCTTAAATTAAGTGATTGACATGTTAAGGCCAACTTTAAGAAAGGGAATCATGCAAGACTCTTTAGGGACTGCAAAATTGTGTTTGAATAATGTCTAACAACATAAATTTATTTGTATTGACACATGTATGTGGTATTGTGTGGTTTACCTGATTGTGCAATAAAATTCACTCAAAGCAAGCAGCAATTCATTTTATATTTTTATTATACCTACTAAACAAATCTCAGAGTATTAGACAAATTTACACTATAAACAACTTAATTAAGATAGGTCTGGTTATGCACCGACTTGTTTTTTTTTTCTGGGTGACATAGGGCTACCAATGCCTTCCAGCATTTCTCCGTCACATATGTTGTCCATCTCTACTTGTGCCGAAACCTTTGTGCCTGTCCAGCATTGGCCATGAGGCTTATAGCAGTGTTTATACAAAATTTGCACCATTGACAATGCAATTTTAGGCTACCGGCGGCATTTAATAATTCTCCTATCTCTGTTTCATTAATAACGAAAAGGCCAGAGGTGTTACTAGTCGGGCGACCGGTGTATTGGCGAATAATGCCCTACTCAGATGGTGTGAATGCAATTTCTTGTACACTATAAAAACAACCGCAGATTATCGGAGAAAATTTTTCATCAATCAAAGGCGCGGTGTTTGTTTAAACAAAATCGGAGTTTCTCAGAGAAATTGGCGTCTCTGATCAGTCCCTACAACTTTCAAATGCATATGCCTATGATCCTCCTGTAATTCTAACTTGAACTTTGACCCCTAAACCTTTTTTTCTATACAAACTTTGATTGCCTTCACTATTGGGATTGCTTTCTACCAAATTTGGTTGAAATCAGACATTTTGAATTTTTGGCTGATTTTAGCGCCCCCCCCCCCCCCCCCCCCACAATGGGGTCGTTTTTCATCAAATAATTTATTCATTTCCAAACTTTGTAATCCTCCTCCTAGAAATGCTAAATATCAAATATGAAGTCATTCCCATTGTTGGTTCTTAAGAAGAAGATTTTTATACATTTTCTTAATTTTATCCCTTTAAGACCCCTTTTAAGGATCTAAGGTGGCATAACTCCACAATTTTAACAAACTTGAAGGGTCTTCACATGGGGAAGCTTCCTGCCCTGTTAGGTTGAAAATTGACCAACAGATTTTTGAGAAGAATTCAATTAAAGATTTCCATATGTGGCCCGCTTTTACCCCCTTATGGGGCCCAAAAGAGTCACAATCATATTTTTTTAGTACAAACTTTGATTGCCTTTACTGGGGGATGCTTTCTACTAAATATGGTTGAAATCTGACAACTTTTGAATTTTTGGCTGATTTCAGTGCCCCCTGGTGGGACCGTTTTTAATCAAATAAATTTTTTTTTCACAAACTTTGTAATCCTCCCCCAAAGATGCTAAATATCAAATATAAAGTCATTCCCATTGTTGGTTCTTGAGAAGAAGATTTTTAAACATTTTTCTTATTTTACCCCTTTTAGGCTGCTTTGGAGGATCTAAGGGGACATAACTCCACAATTTTCACAAAACATGAAGCGTCTTCACATGAAGATGCTTCCTGCCAACTTAGGTTGAAATTGGCCTTGTGATTCTTGAGAAGAAGTCCATTAAAGAAGATTTCAATATTTGGCCCTTTTTACCCCCTTATTGGCCCCCAAAGGATCAGAACCTTTTATTTCTACACAAACTTTGATTGCCTTTCCTGGGGGATGCTTTCTACCAAATTTGGTTGAAATCTGACAACTCTGAATTTTTGCCCGATTTCAGCGCCCCCTAGTGGGGCCGTTTTTCATCAGATAATTTTTTATTTCACAAACTTTGTAAACATCCCCCATAAGATGCTAAATATGAAGTCATTCCCATTGTTAGTTCTTGAGAAGAAGATTTTTAAAGATTTTCCTAATTTTACCCCTTTTTGACCCCTTATGGGGCCCCTTTAGGAGTCTGACCCTTTATATTCACAAACTTGAAGGAGCTTCCCATGGGGATACTTCCTACCAAGTTTTGATGAAATTGGCCCACTGGTTTTTGAATAGAAGATGAAAATGTTCAAAAGTTAACGCACGATGGACGACGACGGACGAAGAGTGATCGCTATAGGTCACCATGACCTTTCGGTCAGGTGACCTAATAATGGTAACTTCCTTTGTTCAAAATTCAAGATGGCCGCCTGTCAGCCATGCTGGATTCCGATCTCTCTGAAAATGTAATATGCACAATAAGACCTCAAGGAGAAATAGTGGTAACGAACATACTTTGGTCAAAATCAAACATGACTGCCTGTTGGCCATGTTGGATTATGATCTCTCTGAAAATGCAAAATTCATAACTAGACCACAAGGGGAACCATCATATCAATTTTCAAAGAGATTCCTTCTGTCCTTTCTGAGAAGTAGCGGTAAGAAGAATTGTTCAGGACAGACTGACAACGGATGCAGGGCCATATGAATAGATCACCATCTATTGATGGTGGGCTAAAAATTTTCTCAACTCCTGCACATCTTAAAGGAAAACTGAATGCATGGTTAGAAAGAACATGAATCCCTCTACCCTGAGGGCATGGGTTTTGTCCCTAGGGAAGGGCTAAATTCACTACATAGTAAAAATATCAAGTTCTTAAGGAATCTACTTCTCAACTCCTGCACATCTTAAGAGGAAAATGAATACATGATTAGAAAGAGCCTGAAGCCCCTCAACCGAAATGTAAAATTCATGACCCTACGGGCATCGCTAAATTGGATTTATAGTGAAAATGGTAAAGTCTTCAAAAATCTACTTCTCAACTCCTGCAAATCTTAAAGGAAAAGTAAATGCATGATTATAAAAAGCATGAAGCCCTCTGCCAAAGTTGTAAAATTCATGATCCTGAGGGCTTGGGTTCTGTCCCTAGGGAGGGCTAAATTTACAATATAGTAAAAATAGTCAAATAATTACAATTTACTTTAAAATAAATATTTTCTTGGATGGCATAATGTAAGGGACTCATTGCCATATAATGCTTTACCCTAGGTTCATTCCATGTCCCTCTCATATCAGAAATCTTCCATTATCTCAAAGGTAGTTAAAGTACCCACCCCTAAACCAAATATTTTCTTATTACCCATGACAAGACAAGTTGTATGGTGGTATGTTGGGGATTCATGGGGTATTCCTCACCCCTTTATTTCAGAAATTATCAAGCATCTCAAAATCGTTGAGATCCCCACCCCTAAAACATATATTTCTTATTCCTCATGACAAGACAATTTTAATGGTGATGTTTTGGTCATCCCCTCCCTTTATTAAAGAATATTCAATTATTCAATAAAAAGTAGTTCAGACCCCAACTCTAAACCATATATTTTTATTACCCATGACAAGACTAACTGTGTTGTGGTATTTTGGGGATTCCCTGGGTCATTCAACATCCCGTTATTTCAGGAATCTTCTATTATCTAAAAAACTGTTGGGGTTCCAACCACTAAACAATATATTTTCTTATTCCTCATGACAAGACAAAGTTTTATGGTGAACCCCATAATTCAGAAATATATAATTATATCAAAACCTATTGGATTCCCACCCCATAACCATATATCTTCTTACATGTATTACCTATGACAAGACAAGTTTCAGGGTGAAATTTCTTGGTGTCTCCAGGACTATTCACCATCCCTTATTTTAGAAATCTTAAATCATCTGAAAAATACATGTGAACCTTACCACTATACATGTGTTTTCATGCACCCCATAACTAAACAAATTTATAGTACAATTTTCAGATTTTTGAGCTCGTGACTAGACAAGTTTATAGTACAATTTCCGGATGTTGTGGTGAAACTAAAGTTTCTCTGACCGCCTAGATGGACTTGGTTACATGGGAGACTTTTTGACTCACCTGAGCTGAAGATTTAAGTGAGCTATTGTGATCACTCCCCGTCCATCCATAAACTTTTCATATTTTCGACTTCTTTTCTGAAACCAATGAAGCCATTTTGACAGGAAGCAAGTGCTCAAGGTCTTTTACTAAGTTTGTAGTTTTCAGCCAGATTGGCCCAGGGGTGGATCCAGGGCAAGGCAGAATAGGTCCCAAAAGGTACCCCTCTTTAAAAATCTTCTTCTCCAGAGCCGCTACATGAATTGAAAAACAGATTGTTTCTCAGTGATCTAAATGGATGTGTGATTCAAGTTTGTATTTTTCATAGAAATCAGAATATTAATTTTTGACATGTTTTTGAGGTCTTTTCAGACTTTATCATTTTCATTCATTTTTGCACGATTTCTTCAATTATCTCCCCTTGCATTCACTTTGTTGCATTCATTTAATTTATTTTACTTTCAATTAGGTGAAGAAATGTTTTTTGTGCAAGAATTTTGCCAAAATTTTATTTCTAGAATGTTTGATAAATTTTCTTTAGATTGCAAAATAGAGAGAGGGGACGAAACTTGATTCCTATCAAGTGCTCAATATCCTTTACCAAGTTTATAGTTTTCAGCCAGATCGGCCCAGGGGTGGAACCAGGGTGGGGCAAAATAGGTCCCATAAGGTACCCTCTTTAAAAATCGTCTTCTCCAGAACTGCTACATGAATTGAAAACCAGATTGTTTCTGAGCAATCTACATGGATTTATGATTCAATTTGTATTATTATTTATGGAATTAGAATATGAATTATTGACATATTTTAAGGTCTTTTCAGACTTTGTCAATTTCTTTCATTTTTGCATGATTTCCTCAATTATCTCCACTTGCATTCACAGTGATGCATTGAAGTGTTTTACTTGTATATAGGTGAAAAATGTTTTTGTGCAAGAATTTTGCCAAAATTTAATTTTTAGAATTTTTATGGAATTTCTTAAAACAGCAATATTTATGTTTCTTGGCCCGGGCCCGGAGTCACCAAATTTACACAGTACTCAAGCTCAACTAACTTTTCATGATTTTAAGGCGAAAACACTCAATATTGATTATGTAACTGGACATTTTGTATATACTGATGGCACACAATTAGAAATAATTGTGAAAGTTATTGATAAATTTTGAGTACTGTACTCAACATATCTATTCATTTTCACATGGAAATCATAAGTGTGATGCAAAAATTTACACGTGAATAATGAAAAATAATAATGTTTCCTAATTACTCAAACCCAAAACTTTACAAGCGACTATACAGTCAAAATAACAAAATAAAAGTTGTGCTTGAGTTTTGAGTAAATTTGGTGATTTTGGGCCCAGATCAGCCGACATGTACACATTCTTCTTGGTCTTCTCTCCACATTTGTTGATGGTTCTCTGGTGAGCGATTGAGGCCATCATAGGCCTCTTGTTTAAAAGGCTGCTATTACAATTATACCTTGTTAATTAAGGCATTAGAGTGTTCCTAACTGCATTTTCAGAGTAAGGGTTTTTGTACCCCATGGGTAGTAAAAATGGGGGTATTAGGATAAAAGATCTGTGGGTGATTTTCTGATTTCCGAAGTGAGCCACACGGAGAGTAAGTTCCGTTATTATACATACTCAAATGTTACATCATTAGTCCACGAAATAACCCTGGCATCATAGATGAGATGTATGTCTTGCAACTTCCATTGGAGCTTGTTGCATACATACACCATCCACGAGAGGGAAAATGTGCAGTTATACAAGTGGATGTATAGAACTGTCTCACAGAACATTTGTACATGTACAACCAATCAAACTGTTGTGCTTATTCACACTTGAAATCATGTCTTCCCATTTATTATATTGCCCTTTACATAAACTTATCTGATAGATACACATGTACACATCCTGGGTCTACTTCTACAGTAGAACCTGAGACATCACCCCAACTGTCACTCAAATGTGGACTTTCAAGACAGGTGGTCTTATTTAAATGATTACAATGCATTTAACTGAGTGGTTATCAGATTGTGGTTCACAAGTCAGGTGGTCTCTCCAGACAGGTTTCACTATTTTACACACATATGAATCAGTGTTACACATGTACACATACACATACGTTTAAGTACTGCAGTGTCAGTAGTAAATGCTTTTCCATGTTTCTGTCCTGTGGCCACTACATGTACCATTACACATGTATCTCAACTCAGTCCTCAAGTTTTTATACACATGTAAATATGTGTTAAAATTGTCCAGTGTGACTTGTATAGACTTCCTCTTCTTCAAGATTTAGTCTGTATGACTTTCTGTAGTCTCCATTGACTGACATGGTGAATCTACAATTAAACATTTCACATACAAAATAATGCCAGCCTTCAAATATACAGAAGATCATAACTTATGTTATATACGCAAAATCATACATAAAAGCATGTCAAATGTCACATGCACAAAATGATATGTGGAATGTCACATGCATGAGTTCATGCTGGTATATCATTACACATCAACAACATGTCATACACACAAAATTATATATCAATGGTCAGACACATAAATCATATAATCATATCAAATGTCAAATACAGAATTACATGTCAAAAAGTCACATACACAAAATCATATCAAATGTCAAATACAGAATATCATGTCAAATACAGAATATCATATCAAATGTCAACAGAATATCATATCAAATGTCAAATCCAGAATTATATGTCAAAAAGTCACGTACACAAAATCATATCAAATGTCAAATACAGAATATCATGTCAAATGTCAAATACAGAATATCATGTCAAATGTCAAATACAGAATATCATATCAAATGTCAAATCCAGAATTATGTCAAAAAGTCACATACACAAAATCATATCAAATGACAAATACAGAATATCATGTCAAATGTCAAATACAGAATATCATATCAAATACAGAATATCATGTCAAAAGTCAAATACAGAATATCATATCAAATACAGAATATCATGTCAAATGTCAAATACAGAATATCATATCAAATGTCAAATACAGAATATCATGTCAAATACAGAATATCATGTCAAATACAGAATATCATGTCAAATGTCAAATACAGAATATCATATCAAATGTCAAATCCAGAATTATATGTCAAAAAGTCACATACACAAAATCATATCAAATGACAAATACAGAATATCATGTCAAATGTCAAATACAGAATATCATATCAAATACAGAATATCATGTCAAATGTCAAATACAGAATATCATATCAAATACAGAATATCATGTCAAATGTCAAATACAGAATATCATATCAAATGTCAAATACAGAATATCATGTCAAATACAGAATATCATGTCAAATGTCAAATACAGAATATCATATCAAATGTCAAATCCAGAATTATATGTCAAAAAGTCACATACACAAAATCATATCAAATGTCAAATACAGAATATCATGTCGAATGTCAAATACAGAATTATATCAAATTTCACACACACAAAATAGTTCTATTGTCACACACACTGACACATTGTACAGACAAAAATGTTTGTCAGATGCCATTATTGAAAATAATATGTCAAATGTCACATACAAAAAAAATAATATACAATTACTGACTTTGGCTGATGGTAACATCTGAGGTCAATATCATGTTTCTTTGGACTGATAAATTCTTATGCCACCCAAAAGTCAGTAATTGCTTTATTATATATCTATTTCAAAATTTCGAAACAAAAAACTATCTCAATTCTTTAATGTTTAGCCCCTGCACAGAATGATTTTCAAAACCTTTAGGCTATTCTTTTTCATGAATGTCTAAGAGTGATTGTTAAATGAGAGGCGATTTTTCATTGGTTTATGCATTTGATTCATCAAATCATATACACTTACACAAATCAGAAAAGAACGGAAGCACAAGAGGGCAACTTAACAATCCACAGCCCTCTGGACTGTTGAATGAAAGAAGAACTTCTATGATTAGTATTCAGATTTATCAATACAAATTGCCATAGTTACAAGCAATCAGCAGATGAAAAATCCACGAGTCATATAATAATGTCAAATGTTGCATGCATACACAAAATCAAGACAAATCATGAGTACACATAATGATCCCTAACTTTAAAATTTTAACTCCAAATATGATACATCTGTACATGTAACACTTGTTGATCACTTTATTATTTCTGTTTGCTCCAGTTTTGTTCCCATTTTCTGATATGTTGCAAAGAGGATCTAACAAGGTCACATGTGAGTGCAGGCCTGTCGGAGTGGAATTCATATTGGACAGGGACAGTATTCTATCTACTTATTGCAGACAACAAGAAACTATTTGTGTGTAATAATAACACAATTTGAACCATGTACTTTCAAATTATTGGGGGGATGGGGGGGGGCTAAAGCCTTCCCCCTGACCCCAACTACTATGGGCTTGGAGTGACCTGTTGTAAAAATGTGCTGTTCAACCGATGACAATACGATTTTGTGTGTTCAGTGTTGTTTACAATGTTTACCATTCGTTAAACTTTCAAGATGGCATAAGCCCCATTTTCATTGGTTGTAGCCTACTTGACACACTTATGAATCATTTGCATATGACCACATAGCGAGTTTCGTTAGATCCTTTACGTTACAAATAAAAAAATAAGAGTGATTGGTTTTTAATTAGACTTTATACCACCAAAAATTTTTCACTTTCATGTAGCTTGGACTTGCATTGTACAGACTGTTTGTTTGTTTGTTTATTGTTGTTTAACGTCCCACTCAAGAATCTTTCACTCATATGGAGACGTCACCAATGCCGGTGAAGGGCTTCAAATTTTGGCCTATGCTCGACACCTATGGCCATTGAGCAGTGAGGGTTCTTTAACGTGCCGACACTCACTGTGACACGGGACCTCGGTTTTTACTGTCTCAGTCCAAAGGACAGGAGCGTATCCGGGTTGGTAACCATTTCACATACTTCCCTGCCCAATCCGAGGATCGAACCCGGGTCGCATTGGTGAAAAGCGAGTGCGCTAACCACTGCGCTACCCGGACACCCTCTGTACAGACTGTAAAATGTATATTAATTAAAGTCACATTCCTGGGATGTTATTGTAATTTTTGACATTTTATTTTGAAAACTGCTCCTAACTGACGAAAATGAAAAAAAGTGATGTATTAATGGAGTTATTATGGGGGATTCCTTAAGATTCTTCATTTTACTATTGGTGTAGAGACATGCAAATATTGCCCTAGTTATTGAAGAGTGCCACCGCGTGACAACCGACATATGGCTTGTGATTCAGCACCAATATGGCAAGCAAAACAAAAAAAACCTAGAATTGTTGTGAGAAAAACCTTTAAGTGACATGGAAAAAATGTGCAGGAAACAGCAGTATGCAAATGAGCATAAAACAAGTACACTAGGGATAGAACACAATATATGGAGAACTCTAAGGTTGGAGCTGAATTTGAAATCTGAAAAGAAATTGGCAACCATCATACTCCATCACTGGTTAATGTGTCCACGTCCTTGATACTTCGACATAGTCACCTACATTTTGATATATAATACAATTTTTGCTATGACAGTCGCTTGATTGCACTGAACAATTGATTCTGACAGCGTGTATTGCAATTTTTAGCTTATTGATATGTAAGCTGTGCATAATTCAGTGAGTAAAGATACGTTTAAAGATACTCGCCATATGATTTTAAAGGTTTATAAATAGATTGATGTGTCGGGTGATTCCCACGATTAATTAACTAATTAGTTGGAATAGGACTTAAAAATACAACAAATGTTCATGCGAATATGCATTAAGAGAGTACAGAAAAGTTTATTTATCAACATTACTCCCCGGAATGTGGCTTTAACTGTAGTTTAGCAGTCAAATTGTTTGCAGAAAATCAATAGAAATCATAATTTGGCAAGAGAATTGGAAGAAACTTGTCTGATGTTCCTTGGGTAAAATGTCCACTGATTTTGGATAAGCCAGATGCTCTGAAAGTTATCTGCAGCACTGATTATGTTTATATTGTGAATGACAACTCCTACTCTATTCGAATCATTTTAGCTCGCTCTATTGAATAAACAATGGTGAGAGGTCACGCCTTAATACTACAAAAAACTAATTTCAGCCATTTATGCTACTTGTTGATTTTAGATATACACCTCTATC
Source organism: Atrina japonica (assembly GCA_030159075.1). Lineage (NCBI taxonomy): Eukaryota > Metazoa > Mollusca > Bivalvia > Pterioida > Pinnidae > Atrina > Atrina japonica. Next base: position 319,739 of record BROG01000750.1, on the reverse strand, counting down.
AAACTCAGAGTCTATGTCTGTCATTTTTACTTTTATCTTGTTTACAATCCTGAAATGACGCTGTAAAGCCTTTGATGATTGGATGACATATTACTTCAATTACATCAAAGAAAACAGTGCATTTACATCAACCTGGATGATTCCAATACATAACAGTGAATTTACATCCACCAGAATGGTTCCAGTACATAAAAGTGCATTAACATCAACCAGGATGATTCCAATGCATAACAGTGCATTTACACCCATCAGGATGATTCCAATAAACAACAGTGCATTTACATCCACCAGGATGATTCCAATGCATAACAGTGCATTTACATCCATCTGGATGATTCCAATACATAACAGTGCATTTACATCAACCAGGATGGTTCTAATACATAACAGTGCATTTACATACACCAGGATGATTCCAATACATAAAAGTGTATTAACATCAACCAGGATGATTCCAATGCACAACAGTGCAATTACATCCATCTGGATGATTCCAATAAACAACAGTGCATTTACATCAACCAGGGTGGTTCTAATACATAACAGTGCATTTACATCCACCAGAATGATTCCAGTAAAATAGAGTGCATTGATATCCACCTGGATGACTCCAATACATAACAGTGCATTTACATCCACCACTCTTTCTATCAAATGTTCATTTCTTTGTTACTTATAAACTATATATGCATTTATAATATTTACCTTTCCTGTTATCAGACTCTTTTGTCTGAGGAGTTATAAAAGCTCGAGTCATACAAAGTTTTTTGGTGACAACAGTGTTAAACTCTAGGTGTGTTTTGGCCTTTTCTTCTTCTTTTCTTCTATCAAGCCCATCTCTAGTCCTGTCACTGTTACCCTCTGTAAAGTGTCAATACATGACATTAAAACACTTCATCAGTTCGAAATAATAGTGATATCACCAAGCCACATCTGTATTCCTGACATTTTCTGTACATGAAGACTTATGGTCATAAAATTAGTCCTGTATAAAACTGTTTACCACAATGAACATTGACTTTTTCACTTAAGTAATGTGACAATGAACTTCAAATTTTTAAAGGCATACAGCACAGGCACTTGTAGCATTGGAAATTGTCTAATAAAATTAAAATCAATATAAACAAAATTAAATTAGTTGTTCTATAACATTTTGACTATTCTTCAACTTATATGTGGCTTAATGACTCTGATCACTGACTTTGAGCAGGGTTTGTGAGATTTGTTTAAGTGTCGTATCTTCTTTTTAAATATACATAGAAGATATGGCACTTAGACAAATCTCACAAAAACAGCTCAAAAGTAGGTGATCTCTGTTGTTAAGCCACTTTGATTAAAAGAAATGCCTAAGGGGATGTATCCCCTAGAAAGTTTCATCATATCATGCATAAATTGCCCAGAATGAATGAAATATGCTGATGATTGATATTCCTTCCATCATTGAAAGAATCTAATGTCCATTACTCATATTCAATTTCTTTTCACAAATTATGACATATAACAAGATATTTCAATCCAAATTTTAAAAAAAAACCAACATTTTATTGGTATGAAACATCAAACATCTGAACTTCTAATACAAACCAAAAAGTTCCATTTTGACAGCTTGTATGCCTTTAAAATGTCTTGATCCATAGACATGACTTCCAAGTGAATCATAACAGAAGCATGTCATTTCTGAATGGCTCTCGCAAATTTAGTAAATTAGTTCCATGGAGACAGAGTGAATAATGTACATTTACCCCACAAAACATTTCCAAAAGTTTTGTAAGTATGTTTTTTTTTTTATAAAATGGCTGATATTATTTGTGCATCAAAATCAAATGTATTGATCAACAAAGAAATAATCAAAGGCCTGAATGACCACAATGATGTTGAGCACTTGAAATATTACAAAGTCTGTCTGATGTGGGTATGCCTAGAAAATCTAACAATCTAGTAAATGACAAAGCCTGTTTGATATGGGTATGTCTAGAAAATCTAACAATCTAATAAATGCCAAAGCCTCTTGATGTGGGTATGCCTAGAAAATCTAACAATCTAGTAAATGACAAAGCCTGTTTGATGTGGGTATGCCTAGAAAATCTAACAATCTAGTAAATGACAAAGCCTGTTTGATGTGGGTATGTCTAGAAAATCTAACAATCTAGTAAATGACAAAACCAGTCTGATGTGGGTATGCCTAGAAAATCTAACAATCTAGTAAATGACAAAGCCTGTTTGATATGGGTATGTCTAGAAAATCTAACAATCTAATAAATGCCAAAGCCTGTTTGATGTGGGTATGCCTAGAAAATCTAACAATCTAATAAATGCCAAAGCCTCTTGATGTGGGTATGCCTAGAAAATCTAACAATCTAGTAAATGACAAAGTCTGTTTGATGTGGGTATGCCTAGAAAATCTAACAATCTAATAAATTACAAAGCCTGTCTGATGTGGGTATGCCTAGAAAATCTAACAATCTAGTAAATGACAAAGCCTGTCTGATGTGGGTATGCCTAGAAAATCTAACAATTTAATAAATTACAAAGCCTGTCTGATGTGGGTATGCCTAGAAAATCTAACAATCTAATAAATGCCAAAGTCTCTTGATGTGGGTATGCCTAGAAAATCTAACAATCTAGTAAATGACAAAGCCTGTTTGATGTGGGTATGCCTAGAAAATCTAAAATCTAGCAATCTAATAAATGCCAAAGCCTCTTGATGTGGGTATGCCTAGAAAATCTAACAATCTAGTAAATGACAAAGCCTGTTTGATGTGGGTATGCCTAGGAAATCTAACAATCTAGTAAAAGACAAAGCCTGTCTGATGTGGGTATGCCTAGAAAATCTAACAATCTAGTAAATGACAAAGCCTGTTTGATGTGGGTATGCCTAGAAAATCTAACAATCTAGAAAATGACAAAGCCTGTTTGATGTGGGTATGCCTAGAAAATCTAACAATCTAGTAAAAGACAAAGCCTGTTTGATGTGGGTATGCCTAGAAAATCTAACAATCTAGTAAAAGACAAAGCCTGTCTGATGTGGGTATGCCTAGAAAATCTAACAATCTAGTAAATGACAAAGCCTGTTTGATGTGGGTATGCCTAGAAAATCTAACAATCTAGTAAATGACAAAGCCTGTTTGATGTGGGTATGCCTAGAAAATCTAACAATCTAGTAAATGACAAAGCCTGTTTGATGTGGGTATGCCTAGAAAATCTAACAATTTAATAAATGACAAAGCCTGTCTGATGTGGGTATGCCTAGAAAATCTAACAATCTAGTAAATGACAAAGCCTGTTTGATGTGGGTATGCCTAGAAAATCTAACAATTTAATAAATTTAGGTTGATTCACATCTGTAACTGATAAACTTCTAGTTAGTAGTTTTAAAGAGAACAGGGGTGCTAACACAAAGAATGCGACAACACTCAATCAACTTTGTTTTACAGCATCACCACCATCAGCCATATTCCTTTATCAAAATTGTCATAAAAGTTTAATTTTACTGCTAATATGATTAATAGATATATCATGGTAGAAGTTATAACAAATGCATGAATAGGAAGAACACACACTGAATATCCTTGATGAAAGCCTTAGTTTTAGTGTACTATATTGTTTTGAGATTGCAGACACGTGGTGCAGAGGCAGAATCTGCACGATCCCTATATACGGTTTTGCATTAAAATGCTCAATGCCATAAAAACTCGGTTTCCTTATCTAATGACTTAACAGATTGTAACTAAAACTGTTTTAGGTGATATTTTGCACATTTTGTAATGCTTTTCTAGAAAAATCTCAAAATTTAAAAGCTGGTAGTGCATTTTTCACTTACTTTGGTTTTGATAATCAATTACTCATAAATTACCTAAGGTCATGCGACATTTATCATACCAGGTTTTGAGGCAGGTTACTACTAGGGTGGGATATTAGAAGAAATTCAATAGTGTGATATTTTAAAAAATATTGCAATATTATGGTAATATACTGGCAAATTAAAAAACTCATCAAAGAAAGACAATAAAACTATTTTGAAAGAGTTGTGACTCAATTTATTTCAACATTAAGCAAGAATGTAATTTTGAAATACAAATTAAACAATATAACATGACTAGAAAATGATTGATGTCACAATCTCACTAATACTAACAATAATCCACAACCATTCTGCTTCAGTTAACTAATGGGCTGGTATTCCGGATTTTCCAGTTTGTATCACATATGAGTCCATATATTATACACAGTCCAATGTTGTGATTAGCGTGGCCGTGACAAGGAATATGTAAGGAATATGTGAGAAACAGCGAGTGTTTGACTTAGCATAAAGATTTAAAAGGATATGAATGATCAGATATTTGAATAAGACGAGTTTTATAAATATCGGAAAAAAAACAGATATTCTATTCTAATATTGCGATAACATATTGGAAAATCAAATATTGCAATATATCGCTATATTGGAATTATCGTGCAACCCTAGTTACTACATGTATATATGACGGTCGGTAGCCTACAGATCAGCTTATTGACATTTTGGTAAAATATTTTCATTGCAATGTTGAACAAGGACAAACAATGCAATACATTTAATGACTAGAAATCACCATACAAGACATACAAGGAATACTTTCAGTTATATAAAACAATAATAAACAACATTATTTACCATTGCTAGATTTTTCCTCAAACAAAAGGCATGTTCCAAGTGTATCTTCATACTCCCCAGTAAATGTGTAGTTATCAAGCTGAAGTAATGGTTTCTCTGTATCGACTCCCTGTTAAAGAGAGAGAATTCTAAAACATATTTGATGATTGCAATATCATGAATGTGATAGTACAGATGTTATGTACTTCACTTGTAACTTTAATTTTTTGTTTGTTTGAGTTTTGTGTTAAATCTCACTTTTCAATTATATGGCAATGTCACCAGCTTTAACTGAAGTGCCATAAATTTGAACTGCATGTATTTAATAAAATGATGCCAATGTAGTCAGTTTATTTCACAGTCTATGCAGTCAGTTTATTTCACAGTCAATGCTGTCAGTTTATTTCACAGTCTATGCAGTCAGTTTATTTCACAGTCAATGCGGTCAGTTTATTTCACAGTCAATGCGGTCAGTTTATTTCACAGTCTATGCAGTCAGTCAATGCGGTCAGTTTATTTCACAGTCAATGCGGTCAGTTTATTTCACAGTCTATGCAGTCAGTTTATTTCACAGTCTATGCAGTCAGTTTATTTCACAGTCTATGCAGTCAGTTTATTTCACAGTCAATGCAGTCAGTTTATTTCACAGTCTATGCAGTCAGTTTATTTCACAGTCTATCCAGTCAGTTTATTTCACAGTCTATGCAGTCAGTTTATTTCACAGTCTATCCAGTCAGTTTATTTCACAGTCTATGCAGTCAGTTTATTTCACAGTCAATGCGGTCAGTTTATTTCACAGTCTATGCAGTCAGTTTATTTCACAGTCAATGCGGTCAGTTTATTTCACAGTCTATGCAGTCAGTTCTATCCAGTCAGTTTATTTCACAGTCTATGCAGTCAGTTTATTTCACAGTCAATGCGGTCAGTTTATTTCACAGTCTATGCAGTCAGTTTATTTCACAGTCTATCCAGTCAGTTTATTTCACAGTCTATGCAGTCAGTTTATTTCACAGTCTATGCAGTCCGTTTATTTCAGTCTATGCAGTCAGTTTATTTCACAGTCTATGCAGTCAGTTTATTTCACAGTCTATGCGGTCAGTTTATTTCACAGTCTATGCAGTCAGTTTATTTCACAGTCAATGCGGTCAGTTTATTTCACAGTCAATGCAGTCAGTTTATTTCACAGTCATTACCTCGAACGCTCTACCACTAGACCACCAGAAGTGGTCACTAAATTAACTTTTAAAAGAAAGAAAACAGTCAAAGAAGTCTAAGTTATGATCATGATTTGGAGTCAAACCTATGGCCTCCTGGTTGTAAGAGCTACCAAGTTAGCCATCACATGTGTCATATTTCCCATAGAAATGCTTTATTTCTTGCCTCTGAAAATTGGATCTATGGGTGGTTTTTATTACTGTAAATCTACTGACAGTACTTAGAGTATTTTAGAGAGAAAACTAAATTCCCTCCTCAAATATAAAGGTAAATTAGCTGAGACCATACTTACCTGTACTATCATTTCTAATGCTGATCACAGGCATTTGACTTAGTGTTACATTAAGTATAATTGAACAATGATTCAGGCATACATTGTACAAATACAGACATAGTAAATTCCATGTATAAATGGAGTTGAGCAGGAAAATAATCCATAGAAAGAAAACATGAAAACTCTACCTACAAAATGTATGTATGGGATTGGAAAAATAGAAATAAAAACCCTTCCTACAAAATGTATGTATAAGATTGGAAGTAAAATAGAAATAAAAACCCTACCTACAAAATGTATGTATGGGATTGGAAAATAGAAATAAAAACCCTTCCTACAAAATGTATGTATGGGATTGGAAAATAGAAATAAAAACCCTCCCTACAAAGTGTATGTATGGAACTGGAAAATAGAAATAAAAACCCTCCCTACAAAATATATGTATGGGATTGGAAGTAAAATAGAAATAAAAACCCTCCCTACAAAATATATGTATGAGATTGGAAGTAAAATAGAAATAAAAACCCTACCTACAAATGTATGTATGGGATTGGAAGTAAAATAGAAATAAAAACCCTACCTATGTATGTATCGCTCACCTGAGAACCATCTACAAATGTGGAATGAAGACTCAGAAGAATATGTACAAGTACATGTAGGCTGATCTGGCCAAGAAACATAAATACTGCTGTTTTAAGAAATTCATCAAAATTCTAGAAACCAAATTTCGGCAAAATTACTGCACAAAAACATTCCTACAACTATATACAACTAAAGCAATTTAATGCATCATTGTGAATGCAAGGGGAGATAATTGTGGAAATCATGCAAAAGTTAATGAAAATGACAGAGTCCTCAAAAAACACGCCAAAAATTAATATTCCAATTTCTATGAAAAATACAAACTTGAATCATACATCCAATTAGATCACTCAGAAACAATCCGATTTTTTTTTTAAATTCATGTAGTGGTTCTGGAGAAGAAGATTTTTAAAGAGGATACCTTTTGGGACCTATTCTGCCCCACCCTGGATCAACTCCTTGGCCAATCTGGCTTAAAACTACAAACTTGGTAAAAGGCTTTGAACACTTGCTTCCTGTAAAGTTTTGTCAAAATTCCTTCAGCTGATAGTGTGAAAAATGCAGCCTCCCTCTTTTTTGCAGTCTTAAAAATTCATAAAAATTTCCAGTAATTAAATTTCTACAAAATACTTGCACAAAAACATGTCTTCACCTAATTACAAGTACAAGTAAAACACATTAAATGAATGCATCAAAGTGAATGCAAGGGGAGATAATTGAGAAAATCGTGCAAAAAATTAATGAAAATGACAAAGACTGAAAAGACCTCAAAAACACATCGAAAATTAAGTCCTATTTCTATGAAAAATACAAACTTGAATCATAAATCCATGTAGATCACTCAGAAACAATCCATTTTTCAATTTATGTAGTGGTTCTGGAGAAGAAGATTTTTTAAAGAGGGTACCTTTGGGACCTATTATACCCTACCCTGGATCCATCCCTTGACCAGTATGGCTGAAAACTATACACTTGTTAAAGGACCTTGAGCACTTGCTTCCTGTCAAGTTTCATCAAAATCCCTTCAGTGGTTTTACAGAAGAAATTGGAAATATGAAAAGTTTACAGACAGCCAGGGAATGATCACAATAGCTCAATAGCTAGATGAAGTAATAAAAACTCTAGCAGTGAATGAGATTGAAAGTAAAATAGAAATAAAACCCTACCTATGTATGGTATTGGAAGTAAAATAGAAATAAAAACCCTACCTATGTATGGTATTGGAAGTAAAATAGAAATAAAAACCCTACCTATGTATGGTATTGGAAGTAAAATAGAAATAAAAACCCTACCTATGTATGGTATTGGAAGTAAAATAGAAATAAAAACCCTACCTATGTATGGTATTGGAGGTAAAATAGAAATAAAACCCTACCTATGTATGGCATTGGAAGTAAAATAGAAATAAAAACACTACCAATGTATGGTATTGGAAGTAAAAATAGAAAATAAAACCCTACCTATGTATGGTATTGGAAGTAAAATAGAAATAAAAACCCTACCTATGTATGGTATTGGAAGTAAAATAGAAATAAAAACCCTACCTATGTATGGTATTGGAAGTAAAATAGAAATAAAAACCCTACCAAATTATGGTATTGGAAGTAAAAATAGAAAATAAAACCCTACCTATGTATGGTATTGGAAGTAAAAATAGAAATAAAAACCCTACCTATGTATAGTAGTGGAAGTAAAATAGAAATAAAAACCCTACCAAATTATGGGATTTAAAGTAAAATAGAAATAAAAACTCTACCTATGTATGGTATTAGAAGTAAAATAGAAATAAAAACCCTACCAAATTATGGGATTGAAAGTAAAATAGAAATAAAAACACTACCAATGTATGAGATTGGAAGTAAATATAGAAATAAAAACCCTACCGACAGTGTATATATCATTATATGGGATTTGAAATAAAACCCTACCTACAGTGTATTAAGCCCTATATGGGATTGAAAGAAAACCAATATCCACAATGTATAGGCCCTATGTATATAGGACTGGAAGTAAAAGAGAAATAAAAACCCTACATCCCTTGTCACATTTTCTAACTCCGTTGTCTGTCAACCAGATAATTTTGATAAAATTTAAATTCATAATCAGATAATACATAATTATTCTGATACATTCCTGTTATTTTGATAGACATGTACTTGTAAAACGTAGCTTAAATAGCTGCTACTTGTCAAGACTTCTGAAATAAGAAACTTACCAAAACCTTACAATTACCCTCTGATTTTTGTAGTAGATCTGTTTCTAAGACACCAGACAATTCCACAATGACAAGTGTCTCCTGAAAAACATTAAAAAATTAATTTATTTTCTATTTTGTCATTTAAAGCTTTATATACAAGTAACCAACTTGTATAAAACATAATAATTTGGAAGCTGCATCCAATTTTTTCTGATATTCACTTCATCTGAATAATTAAGAATTTGTACGAGTTGTTACTCTTGATATATATAGAAGTCAGAGCTAAGATAAATCACTTGGTCACTTGTCCTGTTTAAGTTAAATCAGAGCTCCACAGTGCTAAGTGCATCTAACAAAATTTATAAAGTAAGCTGTAAGACTTTTTACTTTTTTGAAAGTCTTTCACAGTTTATACAGAGTACTTGGCATGTAAATGTACATTACAACCAGACAGGCAAATATATGTGAAGATTATCAACAAAAATACAACATCAAGATTAAAATTATCAAATCACACTTTAATATGTAAATACATTGTACATTTATTTGAGTTTAGCATTTCAGAAAAAATATCCTCCCTTTAAAAACATAGGTCTAGAAAACTTGTCCTTGGAAATACATGTATCTGCTATACATAGTTAGTCTTATATGACAGAGTACACTGTATTGTGATATCTCTCGTTTTTATAAATGTCATTTTTCAACAGAGCCAACCTGGCTTAGTTGGTAGCATGCTCGACTCTTGACTGTGAGGTTGTGAGTTCTGAGTCAAGCCGGCAACAGGTTGGTTTCCTGTCCTTCGGATGAGATAGTAAAACTCCAGGTCCCGTGTCACAGTATGTGTAGGCGCATTAGAGAACCATCACTGCTCAATGGCTGTAAGTGCTGGGCATAGGCCAAAATTTGAAGCCCTTCACCAGCATTTGGCGACATCTCCATATGAGTGCAAGATTCTGGAGTGGGTTGTTAAACAACAATAAACAAACAAACCAAATTTTAGACATGTTCAATTACTCTTAACTTAGTGCTTTTATGATAAAGTTGATATATTTCTATGTTTCTGGTGCTAGTGTGATGTGAAAATGAGTTAAGCTGTCCATTCATCTTTTGTTTTTTCTTCACTAGTGAATTAATCATAGCTGTTGTATGAAAAAATAGAGCAAGTGCATGTACTTTTTAGTATTATATGTATGTTCACATTCACAAATTTGATCTTTTTAAAATAAATTTCAAATGTTTTTGTGTGTATGCTCTGATAAATTTTGGTTACATTTATTCATATACACCCTGATCAATGTCTGGTTTTGTAAAGCACATTGTGCTGTTGTTTAAAATTGTATTTGTTTTGTTTGGACGTGATATGACCCATGTTGGTCTACAAATTGGACCTCGTATGTAAATAATGCACTGTGTATACCTTCTAGTGAAAATAAAGAACTTTCATTTTATAGTACTGTACAGTCAAACCTGCCTTAAAGGCCACCTGTTTTCAGCAGCCACTCGTCTTCAACAGCCATTTTCTGTTCCCCCAATCAATTTCACTATATAAACATACCTAAACCAGAAGCCACCTGTCTAACGTGGCCAGCGACCAGTGATATACAGGACAAAATGCTTGGTCACATTATTTTCAGCAGCCATTTTTTTTTAGGATGGTTGATCACATGATCTATTTTTAGAAAACCTGTAAACAGGTAAATAGCTTGGCAGCACTGTAATGTACATGATTTTGAAACCTGATCATCTTAACATCAAACTATCATGTATTGGTATATGAATATACATGTGTTGCTATACACTACATCATGGACACCAATTTTCTTGCGATTTTTGTCAACCTGGGACCAAATGCCACCTGTCTTATGCAGCCACTTTTCCAATCTCCCATCAGTGGCTGTTGAAAACAAGTTTGACTGTATTTGGATTTAATGGTATATTTAACAACAACTCTGTCAGATATACAATGTACTGTATACCTTATTTGACCCAGCCCCTACAAGCGCCCCTCCCCCTTTTTTTTTTACATAAGATCGAGAATCTTTTTTAGCTATTTGACAAGGAGATGTGGAACTAAAAACCCATAAGTAACAGTTTAACCACCTAGCAACTGTAGAATGTCGATAGGTATCCTCAGTAATAACTACATCAACTATTCAGTAATATAAATAATAATACTACCAGGTGTGCCCATTACTGTGTTTTACCTGTATATTCAAATAAGATATATAATGTTATGATATACATATATAAAAATGATTACAAGCAGCTCGTATTAGTACTTTCAGTCATTAGGAACACCATATGGGAGCAGGATGTTTCTGCCATATTGCCACTTTGTCCATAGGATGTTTAGGCCCATGACTGGTTAAATTGTACTTCATGAAATATCATAAAAAGTTCTCCGATTCACACATTACACAATTTAAAGGCATACTGATCAAAACTAGTGCACACATACATGTACACTGCAATTAGTCAGAAAATGATAAAAACCACATGATACAAACACCCCTAATTTGCGATTGCACATGTACCGGTCATGCTGTTAGATTGATACAGAAAGCATGTCAAACATGAATGTATGTCAAATTGTGGAATGTATTTCACTGAAAACTGCAATTATTCAATATTCTAAATAAAAATATTGTATTTCTATACATAAACTTTTACACTTTAAAATTGAATAGACAAGAGGCTCTCTAGAGCCTGTATCACTCACCTGGACGATGGCTCTTTGATAATCAACTTGACATTTATTTAATGTTTCAGTGGAGGTGTTTGAATTTGTGTCCCCTAGCGTGCACAGAATTACCTTTGATTCTGGCTGCCATCTGCAGAATTGCCAGACTATTTGTGAGGGGGACAGTATAAATAATTGTGGACGGAACAAAGGACTGTCACCAACTGACCTAGTAGTTTCAAAGGAGAAGATCTTTGATAGTGTTTCCCAACATGGTGCAAAATTAAGTGCCATCATAACAGGCAATCTTTTATTGGGTGCAGACTTGCTGGACATTTTTAAAGGGCACCATCCAAGGACTATTATGACCAGTTTTAGTTCCAAATTGGCCCTGTGGTTCTAGAGGAGATCTTAAAATGTATTCCCATAAAGTCTAATATTAAACTTTGTTTTCTACTGGTGTCAACTTGGTTGGGGTGCACAATTGCTACACACATTTCAAAAGGAGTCATCCAAAGGCTATTGTGACCATATTTGGTTCCTTTTGGACTAGTACATTTTGTAGTTACAAATATGTTAGATAAGAATGTTTTTTCATGGGGTCTAATGTTAAACTATGTTCCAGGCTGGGGACCATCTAGGATAGGATACTGGGTTGTCAGAAATATTTTTAAGAGTATCCAAGGACTATTGGGTTCCAATAGGCCTTGTGGTTTCAGAGGATTAATCTAAAAATTTCAAAGAAGAAGATATTTGATAGTGTTTTCAGTTAGAAACCAATGTTAAAGATAGTTCCCTGCTGGTGGTCATCTTAGATGAAACAGGAGAGGTGAAAAAGACAAAACAATCAAACAATGTAACTTGCTTTCAGTTAACTGCAAGCACTCTTTTGGATGGTTTGTGTTTGATTTCTTTATGTTTTACCCAATTTTCTCAAGTTGAAAGCATTTTAAAATAATTTTTTAAAGTGTGTATTGGTTCTTTTTAACTATAACTTTTGGCCATTCAAATTAGGGGGAAGGTTTGGCATCACTGATAAAACACCCCACCGCATTTATATGCGTCCGTCTTAAGTCAGGAAGACTTTGGCCATTAGTTTGTCTTAAGTTATAACCTTTGAGTTTCTTGTGGGATATTTTTGCACTTGATTGTGCTATTTTTTTCTTTAGTTGGGGCCTTTCAGAGCTTGTTTCATGGTATGGCCTGCCATTGCTGAAGGCCATGATGTATCATCTTGATGTGTGTTTCATTTTTACACTTGTGTTATCTGTTTTATTGACCACGTTACTCCATATTTTGGTCTTTTTTCACATATCTTTATATTGACATCAATGTGTAGACGACATGCACATAAGTTTTTTACTTATGTTATGCACATACTGACTAACTGGTATAACTGACAAATGGATCCCCAACTGTGTTAGGCAAAGAAAAAAAGATGTTAGGCAAAGATACATATATTATAGGAAGTGGACAATATCTCCCAAATCATGTACATGTAATAAATGACAACTACATGCAGAATACTGCATGGAATACCAAGTACAAAAACAAGAGACAAGTTTGTCATTACTTGATCATATAAAATGGAAAGAATACGGTACTCATAAAAGTCAGAAAGTGACCCATAGAACAGTTTTTCATAAAAATGGCAAAAAGGAAGTAGCTGATCACATTTACATGCAATGTGTACACAATACAACTCATTTTCAAGCGTCAGACCAAATATCAAATCAATATGTTGAGGCATTGCAAAGGAAAGGTGCAGAAAGGGATATTTTTGAAATTTACATTTCTATCTCTGATAGTGTTTGAATTAAAAGACCAAAAGTATAAAAATTGTGATAATTCAGCATAAAAGGGGCAATAACTCCTATAAGGGATTGTTGGACACCTTTGACCCTGTAGCCCTCCGATAAACAAACAATTAACCCTTTAACTGACGATGACTGAAAGTAATTTTGCAATTTACACTTATACATCTTTGATATGATCTATAGCTTTGACATGCTGAAATTACACCTTAGACTGATTAAACAAAAGTAGCCCTTAACATGCTGAGCCTTGCAATTTACACAGACTCTAGGTTTCTTCAGGTTAAACAAATGTAAATAGCCTCAGACTGAGAAGGGAAATTCAAAGAAGGCTGGCAAATTATTAGTTTTGTTTTCGGCTTTATTTCCTTCCTCAAAACATTTCAATGTTCAATTTCTGTTCCTAAACACACAGCACAATTTCTTTATTGATTCTATCTATCTTCTTTTTTCTGTCTTTTGTGTTTTGTTTATTTGCTACCTGTATGGCAACTGGTGAATGTGTTCACTTCTTTGTGAAATGTTGGTAAACTGAGACCCATCTCAATTTGTGCCCATTTCAACTCGTATCCTATTTGGCTAAGTCATGCCTATGGTTAACTGACTCATAACTGAAACAAATACGAGTGAAATATTCTTGAGTGGGATGTTAAACAACAATAAATAAAGGAATTATGCTTACACCGATGACTTAGTTCTCAAGCACATAGAAAAACTACCATGCTTGATCATTATTCGATGTAGGTATTGTGAATACCTGTTATGCTTTTTCTGTCTGTTCCATTCTGTTCAAATTTTATCAGAATAGTTAGTGTTTATATCATTTGACCTCAACAGAATGTCAAGCATTCTGCTTCCGGTTCTGTAAAATTTACATTGACAACATTCAATGATATCTTGTCTCAGTTCTCCTCCTAGGATTTAACTGTTGATAGATGTAGGAATTATTTCTTGTAATGACTACAAGTGCTGTCACTTTCTTGTAGGCTGCTTTTCACATCTGACATCTAGCACTGCATGGTACATGTATCTAGATTCCAGGTCATATATATAAGATAAAATGGTTAACTAGAAGTTTTCTGAAGTTGCTTCCTATTATGACAAATGGTAACTGAAAAATCAATGCAAAAAAGGTCTATTACCATACCAGTAGAAAAAATTTCTTGTTTTCCAGACATTTTTTATGGATTTAGAAAAGGCATAGAAATATTTTTCACCATAGAAAAATGACCCAGGTGCATTTTCTACTATAGAAAAATAACCCAAGTATATATGTTCACAATAGAAAAAATATATTCAGCAGTTAATAATGACTATGTTGTACAAGTTACATGTGTTTTAGTACATGTAGGTTGAAATTATAGCCATCTACATGGAAATTGTGTGATGTTTGCAAGCAGTGCAATTTAGTTTGAAAATTACGACATTTTTGATGGCATAAGATGTTTCTGTTCGATTTTACTAAATGAAATTTATGCAAATATGTCAAGATAAACGGCATTTTATTAATGTCATAGGCATATGGCATAGCAGTGTAATTATTTAAGTAATTATAATTCAAAAACTACTTCCAATATCCTTATAAGATGGTTTACCACATGCAGTGACGATCCTACTAATAGTATGTTCCTTAAAGGTTCCTCTAAAACAACTACTAATTGATACATGTAGGGCTGTCATTGATGAAAAATAAGATATTGATATATCAATAAGTAAAAAGTATTGATATATCGATAATTTGAATAATATGGTACTTCTATGAATAATGCAATTTTGTATTCGAAATATATAGACTCATTATAATATTTAGGTGCTTTAATGTGTATTTTACTATCTGATGATTAAAAAAAAAGTCATTGCAAGGAAAATATTGTTTATTTGAACAAATTGAACAGTTAGAATAAAATATGGCATAGTTTGAGAATATGAAGTAAAAGTGTAAAACAAATGGAAAATTTTGGAAATTGTAAAAGAAAGTACATACTTTGAAATGCATTTTGAAATGTATTGATCCTAAAAAAATGTATCGATTATCGTAACGAATCAATTTGTATATTGATACATCGATATCGAGTCTATCAATGATTTTCTGTCCTGTCATATAAACAACTGAAAAATCTGACATAGTGATTACTAAATTTGCCATGAACTATAAAATTGTAACGACCCCTTTACCTTATATCCATATACCCTGGCAGGATGTAGTCTCGTGAACCCTTTCTTGACTGACCTGGACACATTCAAATTTTAGCTAATAAATAATACGGACATTAAATCTACACTGACAAGAAAAGTGTCATTCTTTCTTATTATCCTAGGCTACATACGAGTATCCAGTGGGGAATTAAAAGTTTTTTTTCATAAAGATTGTCATAACCGAAAATTGAGTAGAATCATCCGTAAGATAATCTATTGTGAATTGGATTATACCTCTGTCAGCAAAGTACTTCTGAACTGTGAAGCCCATTCATTTCCACAGATAGTTGTATGTCATTTCAATACCAAACGGCATAGTTTATGGTAATTACTTTGTTGGTAAATACATGTATACATGTAACTTCATAAATAATTCTACAATCAATGGGCAATGGGCATGAACAAATAATCGATGGGCATAAGTCAGCTAAAGCATGGGTACGAGTCAACCAATTCACTTTGGTACGAGTTGTGATGGATACGAGATGACAACAACCCATATGTTGAACATATTGCCTTGAATATTATGCAACTCCATTTGTATTTATTTTCGTTACGAGTAAAAATCATTTTTTGATCTTCAAACTGAAATTCCTAGAAAACAGTGAATCACTTAGAAGTAATTAAAGGGAAGATAATAACTTCATATAAGCATTTTGCAAAGTACATTGTAATTGTAAATGTAATCATTTAAAACATTATTAACAATCTTGCTGAGCATAAACCTCCGGTCATGGGCCTTTAAGTTATAAAGACGTTTTGGCCCTACAACATGTTCGTCCATACTTTGTATAGATGTTTCAGACCTGTTTATTTTTTTTTCTTAATAGATGGAAAGGGAAATACATTATATTTTCCCTATATTAGATATAAAGGGTCTGAAAAGAAAATACTGAGAAAAAGATGGTTGCTAATTATAAGTTCTGTGATAAACATAAACTAAAGGAATAATGATAATGATAATTATTACATGTATGATGATTACTAACATTTTAAAGTTATATGATCTGTCGTACATATAGGTGAAAGATTTTAAATGCCCATTTTGTGTAATATTTTATCTCATATATATCCCAAAGATACCATCTGGTGGTTAGAATAACAAATGCATGTGTATAATTGCAACAATCTAGCCAACGTAACCTGTAATATCAGTTATTGTTTGTCCACCATTACTTCCAGCATTGCAAATTAACTTTTGGAAATTTTTTACAAAGATCACTGAGTGTTCAATAAGCATGTGCTATTTGCAGTTAATATACATGATGTTCTTAAAACCATTTATGATTAGTTTCGTACATCGTCATTTCATACCAAGGCTACTTCAGGCCACTTCAATCTATTTCAAGAACTTTCTTTGGTACCAGTTGACTTATCTGAAATTAGCAAAACTTAATTAGTTTTATTTTTATGAACTTTCTTGAGTACGAGTTGACATCTCTGACTCGAGTACAACTTGGTTTCCATATAATTATTTTCTAGGGTATGAGTTGACTTCTCCGATTTGGTTATGACTTGACTTTTTGGGTACAAGATGACTAGGGTACGAGTTGGTCAGGGTACGAGTTGACTGGATACCTTAAAAAGCTGTAAATCTTGAGAAAAAAATCTTTAAAAATACTAAAGTCTGTGCTAAATATTTTTTGTCTGCTGGTTTTGGCTGATTAAAATAAAATGGTTGATATTTACCACTTAAATTTAACGTAGCGGTATCCTATACAAACTAAATTAAAAATCCATGACTAATAAAAATAAATCCGTTTTGTACTTGATATTCGCACTCAAATTAATTGCAGGATTTTTACCATATGTAATGGTGGCCATCTTTCGAAGTTTGAGAGTGGAAGTAAAAGAAAGGGAACGTTTATTGGTCATAATGATTTAGCCTGGCTAAATGATCTGTTATTACATAATCACCCATTCCTTATGACAATAACATATATTGGGAGTTATTCCCATTTATATAACTCTATTGTCAAAAGAGGCGTGAGAATATTAATGATTACTCACATGACCCAATTATTTGACATTGCATGGATAAAACAGATTCCTGTAGGAAGAGTATTTTCAAAAATTGAAGTGACCAAACAAAGAAAAAATATGTAGGAAGGATATTGAATAAACTTTTTCTTTTTTAATTATATAAGTTAAATATTTTTATTTTGACGATTGGTTGCTTTACAAATTCATTTTGAAATACCTGACCAAATATGGCTCAGACTATACAAACTTTTATTTATCATCTATGGCCGATACGGTACTGTGTCAGAAACGACCTATGGACGAAGTTAAAGTATGGCCGAAACGTCTTGAAAGCCACCGTATAATCACTGCTATACACAGATTTAATGTTGGAGGAGAAACCCAAAGAAAAACCCTGTCTATCTACCACATTTAGACATGTGTCATGCAATTTCCGATAGTAACAATACTCATTGGTAATCCTATATTGGTGTTATTTGAACTTATTTATATCGCGGATTGCATGACACAAGTGCCTTTGTCTTCCTAGGGTAATCCCTAATTTCTGTGGAAACGCTGGGTAAAATAAGGGGACATAACCCAATCGGGGTATGGACATCTCGGCCCATTACAAACTCGGCCTATCGCAATTTCGGCCATATCAAAGTCGGCCCATATCAAAGTCGGCCCATAGAAAACGTACAGGTAAATTTACAGTGGGATAACTCGGCCCCCTGATAAACAAAAACTATGCTACAGGTAAATTGACAGCGTGAGAATTGGACAAATGTACTATCAAGGGCTTCACTTGTTTATACTAGGCTCATATTGATGGATAGGGGTACTCACCCCTACCAGACTGTCCAGAGACATGTATTTATGTCCGTTCCTTCCTGACACGTTTGATCTCATTGTGGGTTTGCAGTAACCAATTGAAATCATTGTTGATTTGACCAATTAAAATAATTTGGCTAACTTAGAAGAATGATAGTCTACTGCAAAATCACATTTTATTTTCACAACCATGGATGATGTTTGCATCTCCGTTCTTAGGCAAATATATATATATATATATATATATATATATATATATAGACCTAGATCTATTTGGAAATTTTATCAACTTCATGCAAATATAACTATCATATTATATAAATTTCTGTAATTCAAATTCCAGTCCAGTCCGGTTCTGGTTCTAAACTGTATTTTACCCTGAACAATGATCGTGTCACTTTAACATCAGCAACGAACGAAACGATGCGAGGTTAAATTCTTCCTTAGTTCCTATATGAAAAAATTCAAAGTCAAATAAAAATTTGGTATCCAATATTAAGATATATTTCAGTAGGATATAACAAGCATGTATATAGGCCCTACGTAGGGAATAACACATGTGCACCCTCTAACATGTCTAACCTAGGGTCTGGCTCTACTAACAAAATGCAATTTCGATGTAGATCTAGCCTACTACCAAGTCCTAATGAAAATAATAAAAAATTAACACTTAAAAATAAACCGACTTTAACATAGGCCGATTTTGTTATGGGCCGATTTTGTTATGGGCCGAGTTTGTAAGGCCGACTTTGTAATGGGCCGAGATTGATTATAGGCCGAGTTTGTAATGGGCCGAGATGTCCCTAAACCATACAATCCTCCGATTTTACCCAGCGTTTCCATAACTTTGGGGATTCTGTCGTGGACCGTTTTCTTATGCTGTGTTTTAATGTTGCCCTCGTCAGAATTCCTTATCAAGCCTCCATTGAAGCGTTGTGTTAATCCATTATCCCGCTTCTGTAATTTAATTTATCTGACATCTAACCTGTTCCTCCCACTCGCTCTCCGACTCTGTCTCTTCGTTATTTTTCATGATGGTTATAGAAACCGGAAACTATATCACCTCACTAAAAATGAATCTAAGGACGGTCGACGGAATAAAATTGGCTCCGGATCTACGCTTACTCGCTTATTACAAGAGTAAATAAATACTTGGTTTTCTTTTACCGAGAACCTTCAGTATATCACCAGAGACATAGTCGGGAAAATATGGTGTTCGGTCAATAGTGAAAAAAACCCAGGCCCAAGTCGAAACGGCTTCGGTCTATGAACGTTTTGAATTTTTTAACCTTAGAATAACTGCAGTGATAAGTGTTATTGAATGAATAAACATTTTAAAAGATTTTTTTAAAATAAGAATGATGTTTTCAATTCATCAGAAAGAAACTAAATATCAAACATTTATTAAAGAAACATAAAACATCAGAAACTCGCAATTGCAAAAAAGTTATATAATCAGTCTTATATCATGATAAATCTATGAATTAATAAATCTAGCACATGAAATATTACTTCACACATTAGTTTGGTTTAATTAATTTTACAATACGACAAATATATATATATATAATTTCGGTCTATTTCTGGTTAACCGAATGGTTTTTTTTTCGGTTACTAGGTCATTTGTGTAAGATTGCAGTTGCAGTCCCATATATTATGCAAAGTAGAAGGTGTAAGGTGATATTTATTTGTCCGAGAAAGTATATTATCTGATATCCGGTAAAACCGTTTAATCTTGAAGGCTTTTGGGGGTCATTCTATAGCTTTCGACGCTAAAAGAATGGCATCTATGTATTATCTAAAAAAAAAAACGAAAAAAAAAACAACACATTGGTAGCATTATCAATATAAAAAATGAAAGATTCAGCGGGTGTAAGTCGATCAAGAGCCAATTCTAGAAGATCCGGTAATATGCTCTCCTATAACAATGTTTTGTTTTTATTCCATTAAACCTAATTTAAATGGCTTTGGAACCCCAGTATCCTTGGGAGTGATATCACTAACTGGTATTAAAAAGTAAAACGGCGCCCCGTAATTTTGCAAATATCCACATGTATCTTTTCTATATCCTTACCCGCGTGGAACTTCCCATGTTTCAGAGTCGTAATTCAAGATGCGATATATGTTTCAAAAATTGACAATCTTGTCATAACGTTAAACTGGTATTTTGAAAAATATTTTTAAGTGGAACAATAGATTTTGGCTTGTATTGCAAGGTGCTTCGGAGTCATATATATTTACCATCACTAAGAAGGGTTTGTTGTGGCATATATGACTTCCCTGTTTATGCAATAGGTTAATAAGTCCCGATACCAAGATTTGTGAAAATAGCTCGATGAAAATGTATTATTGAAAATCTTGAGTAATAAAAGGAAAAAAAACTTCTTAAATGTTATGAAAATATTCATTTAAATGGTGGTCAATTCCTGGTGACTTCTCAGATTTCACATATTTCAATACATTTATGATTTTATCAAATGATATTTCTTTATCTAATTTTTTCAAACACACAACCTGATATTTCAGAAACACCAAAATAGTCAGGTATGCCCGTGGACATGCCTTAAAATGCTAAAAATGGTTACTGACTTCAGCTTTAGCATATTGTCTTTTTGATATTTTTTCTTACTAACCTACAGTACTTGTTTTTCATTTGTTTTACGAAGGTGGTTTTTCATATTACCGTCATGTCTTTTAAAATGAAAACATACTCAAAATTTGAGTACCGTACTTTAAGATAGGGAAATCATATTATGTGTGACCCAATAATGTGACAAAAATAATGTGCACGTGTTTCCTATTTAGTCCGGTCCAGAACTTTTACAAACAATATTATAGTCAAAATGATCAAATTAAATAGTAGTTGAATTTTTATTGATCTGGTGACTTGAGGCCCTGGGCCTCTTGTTGATCGACACTGTCTGTGTCACTGTGTGTGACTGTGACTGTTTGTGATTGTGTCACATTGTGCATAACACTTTGTCTGGGTCACTGTGTATCACTGTCTGTGTCACTGTGTGTCATATTGTGTGTGTGACTGTCTTTGTCACTGTGTATCACATGATGTGTGTCACTTTGTGTGACTGAGTGTGTCAAATTGTATGTATTACATTGTCTGTGTCACTGTGTATCACTATCTGTGTGTCACTCATTTTGTGTGTCACTTTTTCTGTGTGTCACTGTGTGTGTCACTATATGTGTCACTGTATGGGATATACCGACAAGTGATTCACTAGCTAAAGAGTATAACACGTGGCATGAGAGCCACAATGGTCAAATGAGATATACCAACTGATTCACTGTGATTGGTCCCACTAACTTAAGACTATAACAAGTGGCACGGGAGCCACAATGATCACCTGAGATATAACGACAACTGATTCACTGTAATTGGTCATACTAACTTAAGACTATAACAAGTGGCAGGAGAGCCACAATGGTCAAATGAGATATACAGACAACTGACAATTTGACCCTCATTTAAGACTGATTACCTCTGTTATATCATTTTCATCATTTCCCTTGGCTGACTCATTAATACAAGTTACATAGTAGTTATATATCCTAAAAGGACTCTTATATATAAAGACATATCACAAATACCCCTCCCCTACACCCTGCACACTTCACATAGTTTACCAAAGATAGCTGTGTTAAAAATATTTGATATGGCTCAGACTTGAACCCATAACCTTTCACTTGCAAGGTGATTGCTATTTAAGTTTTTCGTTTACAGGTATACAACCCCCCCTCCCCAAAAAAAAACAACAAAAAACAACAAAAACAAACAACAAAAAACAAAACAACCCCCCCCCCAAAAAAAAAAAAAAAAAAAAACAGACACAGGACTACCCACATATAAAATCCTTAGTCTTATAGAAATTTCGAATACATGTATATAATTTTCTAATGTATATTTGAAATGGTTTTCTTAATTAAAACAATACTGGTACTGCAACCGTTCCCGGACGAATTTTTTAATAATTTCTCTTAAATTCTCCCTTATTTTACTGCACAGAAATATGAAATTCTACGTAGTAAAAGGTTACCTCAAGATCGTTTAAAATATACAAAGAAACAATTGGAAAAAACAATTAAAAGACCTCGTTTAAGAGTTTCCCCGATTGAAGTGCGGCGCCATTTTCCGCACCTTTACTGTAACAGATCCCGGATGGTTACGTTTAATGATTTTTTTTAGGCTCAACGAAGAGTAAACTGGACAAAATTTATGTGTTAATTATTAGGAGTGAGCAATTCTATATCAATATGATTTCATACATATGTTTTTTTTTATTTAAAACGTTAATCATCTTTTTTTTCTCTGTCGTCATGACATCATTACCCCCACAGCGCGTGAAAATGAAAGTTGGGAGGAACACAAATAAACTGACGTAACAATCTATTAAAAATTACCGTTTTAATTTTCTGGCTGCAGTACATCTTTTTAGATTGTATAAGCAGATGACATGAAGGAGAATATCTTGCGAAATCCCATTAATTATACCTGTATTTATAAATCGTCCGGGTACTGTTACCGTCCGCGAACTGTTACACTACCAGTATTATTTTTTTCGCTGTAAGTACTCTTCTAGGATATATAGGATTTGCTATACCCGTGTATAGCTCTTATTTGTTGTTGTATATTAAATAAAAGTAGAAAAAAATCGAAACATTTTTTGAGTAAACATATCTAAAGCCCCTTTAAACATTTAGTTGTTAATGGAGGGAACATACCTATCTATCTATCTATCTATCTATTTATCTATATATGTATCTATCTGTTTGTATTTCTTCCTACCTATCTTCCTACCTACCAACCCACCCACCGACCTACCTACCTGCCTGTCTTACTTATGACCACAACGTTTTAATGGTCATGTATAATATTTGATTCTCAAATCATGTGGAGAGGGAAAAGTAAAGTTTTGAAGATTTGTAGCACAACCTGATGTTTGTTTGACAAGGAATTCAGCTCAAACGATCAGTTTGTCGAAAACCTACAGAGAGATATTTAAAGAAATCTGACGTGAAAAAATCAAAGTACGTTTATTTTAAATATAAAATCGATCGTTTTATATAAAAGATGTTTACAGAACATATGAAAAGCCGACATTACAAGGCTTTCATTTTGTACGACATATTATAATCATGACAGACTAAACGATCTTGGGCGTCATTCAGACATCGACAGAAAATTGTTATGGTATTTATTACCAGTTTTCAAGTTAATCTAACCAAACAGTCATCAATGTGTATATTTAACTTTGTTTAAATTTATATAAATATTGAGTGTTGAGAGGTAGATTTTAGTTGACGAGAAGAAAATGTAATGCAATTGTCACACTTATCAAACTTAAGACCGTACCATTCAAACACTGCTATTAATTAAAGGTGGACATTAATGACCGCTTACGTTTACCTTTAAAAACGTGAGGAGTGAGATAAACATGGGAATTATCAGAATAATAAATAAAATCACACAAGATTACGAAACACGCTGAGATTATTTATGTTAAAGGTATACCTGTGATAATGCAAATACAAAAATGTACTTGAAATCCATATTTTGTATTGGAATAAATTTTATTAAAAGCATTGGACGTGATTCAACAAACTTTATGATTATAATTCCAGTTTATTCTACCAGTTCGTGTACGATATCCATTTAACATTTTAAAACTGCCGTAGTGGAGTCACCATGTAAAATCCCATTAAGTTATATGGGGAAATTCAGTTGAACTCTGGATTTACTTTAAGTATACGGTTTTTACTATTCTTGCAAATTCTATTTTGGAGTTACTCTCGCGGATCATGAATGCTCAGACAGTTGAATGTGTTAATATAAACCCTTTGTATTTCAAATTTTAAACCACTACTGGGATTGTACAAAGGAGCTTTTGATTTGTGGAGAAACCAACAGTAGGTTTTTCGTATCAAAATTTTGTAATCTGTGATTATGAGATTATATGAATGGTGAACTAAAATAATGATAATAATTTACTGAAAAGAACAACCACCGTTACGTTTTATTTTGAAACAACACGGATCGGTCATTAAGTTCACTTGGTGTTCCATCATACACTTTCTTGTTGGGAAACTATTTTGATAATCTAATCATAGAAATGCAATTGCAAGTTATTTATTAGTAAGACTATTAGTAAAGCTATAAAGGTTTTATAAATCCACATCAAACAGTCTACGTATACGATGGGAATGGAGAAAATGAAGTGGAACTTCTCCAGTCTAGACCAGCTTCACCACGCTGTCAACTCGACACTCCATAGTGCTATGAGAAACGAGCGATGCAAGCGCTGGCACAAAGTAAGTGATAAAATTATATGGAGAATATTTAATAATTTAGATATTGAATGTACATTTATTATTGAAATGAAAAAAAAATTGAAGGCTTGTTGGAAAACAACACTTTTTGCTTAGATTCGACATCGTTCGGCATATAGTGCTGTTACACGCGCGCCTGTGTGTTATACTACTTTTAAATTCAATTCAAGATCACTTGAATTTAAGTTCTTTAAATCAAAGCAACTCCTTTAATATCATCGACAAACGATTAATCGTTTATAATAATAATAATAATAATAATAATAATGATAATAATGATGATAATAATAATAATAATAAAAATAAAACTAGGTAAATGTTTTACATGTTGAGAAAAGAGGAAAAACAAGGTTAATTACAATTCTTGTATGTCCATTAAGTAAAATAGTTTAATACAGATAAATTGAGTACTTTTAATTAAAATGTATAGTTTGTACAATGGCATGCTCCGTTTCAAATCTGAGCACGGTTTCTCAAATTTCTTTTCAATATCGGAGGTGTTGACCTGCTTTAGTATTACAAAACCAGCATTTATGTGTGATAAAACAATTTGAAAGGTGTGCAGGAATGGTTTTCATTTTAACGTAGCTATTTAATTCCACTGTTTAAAATCTATTCATACCGTTCAATAAAAGTTTAGCTTTTTGTTGTATGACCACAATAAGTATATGTAATCAATCTTGAAAGGGTTTTGGCAAGGCGATATGAACACAACGTGATTTAATACAATTCTTAAGGTAGATACATATTATTTGATTTTGGCAATAAAACGAATGTCTGAAAAAGATAATACAACATATTGCTATCATCAAAAGTCGATTTTATCTCCAAAGGAAGACAAATTGTGTACTTTCTAAATATCTCTGTTGGAGATTTGGATTGTCAAACAAAGCATGTGTACTAAAGTGAATATACATTAATTATTGAAAGGGAAAGCATACGGTTCATTGAACACCATGGAAAGTATGCGTAAACCTGTGTGTGTAACTTACATACTATATATCGTTAAATGATATTATTGATATAGAAATATTGCTTTATCTGTATGTTTTAAGGCAATTGACTTTAAAACAAAACTGAAGACCGTTTTATCAACCCTACCGTAACGCAAGCAATATTATCATATTTCCAAAATATGTCTTGATAGTTTACAAAGATATATTATCTTTGTAAATGACCGAAAGTCCAGTTATTATGGTCTAAGTCTAACAGCTGTCCTAAAACGGATCCAGATAATCACTATGGCCATTATTTCTTTCCACCATTACTAGTTTATGAAGTCGAGTTCTTCTGGAGGGACATTGTAAGATAAACAATCAAGGTAGGGGTAATTTTTAAGGCCGATGGTCAGTTGTGCAACGACAAGAGTACTACAATTTAACACACACACACTGATAATTTTACACTTTTGATTGCGATTTCCAATATGCCTTCAAATCATATATATTTTTTCATGGCTATACTTCACGGATCAGCAACTTTATCGGATGCAATTATCATGCGGATCGATGCGGAACTTATTTTTAGTTCGACGTTTGCCAACGTTTTATAAATTGTTCCTACGTCGGCATAATTTCGATATAACGTTCAGGCATGACAGGGGATTTACAGGTAAAGTTCGACGTATGCCAACGGTTTAAGAGGTTTGATAAATTTTTCATACGTCGGTGACAGGTTCTATGTGTTCTGGTTATTGTATTACTGAATCGATCTCATGCTGACTGATTGCATTTCATTTTCATATTTAAGTATGGATTTACTAGAATCGTATTGGCCATGAGGTCTTAGTTGCCATATAACCCACATAGTTCGAAATTATTTGGTCTACATTGTAAAACAGATTTTAAAATTATGAACTGTAGGTTTTACAGCTCGGCTTTATAAAATGATGTGACATTTTAGCATACTGGTGTGGAACCTATTTTGTCAAAATATACAACATGACAACAGCATTAAAATTTTGAACATCACAACTGGGTGGGTGTTAATACAAAATTTACAACATAACGGTTGGGTGGGCATAAATATGAAATTTACAACATAAAAACAGGCATGGATGGAAATAAAAAATGTACATCATGACGACTGGGTGGTTGTGACAACAAATTTACAACATGACAACCGGTTAGGTGTAAATAAAAAATTTACATGGCAACTGGGCGGATGTAAATACAAGATTTACATGACAACTGAATGGATGTAAATACAAAATGTACAACATGACAACTGGGTGGATGTAAATACAAAATGTACAACATGACAACTGGGTGGATGTAAATACAAAATGTACAACATGTTCTTACAATTGACAGGAAGCGATCTTTTAAACACACGTCATTATATTTGAATAGTAAATACATGGGACTAATATTTATTATACAATTTACTCAAGTATTTCATACGGTCTACAGCTCTAAATTATACATATGTCATAAATTAACTGATAGTCCTTAACGTTCATACACACAACATATAAATTTGATTGCTTATATTAACAACCTCTGTGATATTGTAAGAAACAACTGCTTGAAATTAAAATGTGGGCAGATACATGCTGTTTCTATTTCTATCTAACTGAATTATGATATAATTTATGTAATTTATTCTATCAGATAAAATTTCACGAATATATCACAATATCATGAATAAATTCCTCTTACATAACGTCGACGGTATGATAACATTTCAGGTTTCATTTTGGAAGTATACACGTACGGCTTATGTAGTATAATGTACAGCGTCTTTGCTCGATATGTTAAACGTGTAATCATACAAATCTGCAAGATTTAGATTGTAAATTGTTCATGATCAATTGATTTTAACAATTGGTGGTGAATTTATGATCAATTGCCGGATTCTCATACAAATACTCCAAAGTATCCACATGAAGGCGACGCTGTATTTTCTGGAAATCATGTCTGTAAGCAAACTGTCGAAATTCCTTTTGGAATTCACAACAGAATCAATCACACGGCTTCGCATCGTTTTGGTATATAAGAGTAACATGGTCTAATATAATTATGGAATCTAAAAGACCCGATATGAAGGAGCCTTACATGCGATCATTTCATACTACAAGGTATACTACGTTTTGAAAAATGTTCGTCACAAAGACACGATGACCCACTTTAAACACTTAACTTCGCAAATTGTAGGGTCGCTACAGTGACCTTCATACAAGTATCATATTCAAATATCTGAAATGTTGAAATGCATGTTCAAGCGTGATTGCTAAACCATTTATATACCGATTATACCCATGAGTTATGTCCCTTGTTTGGTTTAGAATGAACTATCGACTCACGACTATTGATAGAGGATGCATCCGCTGGATGACACCAGATGCCGCCTCCTTACTTTTCAGAAGTGTGTTTGTCATCAGGATGGGTATTGCTGTATACTTAGAAAATTCAATTCTTAATTATTTTCACGCTTTTATGAAAACATTCTCTCATCTTAAATTCGATTAAAATCAATGTACTGCCTTAGTAATTTAGCTTGTGAAATTCGCTTTCAATTTAAATTCGCCCTCTTAGGACGAAAATGGTGAAAATTTAACAGAAGTAAAAATGTGCAGATATACAGTACCTTCCAGACTTGCAGCTATATTTATGATTGTGTGACTTATACTTAAGTCTATAACTGTCTTTTTCAATTTATTTTTACTGTGAACAATCACGAGTCGTGCTTAATTAAAGAAATGTGCAGCATTACAATAATATTGGTCCATTCCGGCAGTGTTCTATTAAGTGGTTTAAACAGAATCAAATATGGCATGTGACACACAATTTGCACGTCTGGAGGTATACTGTATTGGGATAACATTCAGGAAAATTCTGCTGTTACCAGTCATGCACACTCATGATGTTATTTACCCCTTGTCTCATCGTATTTATTTTAAAATACAACAAAGCCCATTCCTTTAATTGGCGACAGAATTTCAGTTTAGTTATGAATACTGTCCAAGATTATAACAGACGATCGGCCAAACATGAAGACGTGGAAGCGGACACCTTGTCTGACTGGCTAAAAGCTATACGACGGTTAATAAAACCTCGTATTCGGAAACTAGGAACTATGAAAACACGTTATCCCTCTGTATTTAGTGATCCAGAAGTGGTAACCTAGCTGGTCATTTGTGAAATATAAACCCCATATGTGGGTGATTGTGGGATCGTACTACTTAAATGTGGAAAATTTAATACGTTTAATACGTGTAAATGGGGAATGTTTGACAAAAGTAATTCAATTTTCTGTTAAAACGGCTCAGTTATATAAAACAATTAACATTATGAATCACACTGAACGTTTTAGTTATTTTGAGTTAGATGCTTGAAGTTTACTATCTTTTGTCACCCTGCCGTAGATAGGTTGTCAATTGAAGAGTAAAAGTCATTGAACGACATCCGATTCGCTTGCTTTGAAATTTAGGATGCCACCATTGCAATTTTGTGTATCGAGATAAAATGTACATGTTTTTTTATATTTTAGGTGATAGAGAATTATAAACTGTTGTTATGGATGATAAACCTAAACAACTTACCTGATGATTATGAGCCACCATCTTCTTATCCGATGTTGGTTAGTATATTTTGCATTAACTTTTACACCGTATGTTAATCGCTATGTAATAACTCATCATAAATCTATACCTCTTGATTTCCAGAGGTCCGTGTTTGTCCATTTTTACCAGATTTGTATCTATGTCCTGGACATTCTATTTATTTATACTTTGGTATGTGAAATTTTCTATATCATATTGAATTTGTGTTGTAATTTACACTTTAATTAATTATACAGTTAAATTGGCTCTTCTGCTTTTGTCTTATCGGAGGATTACGACAACCTCAACATTTTTCAGTTATAATTATGAAAGCGGGCTGTTGTAGATGGTGTGGGGATTCCGGTTATAATGTAACCGAGAAGAGATCACCGGCCTTCCATAAGTAAACTGCCAATCATTCTAACAAAATCAGATAAATAGATAGATGAATGGATAGATAGATAAATAGATAGATGAATGGATAGATAGATAGATAAATAGATAGATGAATGGATAGATAGATAGATAAATAGATAGATGAATGGATAGATAGATAGATAAATAGTTAGATATTGATTATTGAGTTATTTACAAAGATAAAATAATTAACAGGATAGATAGATAGATAGATAGATAGATAAATAAATATATCAATAGATAGATAGTTAGTTAGTTAGATAGATAGATAAGATAATCAGAAAGATAGTTATATTTTCTAGTTGCGTGTCTGTGTTTGTTTAGTTTTGCTTTCTCTGTGCGGGTTAGCTTTATTTGTTGTTCTTGTGGATCGTCTGTTTATATGTGTGGGTTTTAAGTATATTTCTCGTGCCCGTTATAGGTTTTTTCTGTTTTTTTTGTAGCTGTTGATTTTGATTTTTTCTGCGTATTTGATTTTTATGTTGTCTCTTTATTTTACTGTCGCTTGATTCTCGTTTTTTTCGTTCGTTTATCTTGTATTTTTCTCTTAGTTAATTTTTTTTTTTTCCTTCTTTTATGCCATTTTGCTTCATAGTTAGTTTTTTTTTTCCTTTCTTTGTTTTTGTTTCCCCTTTTCGTTTTTTTTTATGTGTATCTTATCGATGTTTATGTTACCTTTGTTCTGCTGTCGTGTTTTTAGAGCTTCTCGTTGGTTATTGTGTTTTATTTTTTGTTCGTATTTTTTTTCTATTTTATTTTGGTATAGGCTTTTTGGGACTTTTTGAGTTTTTTTCTGTTTCTCTTTGGGGCTGTTCTGTCGTCCTTTTTTTTTTTTTATTTTTTTTTGTGTGTTTAACGTGGTTCTGTTTCCTTTTTTTTGGTTTCGATGCGGTTTTAGTTTGGTGTTTCTTAGTTTTCCTTGTTTTTCTCCAGTTCTTTTTGTGTGTTTTGTCTAGTTTTTTCTGTTAATTTGAGATATAGCATGATAAACAAGCAGAGATGAAAATTTAAAATAAGGTTTAGATATTTATTTTACATTTCAGATGTATGAAACGTATTATCACATAGGTGTTGGATTTCAACATCTAGGAAATCACAAAAAAGCCATTGTAGAATATACTAACGCACTAGAAGCTGTGTCTATGCCAAAGGTAAGAGGACTAGATTTAAATAATGTATTTATTGCAATGATAGTCAACAAATATAGTAAACAAATGTGATTTCTTATACTATATTCAAGTACATTTGAATATTAAATAAATTCACATTTATGACTTTTCTTTCACAAAAGGTTGACATGTTTTATTGTACTGTGAAATCACGTCAAATATATACAATGTAGAAGTAAAGTTGGGTTAAATTGAGATAAATCGATTTTAAATATCGAACATGAACTCATTCTACCTGTCTTGCCTCAAATGAACGCCGCCATTGTTTGGATCACTTTCATTTTTGTTGGAAGACATATGGACATAAAGATAATAAAATATTTCCTAAGGTTAAAGTATTGTACAGGAATTATAAAATTGCACATTCTGACCAACATCCGTTTTCTGTATCATTTTAGAAAAAATCGACCTTTCCAAGTTGTTGACACTCATAAACTGCATTGCAAAAATCTGAAAAGGTCAAAATACACTAAATATAATCGAATATACATAGACAAATAGACAAAACTTCAAAAGTGGGTTAATGTGAATCTACTAGTAACAGCAATGATGTAGGAGGAGGAGGTGTACTAGTAACATGAGTGATAGAGTAGTTGTAGTGGTAGTAGAAGTAAGAGGAGGTATAGTAGTAACATGAGTGATAGAGTAGTTGTAGTGGTAGCAGAAGTAGTAGGAGGAGGAGGTATAGTAGTAACATGAGTGATAGAGTAGTTGTAGTGGTAGCAGGAGGAGGGGGAGATATAGTAGTAATATGAGTGATAGAGTAGTTGTAGTGGTAGTAGAAGTAGGATGAGGAAGAGGAGGTATAGTAGTAACATGAGTGATAGAGTAGTTGTAGTGGTAGCAGAAGTAGTAGGAGGAGGAGGTATAGTAGTAACATGAGTGATAGAATAGTTGTAGTGGTAGCAGGAGGGGAGGAGGTATAGTAGTAACATGAGTGATAGAGTAGTTGTAGTGGTAGTAGAAGTAGTAGTAGGGGGAGGAGGTATAGAAGTTACATGAGTGATAGAGTAGTTGTAGTGGTAGTAGAAGTAGGAGGAGGAAGAGGAGGTATAGTAGTAACATGAGTGATAGAGTAGTTGTAGTGGTAGTAGAAGTAGTAGGAGGAGGAGGAAGTATAGCAGTAACATGAGTGATAGAGTAGTTGTAGTGGTAGTAGAAGTAGGAGGAGGAGGAATAGGAGGTATACTATTAATATAGTAGTAGAAGTAAGATTTGATTTGATTTTTTTGATTTCTTTTGTTTTACGCCATACTCAACAATCTTTCAGTCATATGATGGCGTCCAGTTTTTATTGGTTGGGGAGAAACCCCGGTTACCCGGGTAAAGACCACGGACCGTCAGCAAGTAAACTGGCAAACTTTCCCACATAATTCGAAAAGACCCTAGCGGGATTCGAACCAGAGGTGAGAGGCCTTGTGATTTAAAGCGCAATGCTCTAACCACTCGGCCACTGAGACCCTCAGTAGTAGTAGGAGGAGGCTTAGAAGTGATAGTTGTAATTGTAGCATGAGGAGACAGAGAACAATTGTAATGGTAGAAGCAGTAGTATAATGATGTATATGAATCATAGATCATGTAGTGACAGTAGTAGGAATCGTAATAGAGCTGTTATAGGGTTGTAATAGGAGGGGGAGTAAGAAAACAATTGTAGGGGTAGTAAGGCGGGGAGAAGATACAATAGTTGATGTTGTGGTAATCATAATATAAGTGGTTTGATAGAATAGTTGTAGGGGTAGCAGTAGAAGGAGGAGTTATAGCAGTTGCAGTTTAAGTGATGGTAATCCTAATATAAGTAGCAGTTGTAGGGGTAGTAGGAGGAGGGGAATGAGGAGGTATAGAATTAATTCAACATTTATAGTGGTAGTACAATGGTAGAGATAGTAATAAAACAAAGTTACTATAAAATGTATTAGAATAGTTACATTTGGTATTATTATTTTTAGTACTAGTAGTAATATTATCATTAGTAGTAGTAATAATAGTAGTAGTAGTAGTAGTAGTAGTAGTAGTAGAAGTGGTAGTAGTAGTACTAGATGTTGTAGTACTAATGGTAGTAAGTAGCGGTTGTACTAGTAGTTTATAAGTAAGTAGAATGTAAGACTTGATTTTTTTTTCAGAATGGTTGCCTGGCTGGATGTGTTACAAACTCATGTCTAATGACTCCAATATATGCTAGGAGAGCGTTTGCATACGCTAAGTCAGGTATGGTAACAAAACATTTATTAGTCATATGAATTACGTATATCAGCACATATTCTTTGGTCACTAGAAAAATCGTGCAAACGTTTCTGCGTCATAATCTACTTTCAATGATAATTATTTTTTTTATCGTATTTGTATCAATCCTCACAATTCATTTGATTTAGTTCATCTTTTCTTGGATTTTCTCAAATACAGATGCCTCTTTTTAAAACTGCTTTGCAACTTCAACTGTATAAACCTAAAGGCTAAAAACGTGTCAATTATTCTTATTGCTTTCAGTCGGTGTAGTTCAACAGGAAATAATTAACACAAACATGAATGTACACTAAAATAAAATGTTTCATTCTGGTAAATTTGTAAGACCAATTTTTACAAATGATGACTCTATCTATCTATCTATCTATCTATCTATCTATCTATCTATCTATCTATCTATCTATCTATCTGTATATATATATGAGAGAGAGAGAGAGAGAGAGAGAGAGAGAGAGAGAGAGAGAGAGAGAGAGAGAGAGAGAGAGAATTACTGGGATGAATTTATCGTCTATAAACTGGTTTTGATTATAAATAGTTTGCTAAGCCTTTCATTTTTGTACCAAACCTAACTTAGTTTCGGTTGTTTTTCTTATATACGAGGATTTATTCCTCACTTATTCCATTTGAATTTGACAGTGGGTGTGGCTGGTCAACAGGGGATGCCTATTCCTCCATGGCACCTGATTCCACCTCTTGATTTCGAGGCCCGTGTTTGTCCATTTTTTACCAAGTATGATACTTTGGTATATGAGATTTTTTATATTAATGTTGAAAATTGTATTGAAATCATTTTGGAAAAACTTTATTTTAATATATATTATTATTATTGTAATATTTATTGAAAATGAGTTTTGTATAAAATATCTAAAGAAAGAATTTTTTTTCTCGAGTTTGTCTCCCTGATGTCCAGAGGTCTGTGTGTGTCAACTACTCAACAGATTTGTGTATTGTATCCTGTACATCCTGAAGCTTATTACTTTGGTATCTGTGATTTTTATAATATCAATATCACACCAGTGTGCGAAACCGACCAAACTAACTCTGGAGGTGGTGTCAGTGGTTTACATGCAGTTCAAAGTATGAAAATGGCGGCAACTACACAGCAGTAATGAGAGAGGAGAAAAACTTGTAGTGGAATTCTTTACCTTATTAATAAAGTTTTAAAGTATCGCTTTAATAATAAAGATTCGATAATGTTCCAGATACTTTAAAACTCGACAAAATATACACTAAACTTGGTTTAAGAAAATAGTTTCAGGTCATGTTTAAAAACCAGATAACAAAACTGAAACCAAGTTTCTGTCAATAAATTCGCCCTTAATAAGTTTATTGTATTTCAGGTGATATGAAAAATGCGGTTAGAGACGCAGAGAAAGCTGTTGTTCTGGACAGTAAAAACCCTGTATGTACTAATATAGTTATATAACAGAAACCATGATACACAGAATATATTGTCATCGGAATATCAGCTAACGCTAAAAGTTAAAAATAAATGCTTTATTAGCAATTCAGAACAAAATATGAGACAAGATGAATAATAATGTGAACTGATATAAATAAACAAAATTATTAGTACTGGTATATTGTCAACAAGACTAAGAGCATCAGACTACTCTAAATTAAATCATAATAGGGTTGCAGGTTAGTTTTCGGTCATTAATGTTAGGTCTTTATATTGTATGGAATCAGGAAAAGGCGAAATGTTTAATCTGTACACCTCTTTTTAAAAATTAGTGTTTTATTTTTAATAGGACCACGATGTGGCACTTTATCTTGGTAGACCAATAATTAATTCATATTATATAAGAACAACTACAAAGAAAAAAAAAAAATAAAAAAGAAAAAAAATACAAAAGAATGTTAAAAAGATGTCGACTGTTTCGAGTGATTCGTGAATGAATGTATTTCAGGGCGTGTACTGTGTAAGAGCATTGGTGAAAAGCTCAAACGATGATATGAAAGGAGTAAGTAACTTATAACCATAATTGTCAATATATATCATTATAATTCTCAATTTATCTTTCTATTTATACATCTGTCTGTCCATCTACATGCATCTATCTATCTGTCTGTCGTTTTAGCAAGCTAACTATCTATCTATCTATCTATCTATCTAGCTAGCTAGCTAGCTAGCTAGCTATTCGTGTATATTCGTGTATGTGTCAGTGTGTCTAATTTTATTATCTTATCGAACACTCACTTCTCGTAAATTACTTTCAGGCAGTAAAGGATATTGATCTTGCCTTGAAGTTAGATGCTGGTCACATGTGCACATTAGTTTTACGAGCCGCATTCGCTAAGCCAATGGTAGGTATTGGTCTTTTTTCAAAATCTGTGTTCATGCCCATTGATTCTAAAATATAAAATTATATTTTTAGGTCACCTGAGCCAAAGGCTCGGGGTGACCGATTGCGATCATCATCCGTCGGACGTCGTACATTGTCAACATTTAGTCATATTCGATTCTTCTCAAGAACCAATGGGTTAATTTCATCTAAACTTGACAGGAAGTATTCACATTTGAGGACGCATAAAGTTGGTGAATGAAAAGGGGATGGGACTCATAGGGACCTCAAAAGTGGCCAGAAAAGAACCAAAACATTTTTTATAAAAATCTTCTCACGAACCAATGTTCAGATGACTTTCAAATTGTGTATGCATGGTTGAAAGTCAATATCTACACAGTTTGCGAACAAAATTTGTGTACCAACAATCACTAGGGGCGCTTCAGTAACACGGGGTAGAATTGTAAAATTGTTTAATTATTCAAAACTTATTGATTTTTGTACACAAAGATATATGAGAAAGTTGTTAGGAATTATCTAAGGATAATTTTGACAAAAGCTTAAGGTCATGGGGTCAACCATGTAACAGGCACCCAAGTAAGTGAAAAATACATATATATATATTTTGTAAAATATTAGATATTTTTGACTACTTCTCAAAAACCCTTCTGCCAATTTTAACCAAACTTAACAGGAAGTATAACCATGTAAAGCCGCATAAAATTTGCAGATGAAAAGGAGCTAGGACCAAACCTGGAAGTCAAGGCTAAATAAAAAATGAGTCAGCAGATATTTTTGATTTAATACATGTATCTGAAAATTTTTAAAGATAAAAAACCTTTACCATAGAATGAGCAGTTTACAAATATCTTCAAATATTTTATTTGGTAGAAATGGTCAGGTCGACCTTTAAGCGGATTTTTCATGTTTGGATGTTTTTTGTCATTATCTTAAAATGTATGATAGATAAAGAAAAATGTTCATCACGCAAAGATATATAAAAAAGTTATCAGGGCTTAAGTTGTCCGGTCGACCCTAATGGGAGTTATTTCCCCTTTTAAGCGAATTTCTCATGTTTTGAGCAGTTTTTCCTGTTATCTTGAAAAGTATAATAGATAAAGAGAGGAAGAAACACCAATGTTCAGCATGCAAAGATCTACAATAAAGTCAACAAGGTCAAAATTGTCAGGTCGATCCTTATGGGAGTTATTTCCACTTTTAAGCGAATTTTTCATGTTTTGGACAG
Source organism: Atrina japonica (assembly GCA_030159075.1). Classification (NCBI taxonomy): domain Eukaryota; kingdom Metazoa; phylum Mollusca; class Bivalvia; order Pterioida; family Pinnidae; genus Atrina; species Atrina japonica. The sequence goes on along the minus strand of BROG01000750.1, from coordinate 283,115 downwards.
TTTGCAAGAAACTGAAAGAAGCAAAATATGTTCAACGCCCAAACATGTACAAAAATGTTAACAGGGCGGAAATTCTCACCTTGACACTTATGGGGGTTATTTCTCCTTTTGAGTGGATTTCTGATGTTTTGGACTGTTTTTGACATGATATGAGAGAGAGAGAGAGAGAGAGAGAGAGAGAGAGAGAGAGAGAGAGAGAGAGAGAGAGAGAGAGAGAGAGAGAGAGAGAGAGAGAGAGAGAAAGAGAGAGAGACAGAGAGAAAGAGAGAGAGACAGAGAGAGACAGACAGAGAGAGACAGAGAGAGACGAAAGGTCAGTATAACATATCGATTGCGACACAGCATTCATCTGAGTAAATATTTCTCTGGTGATACAATTTAGTCACTTCCTCTTGCCAGAATGTATTTTCATTATCATATTTACTTATCTGATTTGTATTTACAATCAATAGTCACGATATCGACGGTATAATACATTATATTTATTTTTACAAATCAAGGTTTCACAATTTTCAAGTCTTTTGTTCTCCGAGGTAATATATCTATATGTGCTTGATTTGCTCGTGACAAAGTATGAGAATTGATTTGATGTTTAACTTATCAGCTTGTTGCGTTGCATTCGTTTGTTGTTGTGATTTTGTGTTGTCATGCATTTTGCCGTAATATATTGTTGTTCAGTATATCTATATCACTATTTTTTTTCTCATTGTCTTCGTTAAAGATATTATTTGACTATATTTTAAATCTACTTATTCTAAAAGTCCTAAAATTAAAACGGACATTTCAGAACAAAATTAGTATAGTATTTCGACTCGTCTCGCACCATGTTTTGATTTCGGAAGTAATACATTTATTTCAAATTCGAGCTCAGCTGATGAAACCTTATTGGGAGAAACGATTGTTTTGAGAATTTACTTTGACCTTTGTGTTTCTTTGCAAATATTTAGCATTGGTATTATGTTTATATTATTTACTCCCATAATTATGTTCAAGAGCTGGATATCACAACTATATCATTATTGAATGTGATTATGTAGTTGAACTACTACGGAGACAGATTTAACGTCCTATATATAATGTCAATGCTAGAAGTAAGGAAGTAAAAAGCCTCGCATCCTGTGTTATTTGATTGAGATTCAAGTAATCCATTTGATATTTCTTAGTTAAACCAAGATGCCGATACGAAGGCGAAAAACCCAGAAACATTGGTACTGGAGGTACAAATCAGAATTCCTTTCCGTGTAATATGCAGACATGAAACACTTGTTATAGATAACGATGAAATATATCTAGCCACAAGTCAAAAGTTGTGAACGTTAAGATAATAATGATGTCATACTATTATCTGGAAACGTTTATTTTAACTTTTAAAAAGTGTTTAATACATGTTTACATGTAACATGGAAGAGGTATTTTTTTTTTTAGAAATTGCAGTCTTAGTTGCTAAATGTAGTTTTTTTCTCTTTTAGGAACAGTTTCTGTGCACACACTGAATTTAAATCACGTCATTGCTTAATTTAGTCTACTACCAATACATCACGCATGTCACAATAATATATTTTGATTTCCGAGTGACAAAAATTAATAATAGATCATAGTATTAATCATAATATCACATTACACGAATTTACGAAATAAAAATAACGATATAATAACGACATAAAAATGACGATATAAAAATAACGACATAAAATAGCGACATAAAACGACTAGAAAATAACCACAAAGATAACAACATGACAATGATGAAGATAATGACATAAAATAGCGACATAAAACGACATGAAAACAACCACAAAGATAACAACATGACAATAATGATATAAAGATAATGACATAAAATAGCGACATTAAACGACATGAAAACACCCACAAAGATAACAACATGGCAATAATGATATAAAGATAATGACATAACGACATAAAAATCACGGCATTAAACGACATGAAATAACGAGATACCCAATTTCAGCAGTGGCGTTGTGTGGTTATGTGCTCTGTTTCGAATACCATAAGCACGGAAAGTTGTTTTAAAAAGACAACAAAAATATATTATTGTCGTCAAGAATCAGTGATTGTTTAAAAAAAGCAACATTTCTTTGCAAAATACAATACGATAAGATAATACTCGGAATTTCCGACATCAAGTCTTTCTTACAATAAAACTCGAAAAAAAAAATCTGAAAACACGTCTATCGGATGATTTCATCTAGTGTTAGCCTGAGATCCTGGTATAATCATATTTCGTCGATCAGTGAGCCAGGCTCAATCTAGTAACTAGTATAAAACGGATTAATTTTAATTTGTCATGGGCATGGCAATATTACTCAGTATGCAAAGGATACCGCTATGTTAAATTTAAGTGGTAGGTGTCAACCATTTTATCTTTATCTGCCAAAACCAGTGGGCACAGCTAATGTGACTCAGACTATAGACATTTTGAAATGGTAAAAAGAAATTCGAAATGTAGTGTCACCAAATGGTTGTCTATTTTTACTTATATATATATAGTCAAAATACTAAATCATTACTATTAAAACATACATTGACAGATCAACCAAAATGTGATACATTTAAATTCCTCTTCTTTCAAGAGAAGTAAAAGCATAATTTTTCACAGTTCATGTTATCATAATAGATGAATTTGTTCATAAACAATGTATTTTCAAACACACATACATGCATACATACTTACCTTCCTAGCTACGTACCTAACTACTTACCTACCTACTTACTAACATACCTACCTACCCCACACAAACATTCACATACATACATACATACATACATACATACACACACACACACACACACACATACATGCATACATACATACATACATACATACATACATACATACATACATACATACATACATACATACATACATACATGTATGAAAAGAAATTTACATATGCATAAATATGTCTTGTTATTTATAGAGTCACACACCAGGTTCTAACAATGAGTCGTGTATGAATGTGACGAGCTTCAATCATCCATATGCCATGGAATTTTATGATAAGTAAGTGTCCGCAATGATTTAATAAGTAAGTTTCCACAATAATTTCATAATAAGTAAGTGCCTGTAATGATTTTATGAAAAGTAAGGGTCCACAATAATTTCATGATAAGTAAGTACCTGTAATGATTTTATGAAAAGTAAGGGTCCACAATAATTTCATGATAAGTAAGTACCTGTAATGATTTTATGAAAAGTGAGTGTCCGTAATGACTTCATGATAAGTAACTGTCTGCAATGATTTTATGATAAATGAGTGTCCGTAATGAGTTTCTGATAAGTCACTGTCCGTAATGATTTTCTGATAAGTAACTGTCCGCAATGATTTTCTGATAAGTAAGTGTCCGGAATTATACATTATACCGGATGTATACATTCTTTATTTACTCTCCCATGTGATGTATATATTCGTTACTTAATCTCCTATGTGATGTATACATTCTTTATTGACTCTCCTCTATGATGCATTATTTATTTATTCTCTTATTTGATGAATACATTCATTATTTATTCTCCCATATATTGCATACATTCTTTATTTACTGTTCTATGTGATATATACATTCTTTATTGACTCTCCCATATGATGTATACATTGTTTATTTATTCTCTCGTGTAATATATACAATCTTTATTTACTCTACTATATGATGTATACATTTTTTTGTATTCTTTTATGTGATGCATGCATTCTTTATTTACTCTCCCTTGTGATGTATATATTCGTTATTTAATCTCCCATGTGATGTATACATTTTTATTTATTCTCTCCTGTAATGTATACATTCTTTATCTACTGTCCTATGTGATTTATACATTCTTTATTGACTCTCCAATATGATGTATACATTATTTATTTATTCTGTTATGTGATATAAACATTCTTTATTTACTCTCGTATGTGATGGCACTTCCATATGATGTATATATTATTTTGTATTCTTTTATGTGATGTATACATTCTTTATTTACTCTCCCTTGTGATGTATATATTCGTCATTTAATCTCCCATGTGATGTATACATTTTTATTTATTCTCTCGTGTAATGTATACATTCTTTATCTACTGTCCTATGTGATTTATACATTCTTTATTGACTCTCCAATATGATGTATACATTATTTATTTATTCTGTTATGTGATATATGCATTCTATATTTACTCTCCTATGTGATGGCACTTCCATATGATGCATACATTATTTTGTATTCTTTTATGCGATGTATACATTATTTATTTATTCTCTTATGTGATGTATACAATATTTATTTACTTCCCTATTTGATGTATACATTCTTTATTTATATTCCTATGTGCTGTATACATCCTTTATTTATACTCCTATGTGGTGTTTACATTCTTTAGTTTACTCCCCTGGTAAAATGTATTTTCGTGGAATAAGTTGTCGGTTTTTTTTATTTCGAAAATATGCCTAAGTGGAATGAACAAATGACATGAGGTTTTGATATGTACATTGATTTCTTAATTATTATTTTTCTCCATTTTGTTTCAGTAAGCCATTTGACATTAATGTTGAACTGTGTTATTTTGTTGCATTCCATGTTCTATCGAAAATGAAATAGATTGAGAAATTGTATTTCAAGTACCTCCTTTAATGCTTATAAACGTACCGCGATATGAATAGCTATGTAGTTTTGAAATGTGATATGAGGTAAAAAACAATAATTTCTTGTTTGTAAAAGAGTTGGATCTATATTTATCATCAATTGCGTCATTGCAGGTTTCTGTTCACTCTTTGCGTTCCTCATACAATTCTTATTATTGATTTGACGCCAGAAAAACCGAGTAAAAAGCAATTAGGTAAGTCATGTTCATCCCAATCTTTCGTCTAGGTATGCATATATACAGGGTGAGCCAATATTTATCAAATTTGCATTTAACAATAAATATTGTCAGTTAACAAACATTCATTGTCATTTTAAAGGTGAACGCATTTGAATGCAACAACAATAACAACAAAAACAACAGCGATAACAACAACAATAATAATAATAATAATAATAATAATAATAATGATAATAATAAAAGTAATAATGATAAAAAATACTTTTTCACTTATACGGAGATGTCAGAGTGTCAGGTAACTGCTACAAATTTTGGCCAGTAAGGGTTCCTATACGAGCACGACTTTTATGAAAGGAGATAAAAATATATATTATATTATTGTTATTATTGTAGACAGTAATCCAGATATGTACCAGACGAAATCACAGCGTCCAGAGTCGACATCGGCGAAACAAATCGAACCATTTAGATGTGGCACACCAGTAATTCAAGACGCCAAGACCAATATGGCTACGAAACGTCGCCATGACTACGGAGAAGCTATAAGAAAGTTTATGTCTCGTCCGAAAACAGCATCGGCTTTCTTCGGTACGTTTTGTTATATGCTGTTTTCTCTTAAAATATAACTCTTACTTGTGTAATTTTTGCAAGTCGTTTGACTTTAAAAAATGCGTAATATTCTATATACATTTTGTACATGTAAATGTATATGGTCATTGTCCTGGACTCACTTTGAATGTCTTATTTACGGAGTAACTGCTCTTTGTTTCAAGGGTTTTATCCTTACTTTCTTTGCCGGTGCTGTAGATTCTTTGTTTTTAATCTCAAGTAAAAAATTACAAAGCCTCATAGAATGTGTAGAAGTGATGAAAAGAACACCAATTACATTGCAAATAGTTTGCTCTGTGGGTATGGTTTCTTAAAACATATTATGATAGAAAATACGCATAAGTTGTTTTTCCAAAATTGTTTTCCTTTTTACTAAATGTACTTCGATTGATAAACAATAACAAAAAAAGAGATACACACTCTTAAATTCCTATATATTTTGTGAAAATTGTTTGTGAAACCAGGGTCTGGCACAGTTTCACTTGCAATTAGTACTCAACCCGACTATTTCTGTATGAATACCAATCTGGCTCTGACCTTATTTTCACAAAATATATAGGAATATAAGATTTTGATCCCTGTGTATAACCCTTATTTGTTATTGTACATGAGGAACAAGTAGTAGAAAGTAGAAGTAGAAAAAAATCGAAATCATTTTTGGGTAAAAACTATATATTTACTAAATATGATCTCTTGAAATCAATCATCGATTAATTGTGTTCCTCCGATTTTAACCGATGATCGATTATAAAAGTTTTTACGATTGGCAAGATTACAAGATCTTGATGGGTTTCAGCATCATTATCTTACTAGGTACATGCTGTGTATTGCCTTTTGCATTTCACAATGTCCCTTGTTAACATGGGACATAGAAATACCACTTTGTGTCTATCATTGGTTTGGACCGTTGGTCCACTAGTCAGCCAGATACCATGTGAAAAATTCAGATGTTTTCTAGAATGTTGTTCCCCATTTAAACGCCTCAAATGAAAGTCAAATTCAATGTGTCAACAATACTTATATTGTAGTTTAAGCTATTTTGTCGTTTCATCGGCATATATAGCATATATACAATTCTGTGTGTTGTACAGGAAGACCTCGTATTAATTTCCTTTATCTAAGTAAGGACACTAACAACGTTAGGAGCCATGAAAGAAATAGTACATTTCACGGATCTTTGTTCTTATAAAAAATATGGTATATATTTTCCGTTTTCCATTCTATTTCGTCTGTTATTCCGCGTTTTAGCAAGACACTTTTTGTTTTTCCGTACTGTCAGTTAGACTGTCTTGATGAGGTGCGACAAGAAAATGACAATTAAGTGGTTTTATTTGTTATATTTTATGAACCGAAAAAAATGACCTTCGTCTGCCTTTATATTATCTTAAATGTGTTCTTAAAACAGAAATTGAAATTTTTATAGCACAATTGGAAAAAGAAAGAAAGAAGGATGCTGAAATTGAGGAAATGCATCGTAGACGTGCTGTAACGGCAGGTGCACGGCGACTAGCTGCATCTTCTGCGAGGTCATCAACAAGGACAACTACAACTGAAAATAAAAAAAATGACTTTAACAGACAATTAAATCTTGACCAACGGGTACAAACATCCAGTAGTAAATATTCTACTACGACACTTAAAATACAGTCAAACCTGTCATCCCCGACATTGAAGTCAAACAAACACAGTGAAGTTGATTTAGAATCATGGAAGAAATCCGAATGTCCTACAAAGTTGACAGGGAAGAATGGAACAAGCTCCAAAGCATCAGTTAGGTCACAGAAACTAGTCATACCAACGCCCGTGACATATTCAATACCGGTATAGTAGCAAGAGTGAAATATGTTTAACAATTTCAACAATACGTACATTGTATCTAAATGATATGTACCTTTTTATTGCTTTCAGTCTAATTTCTTTTCATCTGTAGGGTTCAACTGGTTACAAGCATGTGTTGACACACTTTAACTATTATCGTGATATTAGCGCATATAGTATGTCTATAAAACACGTATCACATGTGATGTCAGGCTTTTTTGGCCCTTCATTGAAATTCGAGAAACTTTTAATGTAATTAGGATATATCTCAATGTCATTAAGAAGTGAATGAACATAACGTGTGCTATTTACATTGTGTGTATGGATATATTGCAGGTTTTTCAGGACGTCAATATAAAGGAAGCACCAAGGATGTATTATAAGTAAGTAGGCAGTTCTACTTTCCAGCTGAATTAAATACGTTAAAGTGAACTCTTAAGAGTATGTAGGTAAATATGGTATAAACAATCTAATAGTTACAGTACACAACCGTGGAAGTCGATACAATGTATTCTGTCCTTGTGCTGAATGTTGACCGCATTGAAAACATTTCCAGCACAACATACAAGAAAATAATGAATGCTTTAAACTGTGTATTCAATTGAATATGTGTATGTTTATGCTTGCGGCAAATAATTGAATGAAAATAAAAAGAAGCTGCTTTTACAATCAATTCTCCATATTATCTTTGCAACCCAGAATTATTAAAAAGAAAACTGATCGTAATTATGGGGAGCACAAACAAGAAATGCAATATTGTTGACAGTTGCCTACTAATTGACGAACACCTAAAATAATTAACTCTAAAAAGCTGGATATATCTAAGGGGTGACTACTCAATGTGACACATTACTCAATTTATATATGTACATTGTGATGATAATCAACTTTCAAGACTTTAAGAAAATATCGGCATATACACGTTTGACATACCTGTTCAATAGTACAGGTCTACCAAGGTAAAGTGGCACATCCGGGTTCTGTCAAAAACCATAAATACTACGGTCTATTTTCCAAAAATAGGTTGCACAGATCAAATGTATTGCCTTGTACAGACTCCATGCATTACCAAAACTGCCAACAAGTAACCTGGCAACCCTGTTATGATTTAAATTAGACTCGTTGTGTTTGTAAACACGTGCCAAGTTACTTTGGTAGACCTATAGCTGTTGTATCATCTGTACCGATTGTAACGAGGATATATTTCTGACTCTCTTATTTGAATTTGACTCAGGGTGGGTGTGACCGGTCAATATAAATATAGAATACTTACTTCTTGTTTTTCAGGAGGTCAATGTTTGTCCGATTTTTAACAAATTTGTATACTGTCTCTTAAATCTGCTGATGATTAATGCTTTTGAATAATTAATTCTTATATTGCAAGTGTAATGGGAGTGTTATGGATACCATGTGAGCATCAACAACTGAACAAAAGGTCGTCAACGAATAAATAATTGATACCCGATATATATATCTTATTATTGCACATTTCAGAAATGTTGGTTATTTAAATAAAATAAATCAAACAATTTTTAAGAGAATTTTCAAAGTCAAGTTTGTTTTCTTTTCTTTTCAAGGCCATGGAAAGGTGACAAGTTACCCGCAGAAGATATAAAGAGACATACACACGCACCTGCCTGGTTTTAATCTACATATACATTTTTAAAAAAGTGAAACACTTGTAAATGAACAGCAGGGACAGAGTTACCTTATCTATTCTAGCTATATAATCTAGCTATAAAGCAGGATAAAAGTAACCCTATTTAGCTGTACAACTGGATAAAAGTTACCCTATCTAGCTGTACAACAGGATCAAAGTTACCCTATCTAGCTGTACAACAGGATCAAAGTTACCCTATCTAGTTGTACAACAGGATCAAAGTTACCCTATCTAGTTGTACAACAGGACAAAAGTTACCCTATCTAGCTGTACAACAGGATCAACGGTACCCTATTTAGCTGTACAACAGAATCAAAGGTTTCCTATCTAGCTGTACAACAGGATCAAAGTTACCCTATCTAGCTGTACAACAGGATCAAAGTTACCCTTTCTAGTTGTACAGTAGGATCAAAAGTACCCTATCGAGCTGTGCAACAGAATCAAAGTAACCCTATCTTGCTGTACAGCAGGGTCAAAGTTACCCTATCGAGCTGTACAACAGGATAAAAGTTACCCTATTTAGCTGTGTAACGGGATTAGAAAATTACATATCTAGCTGTAAATGTGCAATAGCATAAAAGTTACATTTTCTAGTTGTAAATGTTCAACATGATAAATGTTACCCTCCCTAGCTGTAAATGTTCAACGTGATAAAAGTTACTCTATCTAGCCGTAAATGTACTATATGGTTAAAGTTAACATATCTCGCTGTAAATGTATTACAAAATCAAAATTAGCCTCTCTAGTTTAATATTGTAATGTAAAATATATCAGATACCAAAGTATAAATCAATCAAATGCCCAGGACATAGTTACAAATCCGGTAAAAAAAGAGGTGGGATCAGATGCCATGGAGTAGTAAGCATCCCCTGTCGACCGGTCACACCCGCCGTGAGTCCACAGTCAAGTCCAATGAAATGCGCGTCACAATTGGTACCGACGTCTCGGCAACCGCCAACGAAAAGGCAACTCATCATTTCACTTAGTGAAACAGAGTAATACTATTATACCGACTGTAAAATTTGCGGAACGTTGACATTAAACACGGTTTTCGATATCCCTGTGTCAATAATTTGTCAGTGAGTAGTTTACCTCTATATATGAAATCGTCATATGTTGTACACGTCCTGGCATATCGGATCATTTGTGAAATATAAACTCCATATGCCGGTGACTGAGGGATATTACTACTTAAATGTGGAAAATTTAAGATGGGAAAGCCGAAATCGTCCCGTTTGTCGTATAGCTTAGTTGCCAAATTTCCGTCTGTGTCTATATTAAGTAAAATGTCAAAGTATGAAGCTTGTGTGCTTGATTCTGTTGTATCTTTAATTTCTAGTTCGCCGGGATATATCGCATTGACATATATATGTAAATTGTCATTATTAATTGACAAAACATCGTCGATATATTTTAATGTCAAATTAAAGGACACCACTAACTTTTTCTTCTTTTGATTTAGCATTTTCTGAATGAAGTCTGCTTCTTATGAATAAAGGAACAGGTCGGCCAATAAAGGGGCACCATTGGTTCAAATGGGAATGCCGACAGTTTGTTGAAAGACCGTTGCAAATATATTGTCTATTAGAAATTCCAGCATGTTTTTATATCAACTTCAGTGTATTTATGTGTAGTATCATAGTGGTGTTGGACAAAATAAGTATCCTGATAGCCAATCACTAGATATATTGAATTACGCAAAATGTAGATATGATCATATTGTGAAATGTTGACATATATAAGAAATAAAGAGATATATGTATTGTGCGGCTTGTATTCAAAGAAAATTATTTTTCAATGATTAACGATGAAAATATAATAGCCTGTTTTTTTTTCTTTCCCAAAACAAAGATGTAATCATAGATGCAGTTTTATACCATTTACGGCTGTAATAAAAGCCATGCAATTATCATAAACAAACCCAAAATGCTCAAGATGATCGTTTTTGTCATTAACACGTCATTTGTTGAGGTCGTATTAAAAACTACTAAAAGTGGAGTTCTTAAATATAGAGTGGTATCATACAAGGTTTAAGAGTTATTTTATGCCTATTTTTAGGAGTTTCAAATGTAAACGGTCAAATCGATACGAAATATTGTTTTAATATAAAATAATCAGCTGGTACTGAAATACAAGGTAATGGTTTTATGTAAGTCCTCGGGGACTCAAATGGTACACATCGTGTGTTTGTGTGTGGGGGATGGATAGGTGCGGGTAAAGTATATATCATCTCTCTTTCCTTCTTTGTCTATGATTAAAACCAATAAATCTTCATAACTGAACATAATCATGTTGGTGTGATTTTTATTCGTCTATGAAAGGCTTGTCATCATATTACTTTAAACACCTTAATTAAATTTGAATTAAAATAAAATCATGCAAATTTAAGAATTTACTATGCTTGTATTAAGTTATCTCCCTTTGATAAGCTTGAGTAATATTCACAAGAAACTAAAGTTTAAGTCTAAGACGTAAACGTAAATGTTCTATATATTACTCCTACGCTCAAGAGATATGAATCAAAAACGTACTCGTAAGTCCGCTAGCACACTTAAGCGTAAACACAGAAATAGGTCGTAAGTCTACCACTTAAGACTAGCCTACTGTTTAGGTTAGAAACGGCCATTTAAGTTAGTTGACGATGACGTCCGACATGCTATTGTCCGCATATAGAATAGTGTGTTGATACCAATTTTGTTCATGGTATTGCAGTCGTAATTTTAGAGTTTACACAATTTAAGTTTGATAAATACATTAATTAAACATTACTCTTTTTATTTCTGATCATTTATCTGTTGACTTCTGTAGTAAATATCGTAATTTTAAAACAAACGCGGTCAATACCTGACGTTTTTTAAGCTTTACGGCACCGGGAAATCCCATCATAGCTCATCTTTGAGACAAAATTAGAACATGTTCTTGATGTCATACAAAGATAATTTTACCGTCCAATGAAAATTAAGATTTTGATTTTGCCCGTACTGGTTGGTAAACTTCCGATATCCTCTCTGATCAAGGTAAAATATCAAAATGAAAAATTTGACGACCTAGAAATACGGGATTATTTTTAAAATCCGTAAATTGCCAACAATTTTATATTAATTTAGAGAGTATAGTTTCTTCATGCAAATTTTTACATCAATATCAAGGCAGGAACATATATCTATTTGATGCTCATTTTAAAGCAGAAGTAAAATGTCACTAATTGAAATAAAATTCATTAATATGTATTATAAATAACACATAGGTAAACGTATGGAGAGGGCGAAGGCATTCATCAACAGATTACATGTTCAGTTAATCCCTTTTGACATTCCGTCGGATTGCCCCGGCCGAGGGCAACACGACAGAATCACCAAAGAGATTAATATTCAGTGTTTTTATCTCGTAAATGTCCCGGTCATTTACTCTTTGTTTTATTACTTTTCAATAAATTTTGAGTGGCTGACTGTTTCCTTCGTGCTAAAACTTAAATAGAATCTATGTGGTATTAGTCATTAATTAAATGCACAAATATGTTTTTATGCTATATATTTTTCTCTATCCCAGCGTATCCATCATTTCGTGCAGTTCACATTACCAGAATAATGGAGGAGCTTCGTGATCGGGTTCGATGTACAACCCTAGTCGTTATGGGAAAGTATCGATCTACAAAACGTTTCTTAGTGTGGTAGTTTATAACTTCGCTTCTAATGCGCTTTTAAGTAATGACTTCGCATTTCCGACATTTTGTTTATGTCACGCGCAAGTTCCCGATGTGAGCAAAATTTTTACCATTAGTAGTACGGGTCCCCGGATGTAGTAGGAATAAAAAATGTGAGCTTCTCTACATATATGAGGGCTTCGCCCTCTATTAATGTAATTGCATGTAAAACAACTGTTAAAAATTCTATGTTTTCCCCCACCATGGACCGGTCTGGAGATAAAAAATATTGAACAACTGAAGTGCTGGTCCATCTGCTATTTTTGCCGTTATTGCTGAAATTGAATGATGGCCAACTTTTGATAGGTCAAAAAAATATTTGCGATGTTTTGTTGGCCCTGTAATTTATCTAAGTTGTTGAATAGCATATATTTATTAAGTTAGTGAAGAATTAGATTAGCCAGCTTGGTTATCATTTGTTGTTTTTATTTGGGTTTGAAAATGCACAAAATTTCAACAAAACAAAATCAACAGGCTTTACGTGGTCAGGGCATTTTGATTTTAGCAAATGTATACGAGATCATTTGTAGCACACTGTATAGTTGTAAATCTATTTCAAACTAGAAAAAGTTTATTCCCAAAATAAGCACTTAATCTTTTATGACATCTGTTTGATCTGTGAACAGATAAAATGTAATAGATATTCTTCTGTAAACAGAGAAAGGTTACATATGTGTAGTTCCCACTCTGCAGGTTGTTTAAACCTGTGCGTTTTCGGAATCGTCAGAATCTGATGACGTATTAAAAAATTAAATCAAAAGAAAAAAAAAGAAAACTTATTGTGCACCATGTTAGGCTACACGAGGACCTACGTAAATTGAGCTGTACAATCATGATAAGACGTTAAACTAATGACTCACAAGATGGGTAACATGTCGAATTCATTTTTACCAGTAACTATACAATCTAGATAAAACGTTAAATCATATGTTACCGATGTTTTAATGCTTGAACGTGACAAATTTTGTGATACCAGTGACGTGCAATACAAAATCGGGTAGATCTAATCACAGTACTGAAAGTACTGAAAGCCGGGCTTACAAATACCAAAATAATGATTTTGTCTATTTTAATTCTGACGGTGACACGGAGGCTACGCTGTCTTTTTTCCTAATTACTTGAATTTATGATTAGATGAAATTTTGCATCTATAGATGAACTTGATAGTGTTGAAATAACTGTATGAACAATATATTGAGAAAATTTCTATACATTTTGACATAACATACACAAATGGTAATACGCCATCCACGGTATATCTGTCTTGCTTTTCGTATTCAGAAGGATTCAAACTGTTTTACATTTACTAGAATTCATTAATTACAAATTCTGCTTTATAAATAATAATACATAAAAATTCAAACCACTATGAAAACAACATCAGACATTCCAATACTTATATATGACATAATACACATGACTTGCACTATGTCATATCGCATTTTAATTCTGATGGTAACACGGAGACCAAATATGCGCCGAAGGTCGATTGAGCTCAACTTGAGGATTGCTCTAGCCGACTATCGCTTTTGGCTATGTACCTGGCTAAAACCAATACATCATATAGCTCATAAAAAGACGGGGGAAATGCTTAATTGCATGTATGTTTCCAGTATGTCACGCCAAAAATCACATAAATCAGTTCGATTTGTTTTCTGTAGTTAATTCAAATTGCAACTGTTTATATATCACCTCAACTGTTGAAGTCTAATTGACAGATACGATCGACTTGAACATTTGCTTTGGTCCCTTATTTTTACAACACTATGATATTAGTATTATATTTAGAATATTTTAAATCTGGATTTTTTCCAGTCTTGTAACTCGCGCAACAAGAGAAAAACAAAGTTTAACTGAGAAAAACTATATTTTATACACATGTATTGAGAAAAACAAATGTTAATTCATTATTACGATTTTTGCGTTGTTTGTCAAATGTGATTGTTTTATAGCGGTGGCGTTTAATATATATGCCTTTTTTTGTAAAACAGAGAAAAAAGTTAACTCTATTCTAATGACTGAATGCCTGATGCAATTCAAATTAGCGCTTCAATGACATAAACTACAACAAACATAGGCTTATACTATACCCCACATTTAACAATTGCCAAACAAAAGTGTTGAGTATACAAATACAATTAAACATAAGTTACTGATTTATCAATTCTATCTAATAAGTTTGATACAGATCTATTGACAAAATTTGTCATGATGTTTTTTTATGTTTCGTATTTGAAACACACAATTTTAGACCAAGAATAATGAAAAAGTACCAAAGGATATCCTAAACTCCAATTCCATCAGAATACGACAGATTAGATATAACAACAGTCTCAACATGAACAATTACAAATCTCAAACGGGAGAGACCAGGTGTCTGGAAGCACTTACAATTAAAATTGTTCGATACACATTGTATCACAAAATGTGTTAACGATTAAGTTCAACAATAAGTGCTTCGATGTCGGTCGACAAAACTCTGTGTGACGTCATATAAAGAGTTTTCGACGTTATCGACAATTGAAATAACGCGAAATAGAGTGTACCAAAATCCACAATAATTTGAGAAAACTAGGATTAACCGGGATATACTAGATTTAATTGCGCCAAAATCACAAAAATGACTTAAACCTAGTTTTTTTACGAGAGAAAAAAAAAATAGTTTAACTGCGCCAACACATAAATGAGTATAGATATTATTTTAGCGCTGTTAAATCTAGATTTTGTCCACTTAATTCAAAGTGCGACGCCAAAATCTCATTAACGAGTTAAACGTTGTTTTC
Organism: Atrina japonica; assembly: GCA_030159075.1. Lineage (NCBI taxonomy): Eukaryota > Metazoa > Mollusca > Bivalvia > Pterioida > Pinnidae > Atrina > Atrina japonica. Next base: position 267,713 of record BROG01000750.1, on the reverse strand, counting down.
TTGAAACTCGAATAACTGGAGAAAAACTAAGACTAACTTAAAAATAGGTTTAACTAGACAAACACTAGGTTTCCTTCACAAAAACTAAGTTTATGTGATTTTGGCATGCTATATACCAGTGACTCTTCAAATGATAGCAAGTGTTAAACTCTACTAATGATGGCAATTGTAACACATAATATTTTAGATCCTACGAAGATTGTAATGTAGATTGCACGTGTGTGAAGAGCTTGCAGTGATCTCGTAGTGTAAGAAAACCCAGATAACCTGGAGGAGTGGAGTCTCGTAAACCCTTTAAATGTTAGGTAATCAAGATAAAAAATACACTGACAACAGTTGTCGTTCCTACTTGTCACCATACTTATGACTATCCAGTGAGGAATAAAACATTTTCCCCGTGGAGATTGACATAACTCAAAAGTGAGTACAATCATCCATATTATTATTTATAGGTTACTCCGCCCCGTTAAGTTATGTGAATCGGACAACAGAGTGATTATCTCGCAAGCGGAAAATCACGGATTCGGTTCCCGGTATCGGGTCATACGAAAGACTTCGAAAATAGAAGTGACTGTCCTTATACAGTCACTCGGCATGCGAAGTGAAAGACACGAGTTTTTTGGATGGGGCTCAAAACCGAGTTCACGGAGGGTGTGGAACGTAAAAGGAATCTCACTACATTAGTGTAAGTCAATAGCACAGTTCAAACTTTGAAGCACTTCACCTCAAGCTGATGACATCGTCATATAAGTGTAAAAATGTTAGCAGGATATAAAAACAACGAACAAACAAACTATAAACAAAACGAATAAATTCTGTAATGAACTATGCTTTTCCGTTTACGTTTGTTTACAACTATTGACTCGATCCATTATTTCAAATCACGGGGCATATTGATTTCTTACAAAATTCAGTATTTAACATACGTAATGCTTTCAACAAGAATTTTTATCCGAACATGTCTCAATGCCTCTATCACGGCAGAAAATTTAATCGAGGGATTAAAATGCAGTGAATATTGAGGCTTTTGTTGTAATCGATTGAAACAAAATTAATTTTTCAATGGATTTAGATTATAGCTTTTTTGCATGTCGGTTTATAAATTTGTTTGTAATCGGTGTAACACACGTAAGTATTTCCTGATAAGCCGTATATTATCTTTGAATTGCCATATATTTATTGGATTCTGAAGATGCACAAAAATCCCTATAAACACCGCTTCATTGCGGGGTCATCTAAGTGTTCCACCAAGCCTTTATCTATTTTGCTTACCAAACTTCTAACACATATTAATCAAGGTCTTCAGAAGTACTGTATAGCGGCCTACTCAAGAAGCGGAGACAATCAGATGTGGATCCTAAAGAATTGGAAAAAAATGTTTTAACATTTAAAATCTCCAAATTTCAAACATATTACAAGCATCAAGTCTTTTGATTTTTCGACCCTTTACACTCATCAAAAACTCAAAAACAGATTAATATCTATTATACAAAACTCTTTTATATACAAAAATGAAAATCACAGATATACATATTTGGTGTTAGGTCATGAAGAACCTTATTTTGTCAAGGAACAATCTGATTCCATTAACAAGTACACTGAAGACGATAATATCAAGATGCTGGGGTTTCTAGTAGACAACATCTTCGTGGTTTTTGCGGGAAAAGTTTTCCAACAGATTGTCGGCATTCCAATGGGTACCAATTGTGCATCTCTCTTGGCTGCCATATTTTTTTTATTCATATGAAGCGGAATTTATACAGTCTCTGCTCTTCAAAGGAAACAAACAGTTAGCATATCGGTTCAATTTTACTTACAGGTATATCGACGATGTTCTGTCCATAAATAATTCAGAATTTCAGAGTTACCTCGGCCAGATGTATCCTGTTGAGCTAGAGATCATTGAGACGACAGAGAGCAACACATCTGCTTCGTAGATTTACTCCTGCCGATTGGGAAAAAAATCACACATCCCTCTATGACAAACGAGACGATTGCAATTTCCATATCACAAACTTCCCGTTTCTAAGTAGTAATATTCCATCTTCTCCTGCCTATGGCGTTTTCATTTCAAAACTTATACGCTATGGCGTTTTCATTTCAAAACTTATACGTTATGCCAGGGCATGGTGTTTTTATGAATGTTTTGTTCTGAGAGCTAAATGACTAGCCAATAAACTACTTACACAAGGTTACGTTGTTGAACGCTTGGAGTCGTCGTTTAAGACGTTTGATGGTCGATATGGTGATCTTCTTAAACATTATGAAGTCCCCCTCTCAGAGATATTAGATGGTATTCTGGATCACGGCCACAGACAGTGACTCCGTTTCACCAATCATGCTTTTCACCGAACTTGACCTCATCATCAAACTTGACCTTTTTACCGAATTTGACCCGTTCATCGAACTAGAAAGGTCTAATTCGTCGTGTTATAATGGACTTGAGTTTTGATTATTGATTGGTAATTCTTTGAATTTTATTTTGACATTAAAACGGTAGTACGTGGTCTGAAATCAGACAGATTATATCTGAAACTTTTCTTTAAAAAAAAAAAAGTTGGGCCCTCCGTGGCCGAGTGGTTGGAGCATTGCGCTTTAAATCACAAGGCCTATCACCTCTGGTTCGAATCCCGCTAGGGTCGTTTCGAATTATGTGGGAAAGTTTGCCAGTTTACTTGCGGAAGGTCGGTGGTCTTTACCCGGGTAACTTAATGAGGGTTTAAAACCCCCACCAATAAAAACTGGACGACATCATATGACTGAAAGATTGTTGAGAATGGCGTAAAACAAAAAATCAAATCAAATCAAATTAAAAAAAGTTGAATCAAGATTTAATCTTTGCAATTATGTAAATCATCTACAGATCATAAAAGTGCAAATTATGCGTTTCAAGTTACGATTGTCTTCAGAACTTGCATCTTAATGAGGAGTTAAACACTAATCGAATAACTCTGGACGTTCGGACTGCATCAGTTAAAATGACGTAATTATTTTTTCCTGACGTCATTGGATTGTGACGTCATAATCACACAAATGTTGGACAAACCATTCATTTGTGACGTCATGATGGAAAAATTTTCTTAATGGTTCCATGTCAGACATTTGTCGAATAGTAAATTACTGGGATGACACGTGACCTATTTACCGAAATGTCGGGTGTTATCACCGTAAAGATGATCCTATCTACCAAAAATGACATTTTAAGGAAATTATTTTTTAAAAATGTCACAAGAATGATTTTTACATTTAATCAATTGATTCATAATCAATATTTACTGATCTATTTTTCAAATGTTAGTCATACCAGAAGAGGCCGGAGAACCAGGTTCTCTCCTCCACCATTGAATGGTCGTCACCATATAACTGAAAAATTATTGAGTGTTGCGTAAAACGCTATTACGAATCAAATCAAAGATAAAGTGGCACATTTTAAAAAAAAAATTAAAATCAAACAAATCTGTCTACAAATCATCTGATTTATTTAAAACAAGTGAATAAGTCATTTTATAGCGAATTTATATAAACTTGTAGTGTTTGGTAAAACCAAACAAAAACCCAAAAATCTAAATAAATAAAATCTAAAACAAATGATATTGATAGATAAAACTAAACTAAGATGAAAATTTCACATGCCACCCAAACATTTATCTATCACTCCAATCATCCATATATCTATAACTATTCGTCTCCCTCTATATATATTGTTTACTTTCCGTCTCTCTATCTATATATATGTTACTTATTTATATGTCATCCCTTCCCTTCATCATCCATCCATCCATCCATCCATTCATCCATCGATCCATCCATTCATCCATCTATCTATCTATCTGTCTATCCGTATGTTGGTCTGTCTTTTTACTTATATATCGGTCTAAATATTAATATATATATATACATATTAACAATATACAACATCAAAATTTTGACAGATATTTAGATTAAGATTCATTTGAATTGTTGATACAGATAAACATCCCTGTGGTACAAAATTACCGTTTTATATATGTGTTATAAGACTAGGACATCTTGTAGCATTATTTAATTATATTTAATTATACACAAATATGTAATTGTATTTATATGTACACAAAGCATGAGTTTCCTTATTCATTCCATAACAGAATTACATGTACTTATCAATAATGCACTAAACGAACATCTAAGTAAACCTGCTGATTGGTGTCTTTTCATAACTGAAAATTGATTTGTAGTTCCCTTTATATTCCGGTTTAAGTAAATCAGCTGTGCAGTTATACACCTTTTCCTCGTTTACTTGGTAACATATTTGAGAAGATTTGCAATTTCAAACTAATACGATGCTGGTCAAAGTCGGAATCCTATTATTGTGTGCGGTTTACTACATCTATGGCTTCCCACGTCCCGTCAACGAGGAGGAGAGACTTTTAAAAAAATTTCTTCCGTTTGTAAGTATTTGATATTTGATAAAAAGGTATTTACAACAAATATTTGCAACTTTTTTAAATTAATTTTTTAATGAATGGGATTAGTTTCAAGATGTTTTAAAACTACACTCTTTAGCCCATATATATGTTGTGACTGATCAAAATTTTAATTTTTTGCAATACCAAATATCAGATTTGTATACACTTACCTCTGTTTGAAATGACTTCGAAATAGAATAACCTGTGGTAAAGATTTTTAAAAGGATTATGATATCTTAATCAAAAAGCAGTAGTTTCTGTTTGATTGAAAGGTGTTTCACGCCGCACAATAATTTTATGGAGGATGATGTAACCCGGTTATAATGTACCCCGGAAGAGACCAGTGGCCTTTTGCAAGTAATCTGACAAACACCTTTTCACAAAATCAGGTATGTTCCAGTAGGACTCGAACCCGTGCTGACTAGCGGTGACTGACTTCATGATTTAAAACGCAATGCTCTTGCCACTCCTCCAATTTTCTAAGGCAGACAGGCTGTTATTTCGATAAAAATATATCCCACGATTAGACCTAATCTTTGATTTAAAAAAAAAATAAAATGATATATCTGATATCATGCATATATTGCCTAGTATGAATGCCATTTGTTGTTAAAAGTCAACCTTCGGTGAATATTCCTTCCATCCATGGAAGAATCCAGCGGTTTTTTTCACACATTTCGACATTGTATTAAGTTTTTGTCAACCCTGTATAAAACACCGAGTACATGTATTTGCAGTTTTATTTTTTGTAGTTTATATACCTTTAAGCGATAGAAATAGTATATTTCATTGGCTTTGAACATTACTTGCTTATACTAATACTCCAAAATCACTTGATTATTATAAATAGGTTATTATCAATGGATGATACTAGAAGCGTTTCTTCATGTCAGGTTTGTTTTCTTGAATCACTTTGATATTTATAATGTATTACGTTTTCAGATTTCACATGACTTGCAAAACATCACTTAATCGATAGTTTATCTCCGTTAAACAATACATGAATAGAACTAGGCAATTATTAGTTCCTGTACTCACATAGGTTGACTGTACTTCAATACGAGAAATAAGAAATAGATCTTCATACATTTTCCCTGTTAGAAATCAATTTAATATGTTTCATTTTACCTACTGTGAATAGTATCTATATTCATTAGTTTAAAAGCGATATGTTTTACTTTTAACAGTATAAAATAATGCTTAGGGATATGGCAAGCAACCAAATGTTGTCCATGTATAATAATACGACATTACTATTACTGATAAGTAATATGTCAGTGACACGTACAAGTAAGATATTGATAAAAAGATTAAACTGCCAATTGGGAATTGTAAGTGGTATTAAGTTTAGCATAATATAATATTCAATTTGACATTTAAATCATTGCCTTATTGAGGCCAGTGGAATGATAATGCCACAGATAGAATTTGATCTGAAGGTATGTTGATAAACTAGTGTAGGGCAATGATATAACATTCTTGGCCAGCTACATTTTGTAAATTCCCTAATATTCCTCCTACAATTTGAAAAATAAACACATCTCAAGATGATACACGAAGATAATGTTGTTGTAATTTGCCGAAATCGGATTGTTGGACGAGAATGGGTATTCATGGGATGATTAGAACATGCATAGCATGATCAAATATACGCCGTAATTACTGTTCAATAATTCAAGGGTATACAACGCTGAAACTTTTTTTACATTAAAAATAATGGCTAAAATGACCTTGCAGGAACACATGATTTTATATGATCATCCACACCATTATGTTATGTATTTGAAAGCAGACGGATAAAGCTGATTTGACTTTGCGAACAATGGTTACCCAGAGTGACCATGGCTACTTACACCGGTAATTAACTCAACCTGTAATTGGCAACCAGCCGAAAAACAATATTATAGATTTTGCACACCCCTGTTCGTTTCATGCTTCAACATAAGTTTTACAAATGTCGCGAATGGAGACAAAAATTATAATGATAAAAAACAACAAAATTTGAAATAAAAAAAAATGAAATAAAAGATTCAATTAATACATGAACATACAAAAACGGATGAAAAATATTTTAATCATTAAATTGATAAGGATAGCACAGTTACATTTTAACATTTTTCTACTGCCTTTTCCCGTTATTATAACCCGATAAGCGTGTCATAATTATGTAGAATTATTTGAAAAAACATGATTTCAGCTAAAAAAAATGATTTTCACCTAACAAATCCATCTGTGTATCCGTGAAATTATCTGATAAATGCGATATAATTTTCATGACTGAATGGAAACATGAATAATTCCGGAACAAGATCCATGACGTGATGCTTTAATAAAACTCCCTTAGAATGTCTACGTTTAGACATATTCTACGCCATTTTTATTTACACCTATAATCTGAATTATCGTCCTAAAAGTTATCGCCTCTGTTACCGAGTGGTTAGAGCATCGCGCTTTAAGATATAAAGTGTGTCAACTCTTGTCAGCACAGGTTCGAACCACACTGGAACCTAAGCGGATTTTGTGAGAAAATATGCGTTTACTTGCGGAAGACCGGCGGTCTCTCCCCGGGTATATTGTAGCCGGGTCTTCTTTCACCATTAAAAACTGCTCGCTATCATATAACTGAAAAAAATGTTGAGTGTCATGCAAAGCAACAAATGTTAAGAATATCTTAGGAAAATGACGGACACAAGCTTGCGAATTCCGATGTGTTATCATTATCAAATGTAAGGCGGATACTGCGTCAAAACAATTTGTCTCTTAACAATGAATTTCTATATACAAGCAATTAATTGATGTCAAACATTTTACTAGTGAGTGTTGTTGTTCTTTAAACATATTTCCAATGTCATGGATGGATATCAGTTTGTGCTTCTTATTGTTGTACAATAGCGTCTGTCATTAAAACGTATCGTTATCTTAAATAATAAAATATTTTTCCTGCATTGGATGTTTAATCAATTTGCGAAGTTATACCTCCTGATTCCATCTTTTTAAAATGCAAATTCATGGTGGGTTGGTCTACTCGCTGGTGGATGCTTACTCTTGAAAGATACCTGGCCCCATCTCTAGATTTCAAGAAGTCCATTTTTTAACAATAGTTGTGTACTGTTTGAAGCACTTCCTGACTGCTAAAGCAGCACTAGCGGCGGCTAGGGCGTTATTTTTTCTTTAAGTAATAATATATCCTTATATAAAGATACAAAGTTCTCATTAATTACACTTGCACATATTTGCTTTTTATAAAGTATTACGAATGTGAAAATAATAAATAATTTTTGTGGGCATGGATATAATAATAATAATAATAATAATAATAATAATAATAATAATAATAATAATAAATGGTAATGTTGCCAAAATTTATAACGCCCTTACTTCGGAAAGTTCTTAGACATGCGTAGTTATTTGTTTTCATCCTAATGAGATAAATGTATTTCAAGTGAATCCAATCTACCCGAATTTAGCAATTTTATCTATCTCTTTGAAGAAAACACAAAATAAAACGCTTAAATAGTCCGATTACTTCGGTGTCTATTTATAGTATTGCTGGTGAACTCATACCCAAGTCAAATTGGCACCGAGTGATTTCGGATCTTCGGAAATATGGAAATCGGCACTTATGTGGTTGAATCGGCACTTGGAAATAGTAGTTTTTGCATGTGTTGATGTAAATTCGGAACTTGAAAATGTTCATAAAGGCACCCATGAAGATTCGTCTCAATGGGTTCTAAAAAGTAATTTTATGAGCAAAATAAAGTAACAATTTGCATTATTGAATTAACTTACATGCCATATATATTTTTTAAGTTTAAGCTATTATTCAGCTAATTGCTATCAAAGCACTAAAATGGAGCTTATGATTTTGTAATTTCAGTGATAATGACAAAAATTCCCATCCTCATTCATTCACCTGGGAATTCAAAATATATACCATAAGAACACACACACACACACACACACACACACACACACACACACACACACACACACACACACACACACACACACACACACACATCGTAACTTAAATATGATACAATTGTCAAAACATTTTAGTACACTACAAGAAATCTAAATTCGAATTATTCATATACTACACAATGCAGAATTTATACATACAAGTTATCATAGTGTCGATAATAAATTACTTGGAAGCAATTGCAGAGATCACTTGCTCGTACCGAAATTACTTGATGGTAAAACACCATAAAAGACAATATAACATAGACCTATGGATTCTGTCCTATAGTATCGATGTCACTAGGTGTCAATATGCATAATCTCACTGAAGTGGCTTCACGGTAGAGTGCTCGATTCGCAACCGCAGAGCCGCGTAGTCAAGCCTCGACGGAGACGACTGCCTTTTCATGTCCTTTGGATTAGGCATTAAAACAGAAGTCCCGTGTCACAGTAGGTATCGGCACGTTCAATAAACCTCACAATAACCGTAAGTGCCGAGCATGGGCCAAAATTTGAAGCCCTATCACTGGCATTTGGTGACGTCTCCATATGTGTGAAAGATTCTCTAGTGGGACGTTAAACAACAATACAACAACAACAACAGCAACAACAACAACAACAACTGAGGTGCTGAAGTCACTACTGTCCGTGCAGGAATAAAAGTCTAATATCTTACTAGAGCTGTTGAATAACATTTTAAAATAAATGCTAGAAATGTCTACCGTCGGACCAGATTTTGTCCTGTGCTTAGTATGACGTTATTAGTCAGCGGTTCCAAATATTCCTAGGGCTATCAAATGTACACGGAGTGTACTCTCGGTCAAATGAAATAAATTCTCCAATGTAATAATTATATATAAACATTTTCATTCATAATATCTTAAAAGATGTATTGAATTGAAGTATCATTAGTAGCACCAAAGTTATATAGTTTTACTACAAGGGGTAACACACATGCTCATGCGACCGTTTCTGTCAATAAGACTTCATTATTCGACAGATGAACTCGAATTAAATGATAAATGTATATTTCAGAAAGAAAATAGCAATACCATACAAGGCGAAATAATAAACCTAGATGTATTGCAAAAGCTATCGAAGAGTATTCCCTCATAGCTTTTGAGAAATTTAGAATTTAAATAGAACAATTCCAGCGAAATATTACTTAAGCATAAAATAACTAAACATGATGCAAGTACATTTTAATTTGTTTATAACTGCTGCACACACATCCTCCACATTCTATCATGGAATGCCACCAGTAGTATGACGTCATTGTTTTAATCATAAATGATAGTATCTTGACATACAATACAAATCTTATATGGGATATTTTGGGTAAGGGTTGTCACTCAGTCGGTCTAGGTCTTTGTTTTTGTACAATTCGTCTTGGGTGCGAGTTTTCCTTTTAACTTTACCAAACCAGCAAATCTCGTGGACATCTACGAAGATGATCGGAAAGTAATCAGACGCCATGTCTTGTTTCAGTTCCCATGTAAACACAAAATATATTGATGATTTTTGGCATCTGCACTCTGTTTTCGACGGTAAATCGTATTGTCGGTGACTTTGTTATGATATACAATTGTTTCATTATCATAACACACTTTCCGAAATTCTAACTTAGCTAATGCTGCTTTAACACTTCAACACAGTATTTATGATTTATCATTTACAGTTGTCGCTTTCATAACTAAAAGACAAAAAAAAAATATGCGATAAAGTATTAAAAATGATAAGAATCGTTTGTGTAGCGTGCTGGTAGATGCATTTTCACAGTTGGTAACCATTACATCCGTTGATCTTAGTTTTGTTTGTATTACAAATCATCATCAGCTGTTACAGATTCTGCAGGACAATTTACAGATTGCAGAGACATACTGTATAATTAATTGTTGTATATTATCATTGCGAACTAATATATAAACATAATAAATCTCTATGTAAATCAAATTGTGAGCGTACATATTGAAAAAAAGAATCAATTATATTGACTGGCAATATACATTGGCAATATCTCAATGAATGCAAATAAATCATAATCGCTCTGGTCTTACACTTATTTTTGAACAGTATCTGTGTAAACCTAGTATTACTCATTTTTATTCTAAGTACTATCACACAGCCTTTAAAATATACATAGTGTTGTATAATGATTCTTCTTGGCTAGGTACTCGTGTTGTTTATTTGTAAATCATTCAATTTTTGCTATTTTTCCCCTGTATTGCTGAAACATTTTGAGTAACTTACTTGTAAACATGACCAAAATACAAGAGGTCCGATTGGCTTTCTCGGTCACATGAGAAGAACACGATAATGACAATGAGAATATACTAATTATTGGCTGTAAATGTTTGGCCCCTTTGGGGGACAGTATAGGTTCTAGCCCTTTTTATTTGTAATTCATGGGTAATTCCTAACATCTCCCTCATATACATGTATCTTTGTATACAGCAAGTCAATCAGTTTGAGTTTGCAAGCCATTTGTATAAAACTGTATCCTGTCATTTGAAGTTCAGGCCCCGCCTGTATAAAACATCTCAACTCTTGAGTTTTCCTGAAATTTATAATTTCCCTCAAATTTGAGATTTTGCTCAAATAATTTGAGATTTTCAGTTTGGCTTGTATGAACGCAAGATAAGGGGACATATTTGTGATTTCCTCAACTTTGAGTTTTATCCTAGTTTTCCTCAAAGAAATTGGAGATTTACCTCAAATATTTTCTTATAGCAGTCTCAAATGCTCGAGGAATCCCTCAACATGTAATCAAACATGGCGGACATCCCTCTTATGTAACGCTTTCATTGAGTAAACATAAATTAAATATGTTTCAAATACTTATATAGTGTGGAATTATCTATATATATTAGGGCCCGACACAATACAACTTAAGAATTAAAGTCTACAGATTTTACTTAAATGTGGTAAATCCTGAAATCTGATTGGCTAAGCAGGCCAATTTGAGAATATTCTCAGACTTGAGTAAATTCTCAAGTGTTATGATGCCAGGCCCAGAATTCTATTACTCTAGAAGTATGCAGCAGTTATGAAACATGATATGCGTCCGTTACGGTCTTGTGATTAAAGGAACGATAACTAGTATTCACGGCAAGGCAACCAAACTTTAATTTTTGGTGATATAAGAGGCATGCTATAGGGGAGCAGTCATTAAAGTTGAATTTAATCTAGTTCGGCCTTTTGAGTCCGCACAACTTTAGAGTTTATCTTATGTACCACAGTTTCAAATTATGAATTATAGAATAAAATGAAACGCACAAAATTGATACAATATGTACATGCTATCTTTGCCCCCTTGCGAAAATGTCTACAGGTGGACAGCTCAACTTGGACGTTCTTTCTCAAGCTAGACACAAATACTCCTAATTTATTATCAAACTCAAACTATATATACAAAATATATAATTGGTAGAAAAAGAAAATAGGTAATAATGGCTATCTAAAGTCGAGTTTATAATGTTTATAATCCTAATACAGAGGATGCTCTGACTAAAGTTTAATACCTAACTTGCCTACGGGGATTTAGTAAAAGGAAAAGAGAGGAAATAAAATGCAAAGTAGAAAATTAGCTGACAATAAATGAATGAACGTATTGTATGATCAGAGGAGATTTTGACTGTCATATTTCTATGGGATATCTCGAGCAGTTTGGCCAAATAGACGACATATATCGTGAATAATTATTTTATGATAACACTGATATCCCATAATGCATCAAGACAAATTTCAGTCACAAATGCTGCCTAATTCATCATGTCTGACTGAAATAGGACAGAAGGCGCTGCGTCATTTGACCATACCGGGTTACTTTACTATATATATAGCAATTCACACCTTCAAAAGTGCATTGATCATGTCTAATGGCTAATTAGTACAGCTGCATACTTCTAGAGTAATGGACTTCTGATATATATATATATATATATATATATATATATATATATATATATATATATATATATATATATATATATATATATATATATATATATATATATATATATTGGTGGAATGCATTTAAGTACCTAGTATTACTCTTACTAACTAGATAACTTCTGTTTCCAAATGTGCAAGTCAATGTGGCAGTCAGTCGATGTGCAACATCCCCCGCTGTTTCACTGCTCTCAAAAGGAGAAAAAATAATCACATTAAAATTAGATTGCTGAAAAAACTGGCGAAAAATCAATTCATACAACATAGATAAAAAGCTATTGATATGTTCATAAGTGTAGTAAATTACATGTTTATTAACTCTACTCCGCCGGAATTGAAAACTAGCTGTCTCAAAACTAGAAGGCCTAGAAGACCATCTGGTCTACCTGCATTAAAAATACCATGCAATGTTTATTCCAAAATCGGTTGAAATACGTTATATAAAAACCTTAGTCTTTTTCTGACTAAACATTATGACAATTGGAGTCGATTTGTCGATTTCCGTCTCAGCTTTAAAATGCAAGCACCCAAGGTGTAGAAACTCTAAATCGAATGTGACATCACCGACACGTAAAATTCAACCAAAATCTAGGGACATACTATTAGCAGGTATACCGAGCGAGAATATTACAGCCTAGACCTACATAACGGTGCTGTACAAGTGGGATTAATCGGTTAATTCTTGAACAAAAGTGTAAAACGCACATGAATTAGATTTATAAAAAAGTACGGTATAGGATAAAAAGTAAACAAAACATCGCCTGGACATCCGTTTTCAGGCAAATCAATGATCGCGCATATTTTTTAGTTACCAAAGTCGTCGGAATAAATAATCAACATTACTGAAATCACCCAATTTATTTTGATGCCATGAATAAAACAGAATGGCAAAAGGAAAAACAAGGCTCCTGTTGTCACATATACAGTATTTATTATGAAGAATAAACACTTGAATTGCTACAATAACCGTACAACATGTGTCAATAATTTATTTTTATACATGTAGTTATTTTTACAAATTAATTTTTCTACCATTTGTTCTATTTATTTTCTATTCAGTCATATTGTTCAAATAAAATCTAATGGTGAACATAATACAGATAAAATGTTTGTTTAAAATGCAGGTAGCACTACAGTAGTACTAGTACCCATCTACATATAGTTTATACATGTCATTTACTATCCTGTCTTCATATAAAATATTTAAATACGGAGAGCCATCACGCATGCATCAATTTCCCGTTTCTAAATAGGTAAGTAGCTGCCACGTTCTTGCCATTTTGTCTTAAAGTGTTCTCTTCAAATTTGAGATGTTTTATACCAGCGAGACCAGGTGACCGAAATATTTAGAAAAAGCTATTCTTTTATCGGTTTATGTTTAAGTATATATACAGTTATTGTTTTACAATTCATAAATCAACAATCAAATATACAACTACCGGATGATATTTCACCGAGCTTGGCCTTTTCGAGAGGTTTGCATGTAACATTTGTAATGGGTATGACTTACACGGGAAACTGACTTTTTCCGGACAACTTGTCCCATCCTGTTCGAAATTCACAATTCTTTGTGACGTTGAGACCACTTTTATATCGATTTTTCTAATTTCTAATATCCATCTTTACTTCTTCATTTTTAATTAATGCAAGAAAATTCAATCCTTCCTAACATTTGTCTTTCTGTATAAATAAAAACTTAAGATTGCATAATAACTTACCGAGGATGTGATTTCCACATTTGACATGTTGATGTATGGCAGAATTGATACTTGTCAAGTTCGTGTTTGGTGTATCTACTCTGCTGTTACCTGACGTTCACAATTATCAATATTTCTGTTCCATCTGTGAGTGATTTTGGATACATAATAATCCTGTTAATACACAGCCATGTTTGCTTATTGACTTCATGTTGTGATGTACCAGATTTAAACGGCAAAACAAACAAATTTATGTTGACATATTATAATTTCATTACGAGAAAGATTCATCACTGTCACAACAGCCGCTTAGTAACGGTAAATAAAGGTAGATGACATACAATCTGACACGTGTTCTTTTAATTGAAATATATGTCTGATAAGAGACTTGTTTGTCCAATACAAATAGATATAAAACAATTCATATTTTCGTGTGTTCTTTCAATTATTTCTCTGGTAATTATTTATCACATTACCTATGTAGGAATTTGATGTTTAAGACATATGCATGTAATAACAATGATTGGTACTCTAACCTGGATTATAATCCCCGAAAAGAAATCGAATACTTTGGCAGCTTTCAATCGGTACACATGCATATATATGCCGAGTTGTTCAGTTATTTCCATGACGTTTATTATTAAATAAGAGACTCTAACAAATTGCTATAATAAATTATAGTAAATATAGTTCAGTATAGTTACTATAATTAGTTTAAGTGGCTGCTATTGTGAATAATATATTTTACTTTAATGAATTAAAGTTTTAATTTAGTAAATTATTTTGTACTGTAGTAAGAACTTTGATTTACTATTGTTAACGATAGGAAAGTTCTTACAATAATCAACTATAACCTACTTTTATTATTTTTTCTTAGGTGGAGTATCATTAAGTTAACATAACCATTTTTATCATCATTCCTACCGACAAAGCATCAAACATGTTCACATTTGTCCGCAGGAGATTCTACGTCAGCACTCTAATAGAGGAACTTGACCTCTATTCACCTCCTTGAAACATATGCTCTCACAGATTGTTCCGTTTCTCTGAGATATTAGATAACGATAAATCCGTTCTCACTTTGTTTGGGGTACAGACGAGTGACGCAGATCCCGAATTTCCATACATTTATTGGATTCCAAATATGCCAAAATCTCTCTATAAACACAGGTTCATTGTGGGTCATCAATATGTTCCATCAGGTCTCTATCCATTTTACTCACTAACTGCTTACACATATTTTAGCAAGGTCTTTCGAAATAACTGCCTAGTCAAGAAGCCTAGTTAATAAGATTTGAATCATAATTAATTCTAAAGAGTTTTGAAAACATGTAAAGCCTAAAAAATCAAAGATATTACAATTATAGTCTTTTAATTTTTCGATCCTTTACATAGCAATTCATCTCTAGAAACATAAGAACAGACTCGTCTCTATTATGCGAGACTCTTGTATGTACATCGCAGATATAAATATTTAGTGTTACGTCATGAATAACCACATTTTGTGAAATAACACTGATTCTAACCGCAAGTACACTGAAGACTATATCATAAAGATGCTGGGGTTACTAGTGATATTTGTTGGAAAGGTTTCAAATAGATAGTCGGCATTCCACTGGGTACCAATTGTGCCCCTGTTTTAGCTTACATCTTTTTGTATTCTTATGAAGTGGAAATACAGTATCTATTCTCCGCAGGAAAGAAACAGTTTTACTTACAGGACCATCGACGACGCCCTGTCTATAGATAATTAAGAATTTCAGAAATACCTCTGCCAGATGTATCCTGTCGAGCTTGAGATCAATGAGATGGCAGACAGCAGCACATGCGCATTTAATTTCTTGGTAAATTGATGATCATTTGATTAAAAATGCTCAAAATAACGATTTGATTAGTAAAAAAAGAGAAAAGAAAAGAGAAAATGAACTTTATATCTAATATAACACGATATCATATTTTCTTTGCAGTGTAACACTACACAGGACGTTCCGATGAATGAAACTCGTTGTGTAGAACCTGAGAATATGGAGGACGTAGTGGATGTGAGAATTATCGTCGCCGTAAGATTCACCTATATATATATATATATATATATATATATATATATAATATATATATATATATATATATATATATATATAATATATATATATATATATATATATATATGAATGATAAAGATGAAAATGAACATATATAGAATAACACATGAAAAAATCTGTATCGCATGCCATATCAACTCGAGACTCCAATATCAGTACGGGGGCCGTAAGCCCGAGGGCTGATATTGGTCGACGGTTGATATGGCATACGATACAAATTTTATCATGTTTTGTTGTTTTTATCATATATTTAAAACTCTGCTGGTAAATAGACAAATACTATAATACATGTATCATTGTTTTAAATTTGCTGTGTTATAATCGCGACTTGTCAATGGAAATTCCTACAGTGCTGTAGATCTACTTGTGGGCAGATCTCGGTAAAATTACACAAACTGTTTACACAGCATAAAATTATCAATCCTTAAGGTCTTTTCTGAAATAATTTGTATTTTATAGTAAATATTTTATTAGGATAGATTTATATAACGGTAGGGCTCTACAAAAACTTTGAAGAGAACATTCAGGAAACCCCGTTGTGAGACTGTTCACGGCAGAACATAGCAGAACATTGTGTTGAGGGGATTAGCTCACCTAGAGTAGATATAAAATTATGAAATGCACAACTTTGTGGTGTGTTGAACCCACTTACGGAATATCATTACACTTGTTCCTTCACATTTTCATTCAACAACGTTCACAAACAGGCCTAATATTTCACGGAATATGCTTAACCTGCCGTTTATGCAAGATGTAGGTTTTTGTCTGATGCGAAAACAACCGAATTGTTCCGAATCATATACAAGAAGATACAAGAAGCATTCCAAATGGGGTGCGATAAAGGGTTACAAGGGGTGTGATAAAGGGAGGACTGATACAGGGTATGTGATAAAGGGCACGTGCTGGCTCCTGTATCAGTTATAAAAAAAATGTTTGTATTTCGTAGTAAGTATATATATATATATATATATATATATATATATATATATATATATATATATATATATATATATATATATATATATATATATATATATATATATATATATATATATGCATATACACATGCGTGTTACAAGTGCCCTTTAAGGTTCAGGCTCCATTTAAGGTTAGAGGACAGATAGACAATTGACAATTTACAACAAAGAGGAAACACAAATAAACAGAAAATAATTTTTTTTTAAATGATCAATAAATAATTAAAACATAAATGAGTACCAGTAAATCATGCACACACACAAAAGAAAGAAAAGAAAAGAGAAGAAGAAAAAATTGAGTCAATCCTTTTTCAACAATCTTTATTCATCAACGTTCCGCAAATTTTACGGTCTGTCTTGTTTGCGATTACTCTGTTTCACTAAGTGAAATGTTGAGTTGCCTATTCGTTGGCGGTTGTTGAGACAACTGCATCAGTTATGAAGAGGATTCGTTCCTCACGTATTTCATTTGCTGTGGACTCGTGACGGGTGTGACCGGTCGACAGGAGATGCTTACTCCTCCATGGCACCTGATCCCACCTCTTGGATTCCAGAGGTCCGTGTTTGTCCATTTTTATCAGATTTTTATCTATATTCTGGACTTTCTAAATATTTATACTTTGGTATCTGATATTTTTTATATATTTCAATTACATGTATTTACATAACTGCACCATGTTGGGTTGTATAAATCCTATTCACTTATTCATGTACACATAAATTAATGGTACAATTAAATAAATTGTGACACTCTTTAGTTTAAACTTAAAAAGCATCTGATTTGTTACTTAAATACTGAATAATTATGTACTGAAACCATTTCAGTTTTATTTCTGTTGTACATTGGACGACTAATCTATGTTATTTTCCCATTCATAGTTATTCGGTAAGTCTAAACTTCTTATCCGTTTATCTTCGCGTTTTGATTTTGCATCAATTCCTTTTAAAATAAATTGTTATATATTCTTCTACAGCCATTTTTATCTTTCATTTTTTTCAAAAGATTGGCCTTATTGACATTTATGCCTTTGAGAAATTTCTGTTTAGATTTGACCAAAACTTTAAAATGGCATTTAAAATCCAAATGATTTTGTAAATGGAAAAAGTTTGTTAAGAATGTTAATAAAATCAGCGTATTATAAAAAATTCTTGGAAAAAATCCTATATATTATGAAAACCCTTTTATATACTGTTTTATAAAAGACTGTGTTTCTGTTAATTTTAATTGGTGTCTTTATAATTTCTTTGTTTTCCATGACAATGTGTAGTTTCCATGCAGTTTGATAACATTTTAATAATTCTTTCTAGAAACGACTTTTTTATAACTCAAAATTTTGAATTTGCAAACTCGGATCCAAATTGTAATAATAGAGATTTTTGAAAACTACAGATTTCTGAAAAACATGTTTGACAAGTTTAGAATCTCAAGAGATAGAAAAATTCCCTATTTGTCTGAGCGGTTGTTGAGTACTTTACACTCAAAATTATCATTTAACAGAATTGCAACTCCTCTTCAATCGTTTTTGCCTGGGCTTTGATAGATTTCATATCCCCAAAGAGAACGAACAATGGAATTGTCGTCTTTAGTGAAATGAGTATCTTGTAAAAATTATACTAAAAAAGACAAAGTTGAGTACATCACGTCTCTTCTAGGAGCTTTCTAATCCCCGGCGATTAAACGAAAGAAACTTTATATTTACTTTAATGGTATTGGTAAAAAACATTAATTATAATAGTATATGTCTTATCAGTCAGAGTAAGGAAAATCGATTGGAAAAATTTTAGACGCTTTAAATATTGGCAATGTTCTAAATCACTAAAAAAGTTCAGTCCTGTATTCCACCATATTTTAAACTGAAGACCACGCCTCACGGACTCACGGCGGGTGTGACCGGTCGACAGGGGATGCTTACTCCTCCATGACACCTGATCCCACCTCTTGGTTTCCATGGGTCCGTGTTTGTCCATTTTTATCGGATTTGTATCTATGTCCTGGACATTCTATTGATTTATACTTTGATATCTGAATTTTTTATAATCTTATTAATATTACACACATGTGAAATGACGCAATGAAAAAAAAGAAAAATTTCTCATAAGCATACAATTACATGAAAAACATATAAGTATACTAAATACACTAACACTGCAAAACACACGAAATGAAAAACATGTATATACAAACAGAGCATAACTATATAAAAGCACAAAATTAAAACGTGTACATCAATATACTCCGAGATACTTAAGTATAAAAGGAATATATATATATATATATATATATATATATATATATATATATATATATATATATATATATATATATATATATATATATATATATATTCGAAATGGAAGTCATTGGCCTTTTGTATATTAGTCATGACAGGCTTTGTTCCGTACTGAATCCTCATTGGAATGACATAAATCTAAAGCATAAATGAATATTATATACTTTACTTTCACCTTGTGACATCTCTTTGTAAATGAAAAATGGTTGGAAAACATTCACTGTTTCGTTTTGAGGAAAACTTCTACTTAATCCTCACTAGAACTACAATTATTGCAGCAAGTCAAATCGATTTGTGAAAGGTTGGAATACAATTTTTGTGAAACCTGGATGATTATCAGAAAGCAACGTATACTTTTTGGCTGGATAGCGTAGATATTAATGGAAATCTTGGAGTCAATGACGTAAAACCAAAAATAGATAGTGTGTAACAAATTTACATTTATATTCTGTATAGCGGGGTGTTGGCGGTATAATGGTTTTGACAGTATATCGAGATTCACTTAATTTTACTGAAGTGTGTTCGTTAATCCCTGTTGTACATACTATCATATCCTGTTTCAACTCACTTCCGTAAATCGGGATAATTTGGTCATTACTTACGTTTTCACAACTTCGATACCCTATTAAAAGTGGCCAAATTAAACAGTCCAAAATATGTACATGTTCGATTGCCGGAAAATCCGGATCCGTTTCTAACATTAACACGAAAATATTTCTACATTTCTAATTGTTAACTTTCATCATCTCTGTTTGAAATAAATCTTTGACAAGCCGGCAATACAAAGACGACGACGAATTTTTCCAGCTGTCACGGAAGCGAGATTTGAAAATTGTGGCAATTGATGTTTGAGTTATATCCCTACGCAGTCGTAATATGAAGTAAAGAAGCTACCGTCGGCTAACATTTTTTTCACACTTACTTAATCACCTAATCTGGCGAAACGGTCAAGGGATTTAACATGGGTAAATGACCATTTATCCATGTTTAATCCCCCGACCATATCGCCAGAACAGGTGAATTCGTGGCGGATGGCAGTATGCGGGTTTTTGGCTTTATAACGGGGGAATATGGAAGGAAATTTTTTCTTCAAGACATATAGGCGTCATGCGGGTTTGGGGCGACATATCTGGGGAGAACTATACTATTTTATTAGTCTAAGAGTATAATAAACAGTAATTAATTAAAACGAAAACCACGATGGATTACAAAAATCCCGTTAGCATAAAAAAAAACATGATTATTTTATCATTGTATTTGTCGCTTTTGATAGAATTTGGTGTATCAATTCCATGAAAAAGGATTTGATGATAGTAAGATATCTTTTCCGATTTTGATGATATAAAAATCAATGCATTTGTCAACTAGAAGAGTACACGCTCAATAAGTAATAGATGGACATATCAGTCAAAGAAAACATTTTCTGTTGTTATATATTGTATCATGTTCTATATATCTGTTTCAGGAATGTATTTGTCCTGGTAAGAGTAAGTGTTACGAGAGAGATGTTATCGTGGGTGGAAAGAAAATTTTTACATACACTTGCATATCTAAAAAGACTTTGGATAAGTTCAAGCAACTCAAGCAGAATTTCACTGAAAGTTTTTATGGACCCATCGAGGAGGAATAAAAACAGAATGTACAAAGTGTTATAATACAGACGTGTTTCGAGTCCTTTACAGGACACACTTATTCTGTACAGTTATAATCTGACTTTCATTCAAAAATAAAGAATTTGGCAGTCACTATAAATAATTTGCATATAAACATGTAAACCAACCTGTCGCTTTTGATGTTTGTGATTTTAATACTTTAATCGCATTTTATAGTAATCCATAAATACCTTTACAACACACACATTTTAAACACTCGGGGCAATATTGAATTTATTAATATAGTAAAATGACGTCTGAGATTGATGTAAACCGAATGTATAGCAGTATTAGCTATAGATAGTGTCATTAAATAACCTCGAAAGATGAAAGATGTATCCGATAAACACACACACACACACACACACACACACACACACACACACAGATATATATTGGTAATGATCCAATCATTCGTATAATATTAAAAATTAACATGCATACGTAATAAAATACTTAAATATAAATAAGTATATACTGTATAATTGCCTTTTAAATTCCCAAGTTCCCAGATACAGCTGCAGCCGTTAAAGTAATAATATGTTTTATTATGAAACGAAACTACGCATGCGCCTCAATTTGTTGTCAGATAAAGCAATTATATCGCGGTTGCGCAATTTGAATCACGTTTCGAGAAATAAACAAAATGTGTTTACGGCAACCAGATATATTTTATTGATTTTTCAACACAAAATACACTGTATATCATATAACGTTATCAACGATATGTAAAAAACATGAGAGTATTTAAACAAGAAATATCCTGCCTACTGTTTGAATGGTATTGCATCATTTTAATTGTCTGGACAATATTTATTATCTAAATGAAGATCCTGATAAATTTGCATCTATCTTCGAAAAGAGCACTCCCTCGGCTCTAATACAAATCTGAAGTAATTGATAAGATATGCAAATATATAAACATTTTACTGTTAGCTACACTGGGTGTCTATTTTGATGGAAATGGGTATTTTGAGATTAATATCATCACTTGACGTCCTTTCTATTGGTACCCGGATAGAACAATTTACTGCATACCTAAGAGGTTTTCGCCTCATTTCGCTTCATTTATGCAGCCTTTGTTCTTCAAAATATGGTTTTCAATTGAAACACCATAATATTTGATACCGATCACAATGTCAACAGTCATTGAATCGAAAAGTAAGAAAATTAAAAATGGAAATGGACTTCAGTATTACGACGACTTTGTTAGTTTGTAGTACAAAGCAGAATATTCCTTTTAAAACTTTGTTATTTCGAACAGATATCGTGTTGTCCGCAATAGCTTTATCAAAGATTTGATCCAATAAAACGAATATGCGAGTCATTTATTTAAGGTATCCATTATGTAATAGGTCAAAATTTGATGTCTGATTAGAGACTATAATCATTATATTTTATGATAGATAGGCATGTCCCACGGAAATATACATGCATATGATTTTATAGACAGAGGGGGTAACAATTATTGCACATGGAATTTGTCAATTACTTGTCATTGTAACAACAATCTCCGAATTAATCTTGAAGACAGATGTAACTGAGACATATTTGTTGTAATTATTTGTCGATTTCTGTACAATAATCATTAGAAATAGTTTATTGATATATAAAATGTCTTTTATCTGGACAAAACTCATTTCATTATATTTCAATGATATTCACATTTTATATTTCTGGATATTACCAAGAATGCGACGAAAATATCCAAATCTACCATATAGATTTATACAACGGATATCTTAACAACTGTTTTAGTTTTAAATTGATACTCGATATATATTTCCCTTGAAAATCTTTTGCGGGCACAATTCAAACCAGAAGAGAAAGGAAATCGGATGACTAAATACCAAAAAATAATACCCATTTCTTATACAAAATTGTGAAACATTATTCAACTTTGGTGTTCATTTTACATGGATCATTCCTGCCATTTGTTATCATCAGCATTTGTATGGGCTATGAAATAAATTCAGTGCATATATATATATATATCACTAAAACCAACAACTATCCTATAGATACAAGTCAAGAAGAGAATATATAAAGCACTAAAATGACTAACGATACGGACGAAATGCAAGTCAAATTAAAGTGATTTATATATATATATATATATATATATATATATATATATATATATATATATATATATATATATATATATATATATATGTATATATCACAAACGAAAAGAACATACTGTTATTTTACAAGCTTAAGGAATGCATCCAGAATGAATCGTGTACAAATACTTGACTTTTAGGCAAATATCAGATTTGGATATTCATGAAACTTTTCTAATATTCTGGCAGCAATTGAACATGGAATGCATTTCATTCTTTATGTTTTCTACCGGAAGAAGCTACGAAATGGTTTTTAAATTAACACAAACCAGCTACTTCTAACGAAAGCTGATTCATTGGGACAATGGTAAAACATAGATACACACAATATATGTTGACATCACTCACCAGAATGCTTTATCCTTTGGTATCAGTTTATAATTGTGAGTAGCCATGAGAATTTAGAGCTTAAAGAAATAACACCTTGTCGAAATATAATTGTTGTCCGACTTATATCATCGTACATGATGCAAATAATTAATTGGTGAAATATATTTAGAAAATTCTGAAAATTATTAGAGATACAGTACCTATGTTTTGAACAGAATATTCAGAATGTAAAACGAGGGAGGTGACTTAAAAAGCCTGAGATTTTATCGTTTCGAATTTAAACAAATCTCCAATGAAACCTATTAGGGTATAAAAAAAGATACAGCAAGGATAAATTTACATCCTTTCTCATTCGAAATATTCAGGAAATAAGATGTTCTTTATATTTTTATATGTGTTATAATAAATATTATAAACAAACTACCAAAGTTATAATGCTCAAGACGATATCGTTTCTGTCAATTAGACTTCATCAGTTGAGCTCCAATTTAAAAGTTATGTGTATTTTCTAAAGAGAAAGTAGTATTATACAAGGCCAAATAATATCTCTTTAAGTATAGCCAAGATCCGTCTAAGAGTAACCACTGTAAACAATGACTATCTTAGCTTTAGAAACCATAATAACAGAATTTCTCAGCAAAATGTTGACGTACATAACCTCAATTGCAGCGTCATTTCCCGTAAGCCCAAAGCCTCATGGCCAGTCTTATATGAAAAGTGTGTGTGTGTGTGTGTGTGTGTGTGTGTGTGTGTGTGTGTGTGTGTGTGTGTGTGTTTCCTACCAAGCCCACACTATATTAGAAGAGGATTTCGGCAGAGATAAGTGTTCAATTTTTCTATTGTTTTTCATGTTTTCATGTTTCTGATGTATAAATGGTGTTTTCTCCTTTAAAAACACATTGTTATCACCGCTTTGAAAAATCCTTTCACTTTGTTGTGTTTGCATTTGAAATCGAGCCGGTAGTGTCAAGAAACTGTGGTTTTTCACATTCCCATATTTAACGAAATTTGACCTTGAAACAACAAAACTGTTTTTCTCTGTTGATTGCAGTTTACACTTTCCGAATAGCGGCAGGCGGTAATTGTACCTTTTACTCTCAACTGAATTTTTCATGTTCAGCTTTGCGGTCAATTTGTCCTCTTTATCATTTGTTAACCGTCTGTCATATCGTTCATTGTCGTCTGGATTTAATGTTGGGGTCATAAGTTGAGGATCAACAATGACCAATGGTTTTTTATCAAAGTCATCATCCTTTTCCCGTGATTTCATTGGCTCTTTTTCGACATTTCTTTCGACATCACGATTTTTTATTTTGTTTGGAAGATTATATATTGGAATTCCTCCAAATAGTTTTTCCTGATTTTTATTTTGTTGAACTAATCCATTTGTGTACATGAATTTGACAGAGGGTAGAGCCTTAACGTTTGATGTATTACTAACAGAGATATCGGCTAATTTTTCACTGGCTGTCTTTTCTCGTGACAAAGGCTTTGGTTTCTCTATCTTTGGTGTGGCTAGGCGATCTGGGCTTCCACAGTCACTTTCGTCACTGAAAGATACACAAGATTTCCTTAAACTTTTTATCATATTGCATCATATTGCATCTGTAACGGGTCATTAAAACAATTATATCAATACTTACATTGATTTTGATATTAATACAAACGTACATAAATTTCTTATAAAAATAATGAAAAAATAAAATCCCACAAGCATTTTCCGCCCTGGTAACATCTTTATAGATCTTTGCATGCAGATCATTTTTGCATCACTCACTTTCTCTTTATCATACTTTTCATGATAATCTAAAAAAAAGGCCAAAACATGAGAAATCCACTTCAAAGGAGAAATAAGTCTCATAAGGGTTAACCGGATAATAAAAGTCCTGTTGACTTTTTGTAATGTTTGTGGGCTGAACATTTTTGCTTCTCCACTTTCTCTCTATTGTTTAAGATAATAAATCAGCCCAAAGCATGAAAATTCCACTTAAAGGGCAAAATAACTCCCATAAAAGTCGACCTGACAATTTCGGTCCTGTTAACTTTTTTTTAGATCTTCGCGTGCTGAACATTTTTGTTTCTTTCACTTTCCATGGAACATTTGTGACGGGTGTGGCATGCCAGCAAGGGACACTGACTCCTTCCGGACACCGTTCCTATCCCGTCTGGGATTCGCGATTGTTCTTTATGTTGAGGCCATTTACACATGTAACTTGTCGTGCTCTAATGGACTTGAGTTTTGATTATCAACTGGTACTTCTTCATTTTTACTTTCTTTCTATGTATCATACTTTTTCAAGATAATAGGATAAAACTGTCCAAAGGATGAGAAATCCACATAAAAGGGAAATAACGCCCATAAGAATCGACCTGACAATTTCGGCCCTTATGGAATTTTTGTAGATCTTTGCGTACTAACATTTGAGCTTTTTTTTCACTTTATCTATTACACTTTTGACGTCATAGCTATAAAAAAAACACGAAAAATCACCTAAAACAGAAAAATAACTCAGAACTAAAAAATATAACACAAATATGGTACAAGACCGTGAGTACTGCATAGTTTGGTAAAAATCCCTTCCGTGGTTTCCAAGAACAAGCTGACCATGTTAATAAATTAGCACCCTTATCAATCTTAAGAAAATCTAGAAATTAGATTTTGGCAAAATTCTTGCATAAAAACATTTCGTCATCTAATTACCGTTAAAACACATTAAATGAATGCATCAAAGTGAGTGCAAGCAATAAGGAGGAAATCATGCAAAATGAATGAAAATGACAAAGATCTGAAAAGACTAAGCGCATCAAAAATAACATTCCGATTTCTAAGAAAACTACAATTTGACACATACATCCATGTAGATCATTCCGAAAAAAAACGTTTTTTAATTCATGCAGGGATTCTGGAAAATATTCTTAAAAAGTGGGAAACTTTTTGCCCTACTTTGGACCCACCCTTGAGGCGATCTGGCTGTAAACTACACACATGGTAAAGGACCTTCAGTACTTGCTTTCTGTAATGTTTCATAAAAATCCCTTCATTGGTTTTGAAACAAAAGCTGATAGTGTGAAAATACATCCCACCTCTTTTTGCAGTCTCAAATATTCATAGAAATTCTAAAAATATATATTTAGGCAAAATTCTCGCACAAAACATTTCACCTAATTACAAGTAAAATACATTAAATGAATGCGTCAAAGTGAATAGAAGGGGATATAATCGAGAAAAACATGCAAAATTGAATTAAAATGACAAAAGTTAGAAGACCTCAAAACACGTCAAAAATTTATATTCTGATTTCTATGAAAACTACAAATTTTCATCATACATCCACGTAGATCACTCAGAAAGAATCCGTTTTTCATTTCATGCAGCGGTTCTGCAGAAGATTTTTAGGGGTCCCATCTGGGGCCTATTTTGACCCACCCTGAATCAACCCCTGGTCAGATCGGACTGAAAACCACAACTTGGTAAAGGACCTAGAGTTCTTGATTCCTGTATAGTGTCGTCGAAATCCCTTCGATAGTTTCAGAGAAGAAGTCGAAAGTGTAAATTGTTTACGGACTCACGATGCACGACGGACAAAAGGCGATTGGAATAGATCACTTGAGACTTTGTCTCCGGTGACCTAAAATACAAAACAGTGAAAAACAAACAAACAAGCTACACAAACAGTGATGTAATATTGATTATTTACATAACTGATATACATCTATTATCATTTGACGTTAACAAATTTATGTACATCTGATTGAAACCTCAATTAAAGTTTGAGTTCAGCTGAAGTCTTATGGCCAGGAATGTTCGGCCTGGGCATTTAATATGGCTTGTTTTCTAACGAATGACTTTGGTATAATGTTTCCTCAAATAAACAACAATTGAACCTCATCCAAACCACACCTCGTCAGGAGACAACCTTGTGTTTTAGACACTATAAATTGTCTTGAACAAAATTAGCTAAATATCAAGTCAGTCGAATTGTCATTTAATAGGCTATCCTCCTCTCTTATCATACAAGTTTGGATTAGTCAGTTAGGTGGTCTTGATAGTAAAGTTCCACTGCATTTAAAACCCATTCTGATGAAATCCAGCTGCAAGCTTTGCTGTTATGTACATTTTACACAGACGAATGATATTCAATTCATCTGACGGCAACAATATCATGTTAAACTCTTCTGACGTCAGCGATATAATGTTAAACTAATCAAAAATCAATAATAAAATGTTAAACTCATTGGACGCCAATGATATGTTATTATATACTTTATTTATACAGTCATTTCTATTGGCTAAACTGATTACACGTGACTCGTTTACAACAGATCATGTTCACAGGTTTTTCATGCTACATCGATTTCCTAAAATAATCACGAGGGAATCCCCTCTGACTTCGTATTCCGCAAGCGCAGTAAAGAGTATATGACAGGTAAACAAATCGCTGTCAACAAACTTGCATCTGCGGACACCACAATGTATATATGCCTAATGAAATAACACAGCATTTTGCATTTGTTTCCGACGAAGCGCATGAGAAACGTTTGGTAGAAAATATTTATAAAATACAAGGAAAGCAACAGAACATGGGGGATTTTGTATTCATTGTTTCATTTTTTTTTATAAAGAAAATAATGCAGTGTAACGTTCAAATAGCA
Organism: Atrina japonica; assembly: GCA_030159075.1. NCBI lineage: Eukaryota > Metazoa > Mollusca > Bivalvia > Pterioida > Pinnidae > Atrina > Atrina japonica. The sequence goes on along the minus strand of BROG01000750.1, from coordinate 239,526 downwards.
ATGTAAACAACAGCACAAAATGTTATAATTCTAATCTGAAGTATGTCACTAGAGTATATAATAAAATAATTATGGGACTTTTTGTGCTGGTAAATATAACATTCACCATCACAAAAGTCCACAATTGTATAATGTTAAACTCATCAGACGTCAACGATATATTATCATACTTCTAATATATATTTTACTTCTGATTAGTCAAAACCGTGTCACGTGATCTAAAATAATTCTTCATGTCACCCTGAAACATTTATGTCACTCTCTATGGCGATTTATATCACCCTCTTGTGCGCAGAAATGGATACGCGTACGGTTGTTTTTTTTTCTAGTAGGCTATGTGTGGTAATTAGGTGTAACATCTAGCACTAAAATGTCCGTTTCGTAACTCATAGATTACTCGATGCAGACTGCAATGGAGATAAACGACAGCCGAAATCATTGACTTGACAGCATTGATACATTGTTGTCAAATATATTTGCTGGAGTCAGCCTTGATGGAGGCTTACAATTAAAAAACGACACAAAGAACGATAAAACATTTCGATAGTGTTGAGTATCGAAGGCTCTCTGTCACATGTGTTGCAATCGTTATGGACTTACTAGGTCATTTTGTTAGTTAAGTTTTATTGCCTTTCGGTATAATAAAACAATTATTGCCCTTGTTTTAGGATGATATGAATATTTGCCCACCCTCGAGATGTTATGTAAATCCTCGGGCAGAGCCCTCGGATGACACCGAAGTCAACGATGTATTGTTAAACTCATCAGACGTGAACAATTTAATGTTAAACCCATCAGAAGACAAAACTATAAATGTTAAACTCATATAAAGTCAAGGATGTATTGTTAAACTCATCAGACTTCAACGATATAATGTTAAACTCATCAGAAGTCCACAATATAATGTTTAACTCAATAGAAAGTTACACTATAATGTTTAACTCAATAGAAAGTTACACTATAATGTTTAACTCAATAGAAAGTTACACTATAATGTTTAACTCGATAGAAAGCTACAATATAATGTTTAACTCAATAGAAAGATACAATGTGATGTTTAACTCAATAGAAAGCTACACTATAATGTTTAACTCGATAGAAAGCTACACTATAATGTTTAACTCGATAGAAAGCTACACTATAATGTTTAACTCGATAGAAAGCTACACTATAATGTTTAACTCAATAGAAAGCTACAATATAATGTCTAACTCAGGAGAAAGTTACAATGTGATGTTTAACACATCAAAAGTCCACGATATAATGTATACCTCAAAAGAAAGCGATAATAGAGTGTTTAACACATCAAAAGTCCACGATATAAATATAACTCCGTAGAAAGCTACAATATAATGTTTAACTCATTTGACCGCCGACAACTGGTCTGATGCAACTTCCTGTGCAAACAGTAGTGCGGGCTCGGCCAATGAGATTTATTCAGCCCTGCTGGTTAACTAACTGCAGCCTCGTTTATATAAACGCTTGAGAGTGGTACAACAACACAAGTTTATGGTAGAAATATGATTATGTATATACTTACGCAGCTTAAATATATTATGGTCAGTCCCCAAACTTACACATTACTGTTTAGCTGTACTGCGCAATTTCACATTTATTTTATAGACTGCGTAATATCGTTTTATTGAGCTATGTCTTAAAAGTGGTCACTTTCGATAAACGCTGTCAAAACATACATTTGTTTCTGAAGCATAAAGTTATCATTATAAATATCAAAGCCTTTTATTAAAGCTTGAAGTCAATGGTTAAAATTTCAATTTGAAACGTTTTGTTGATACAGTTTTAATATATACTGTATATATTAAAACTGTATCAACAAAACGTAAGTTTCGCATTATTTACATTCAATGTAAAATTATCTTATTTTAAATCATTCACCTCCGTATGTTTTTGACTATTTAAAAACAACAGCATTCTCTTCAAACTTAAAGGGGCATTAACTGTGTTTCGTAAAAAATATTTCCCTTATTTACTACTTTAGATTGATATACCATTCCCCCCCCCCCCAAATAAAATATGCACAGACATTCTTATATATAAATTCCTTTATATATTTTGAAAGTTGCTTGATAATCCTAAGTTAGGCACCTTTCACGTGCAACTGATTAACTCAACCTTATTATTTGTTTATGAATACCAAGATTTTTATGCCTATGTAAAGCTCTTATTTGTTATTTTACATCAAGTACAAGTAGTAAAAGTAGAAAAAAATCGAAATATTGTTTTTGTAAACACGGCTAATATCCCTTTAATCAATTTAGTTTCTTTTCATAAATAAGTTATTATTTGGTGATATCAAAATTTCCATATTCGACATACTTTCTTGATAACAAATATTTCCTTGGGGTGATTCACAGTCAACAAATAAGGAAATGATGTTGCAAAATTTGTCACACAAGACTAAACCACCAGGTTCAAATAAAAATGTAATAAGGTCAATATGTATGTACCTTAGATATAATTGTTAAATAATGTAAGAAAATAAGACGTTGTATGTTGAAACATAAGATAATCGGCTTCAATAAAGCTTATCTTGTAGAATATAAATTGTTTCAGTATAGCGTTTAAGTATAATTTAAGCAGTTTTGGCATTATCTTGTGATGTGATTATTTAACATGAACGATATCTGTACAAAATTCTCACTTTTAAAATGCAATTCCAGAGTTTCAATATCAATTATAAGGTTTGGTATTGCTTTTGTACAGGATATCAATGTAAACGCTCAGAGGATAGCTATGCTCATAAATTCAATATAAACGTTTGGTTTGTTTGTTTGTTTATTGTTGTTTAACGTCCCACTCAAGAATATTTCACTCATATGGAGACGTCACCAAATGCCGGTGAAGAGCTTCAAATTCTGGCCTATGCCCGGCACTTACGGCCATTGAGCAGTGAGGGTTCTTTAACGTGCCGACACCTACTGTGACACGGGACCTCCAGTTTTTACTGTCTCATCCGAAAGACAGGAAACCGACCTGCCGCCGGCGGGACTCGAACTCACGACCTCACGATCCAGAGTCGAGCGCGCTACCGACTGAGCCAGGCCGGCTCCATAAAATTCTATGTCAACAGTTTCTTAATAAACGTTCCTTGATAAAGAATTCCGTAAACGCTTTATTTATTAAATGTTCCTTATAAAAGAATTTAAGCTGTTAAGAGGAAATGTAAACATTTTCAATATCATTGTTTACTGGTAAAAATGCTATGCACACATTTTAATCCAATAAGATTAAATGTCTTCATATACATGCATGTTTTTGATAATAATAATTTGGTAATAATGAAAAAATAATGTAGTAATTTCAAAGCTTGCTGTTGAAGTGTGTCTCTTGTACATATGTACGTTCGTTCAAGAATACCTACTATGAAATATTACAAATGCGATTACTTCAATATATTACTGTGAATCAATATATCATTGTATACGGGGGCCTCCGTGGGTGAGTGGCTAGAGCATTACACTTTAAACCAGATAGTCAACACCTCCAGTCAATGAGAGTTCGAGGTCCGCCAGAAACGAAGCTGATTTTGTGTTGTAGTTATTGGAGTTACCGAGTATTTCTGTTTAAGTTGGGTACGGTTCAGGATATCATTACGGTAATAGGCAATTGTTCATTGGTTGAATATTGCACGCAGTAAAGTCATGCGTGAGTAGTTGTTGACCGATAGCAAACGGGTATTGTTAAGTCATTCGAAGGCTCGGACGAGAACCGCTCACATGATTTTTCTCTCTTCTTTCCCACCCATATAAATAAAATTTTGATTTCAGTCTAATAGATTATTTTTTTTCGTAGTTTTGTGCTATTTTTGTGGATATTGACGAAGTTGAAGATGACATTAATATGATTTAATGAGATTTATGTATATATTGTTTAATAAATCAGAGTGCTTCGCTTCCTATCCAATAAATGCGCTGTCTATTTTATAAATGTTTTATGTTCGTTTGAGTAAAACGAATTAAGAACATATATAGTGTTAATATTGAAATTACACTGATTTAAAGATGTGATCTCCAACACTTTCAAAATATCCACGCATTTTGTTTAAATGAGTTATTTAAACCAGATATACACCATTATATATCATTTAACTGTCAGGTTATATATTTTGAATTTACACTGTAATGTTGTAAATTTTGTATTTACTCGGTGTTTCAAAATTTACAATATAACATAAGAATCACCACTTGAATGTAGTCTCTCTTACCTATGTATTTGTGCTACAACCACCCGGCAGATGGAGCCTTCGTCCAAATGCTTCTGCACTTCCTTCCGCCAATTTTCCACGAATCGTCTTTTGAAAGGGGTCAAGCATATATCAACCATTTTAAGTTTTATGTTTTGTTCCGCTTTTCATTCGACCTGCAAGTACATAATAGTCATACTTGACATCCCTCATTGTGTGTATTCATAACTGGAGCAGAAAAGTGAACGGGGATCTATTTCCGAAATTTTTGCTACTCGTACGGATGCACCTATTAATATAGAAATACTTACCACAGAAGAGACATCGGACCACAGAGTTTATGGAGTCTTTGAAATATACCGTCTAAAAATACGATCACGCTCACTTTAATATGGCTGATCTGCAATACATAAAATACTAAAAAAAAAAAAAAACAATTACATTTGTATATGAAGAAAAATGATATTTTATTAAGAAAAGTGACGGTAAACGTAAACATGACCAGGCGCTAAGTATATCCAAAATGGAAACATGACAGAAGTTTCTGTAAATAGATACTTTCGTCTCCAATGTTTACGTTAATCTTCATTAAAAGTTAGGTAGCCCGACTTACACATAATTTGGGGGGTGGGTGGGGCAAAACACTTTCACACATTATATTATTGACTTTTTATTATCGAAGACACATTGCCTTACAACAAACTTCCTGGATTTTTAACTTTTTATCTTTGACCTGAGTTCAAATGATGATCAGTGCAAAAACTGTAAGACAATGAAACAAACGTGACGTCATATTGAAATGATTGAAAATCATGTTTATAACTATCCGTTTTCTTAAAAATATTTTAATGTAGTAATAGTAAAAATAGTAAAACCTATTGATACGATTATTTTGTCAATGATAATAGAGCCGGGTATATATGAAATGTGATTAAGTTGTAATTTAAATGTTAATACTCGTGTATAATCAAAGACTGAATAATGAATAGAGAGCTATCAGATTTCGTTCTTTCTCGAGTGACAAACAAAACATTCCTATAATAGACTTTACGGTAAGAGGATTACGATAACAATTTAGTGTATGTATTAAAAATGGTAATAGTAATACTTTAATTTCCAATCTATATAATTTGGTTTGACATCTTCTATAGAATTTGAATTTCTTAAAAAATACAAACTGAAATTTATACACATTTAAAACCTACACGCACGAGACTTGTACCATTCCGTAGACAGTAGGACTTTGCATACAAATGAGAAAGTCTGGTGACGGTGAGATACTTTACTTCCAGTATATGCTTAGAGAAGCTAACAGCAAATTCAGATTTAGTAACTGTCAACAGAAAAGACTCTAAACTTCTAACAAAGGCATTGCGACAACTTTCTTTTATTATTGGGAAGAAGAATAAATTACAGATTAGAAAGTCACTTTCTAAAATTTAGATACGGATATAGCAGGGTGAATCCAGGAATTTTCAAAGAGGGGCGCATAGAATTTTCATTTTTATGGGGTGCCCGGCCCTATGGCAACGTATTAGTATAACCCTAGAATTTTTTTATATCTTACGTAAGACTTATCATCTCCTACGTAAGAGTTATTAAGTCCTACGTAATACTTATTATCTCCTTCCTAATTTCAAAGGTCCGCAAAATAATGGGCTGACTATGAAAAGTTAGCTTAGTATATATTCGTAAAATTAAGATATAGTCCAAATGCCCTAGATCCATAGATCACGATGAGAAAGAGTCCCGGCATGCCCCCACCCCCACACTTTACGATATTTGCGATTTATGCTAATTTGACAGGTCCATCCAGGCTATGATATTTCCCACCATAGGCTAACTACGATAGGTTAGCCCAGTATATAAACGTAAAATGAAGATATAGTCCAAATCCCCTAGACCCATAGAACACTATGACAAAGAGTCCCGAAATGAGTCCCCCCTCCTTTACGATATTTGCAATTTATGATAATTGCAAAGGTCCGTTCAGGCTATACTAGAATTAATTTAAGAATTAGTCAAAATTTCCTATATCCGTAGAAACTATGATAAAGAGTCCCGAAATAAAGTACCCCCCTTAACGATATTTGCGATTTACGCTAATTTCAAAGGTCTGTCCAGACTATTCTAGAATATTTCCCACTATGGCCTACCAATAAAAGCCCAATATATAAACGTAAAATTGAGATATAGTCCAAATACCCTACATCCGTAGAACACTTTGATAAAGTGTCCCGAATTTGTGTACGTGTGTGCTATTTTCAAAGGTCCGCCGAGGCTATACTAGAATATTTCCCACTATGGACTAACTATGAAGTGTTAGCCCAGTATATAAACGTAAAAATAGGATAGTCCTAATCTCTAGACCCGTAGAACACTATGGGAAAGAGTCCCGGAATGAGCACCTACCCCAAAGTCTACGATATTTGCGATTAATGCTAATTTCAAAGGTCCACCGAGGCTATGCTAGAATATTTCCCACTATGGGCTAACTATGAAGTGTTGGCAGAGGGCAATCTTGGGGGAAGGGATTTTAGTTGTGTTTAAATGGTGTTATCTCCCATTGACAAGAATTTTTCACTCATATGTAGATGTCACCAAATGCTGGTAAAATTTTGGCCTAATCTCGGCACTAACGGCCATTGAGCAATGGGGGTTCTTTAACGTGCAGAGAGAGAGAGAGAGAGAGAGAGAGAGAGAGAGAGAGAGAGAGAGAGAGAGAGAGAGAGAGAGAGAGAGAGAGAGAGAGAGAGAGAGAGAGATGTCTGTTTTGTGGTACAGGTAGTATGAAATAATAACAGAAAGTTCAAACAACGCGCAATTAATTAAAGAAAGAAAGCGAGTATACAAGCATTTCAGTATACCGAAATCTTGATCTTTACGCGGTTCAAGAAAAAAAAAATGTTACGGAGTTATACACGGTAACTGTAAATGTGTTACCGAGTTATAAATCGCAATCAATACGTGTTACGTGTAAATGTGTGTTACCGAGTTATAAATCGCAATCAATACGTGTTACGTGTAAATGTGTGTTACCGAGTTATAAATCGCAGTGTTACTGAGTAATACAGTTAAGTCATTATATGAGTTGTCAATGCGTGTTACAGAGTTAAATATCGTAGTCAATGCGTGTTACTGAGTAACACACCGTACTGAGTTGCACATAGTTGTCAATGCGTGTTACTGAGCTACACATCGTTGTCAATGCGTGTTACCGAGATATACATCATTAGTAAATGCACGTGACTTAGTTGTACATCGTAGATAATGAGTGTTGTACAGTTAATCTAGCCGATGTGTGTTTTGGCGTCCCATTCAATTGTGTTATGTTCATAAATATTTTTGTCAAATGGCTATATCTCTAATTCTGTAATGTAGATACATTGACCTTACTGATTATTTCAAATTAGAAAAAAGTTCATGTCAATTTATGAAATTAGAAAAATATATATTTCTATGGAGAAGGATGAACTTACCAATTATATATTTCATACAATGCAAGTTTCGGCTATATCCATATCTATATTTTTTTTTACATTTCTTCGTATGAAAATCACTCTACAAGTACACGTCAATGTCCGCGCTTAAATTCCGCCTCTGTGAGGTAATTCCAGTCCTTCGTGTGAATTTTAACATGTAACCCAAGTAAGAGAAAAAAAAGCTCGCCGAAAAATTCGATAGTTTTAAGATATTAAATTAAGTCGCTTACAATATTAATCTTGTGTTGGTGATTTTTTCATTTAGACAGTATAATGGTTTAATCTGGTCTCTTTGTTGTTACTATTAAATGTTATTGTGGTATGCATAATCACTTGACACAGCGGTTATTTTTACCTATATGTACGTGCGACCACATGCTAGGGCCGTTTTCTATATTGGAGTACAGTTATATTTAATCTCTTTCCTATTTAAATCAACAGGACCGTGCATATATTTAATCGCGGAATTAATTGTATAATTACGGTAATTATAATGCGTTGACGTAGTAAGGCCATTTATGACCAGTTCCTTTCTTTTTAATGTTATCATTGTATTTTCCTTTCACAACAGTGAAAATTTGTTTTATGTAGACCAAGACCGGTGTTATAATCCGGTAGATTGTTTCATTATTTATTTTACGAAAAAGACGGGGACGAATTTCTACTGGTGACGACTTTCTGTTCTAGCAAACAGTGTCGTCGTTCAAAAAGCTCTGATTGTCGTGTTTTCTTTCTTTTTCTTTTAATTTCAAAAACTAAAATGCAGTAAGCAAATAATAAAAAAAAATAATAATGATGTATTCGACCCAAAGAGCGCACGGGGCGCTACAAAAATCAGGAAACAGGGGTGGGCGCGGATATCGACCATATATCGTCAACAGTGTCGGCCCGACATCAATTTTGAAAAGTGAATGCTATATCGACAGGACATCGACACCGACATCAAGCCGATGTCTTGTCGATATCTATCGATGTTGGGCCGATATCGGATATTTACCTTAGTTTGACATCAGGCCGGTATTGGTTGTCGGATATGTACTTTATATTGATATCAGGCCGGTATTGGTTGTCGGATATGTACTTTATATTGATATTAGGCCGATATTGGTTGTCGGATATGTACCTTATATTGATATCAGGCCGATATTGGTTGTCGGATATGTACCTTATATTGATATCAGGCCGATATTGGTTGTCGGATATGTACCTTATATTGATATCAGGCCGGTATTGGTTGTCGGATATGTACTTTATATTGATATCGGGCCGATATTGGTTGTCGGATATGTACCTTATATTGATATCAGGCCGATATTGGTTGTTGGATACGTACCTTACATTGATATCAGACCGGTTATCGGATATATTGGATATTGCTACTGATCCGTTTCAGATATTACGCTATCACTATTCATTTTGTTCCTTCTGTATACCTCTTGGCTTAAACATCATATTTCTGACCAGTAATATTTTCCTCTAACAAATAGAAAACGAATACCTCGAGTTAAAATTAATTTTGCTTTTAATTATACCATCAATGAACAGTTCAAAATGTGCAATTAAAAATGATATACATATTTATTCGCCAGTATATTACGTTTGCCTGTTTTCCGTTTTAAGAATATTTTTTAAAAATCAGTCATCGTCATGAACTGCATTGCTTGGCGTTGTAGGCCCACTTTCATGACGCCTTTTTCCTGCCTCCCCTCCATCACGGTCTTTTGCCCCTCTCAACCACTCCTTTGTTACATTTTCTGCATCTTTCATTGTTGCAGATTTTGTGACACTTATTTTCTGCACACATTCTGAAAAAATTAACTATTTTACTATTGAAACTTAAGCTTAAAGCCACATTCCGGGGAGAAATGTTCAAAAATGAATCACTACTTATTAAATGTTTATTGTTGTGGAAAATTAACTGAATATCAGAAAATTATTCAGTTTTATATTTATATAACAACATATTTCAATGCACAAAATTTTCCACCTATATATGACTGCCAACAGCTTTCCTTTTTGTCCTGACCAGTTATATCTTTCCGCCAGTGAATTGGTCATTGTAGTTTTAAGCAGTTTGCAAATTGTCTCTTTTACACTTCTTCCTCCATAAACTACCAAGTATCTCACATTGAAAACAAAACAAATAATATGATGACAATATATTATTACCTAAACAATCTAATAATGAAAGAAAATTTGCATTGATGAAATGTGCACTTTATGCCAATTGAAAAATAACAATACAAACTTGGATCTTGTACTCACCTGAAATTAAGCAGCTTTCCTGATTTCTTGCCTTCATATATCAACAACTTCTTCCCATGTTGTTAAAGACAGCTCTATCCTCTGATTGCTATTCAATGTCATTCATCTCCTCAACACTCATTATAGGAAAGGTGACACTATCAAATGGAATTTCAGGTTCCTGGTTAACTAGTTCAATCTATCTTAGAAGGATGGAATTCGCCATTCTTTTTATCTCTAACTGATCCCCCGGATCTTTTCCAACATAGTGAACAACCGTATGGCTAAAAGACAAAAGAAAGTACGTTCGTATTTATATCTTTTAAAGCAACATCAGCTAAGTTAGGAATCTTTTTTGGAAAGTAATGTTATAATCATGAATTGATTACATACCATAAAAAATCACCCGACAAAACGATTTACCGTCGAAAACATAGTGCAGATGCCAAAAATCATCAATATTTTTTGTGTATACATGGAAACTGAACAAAAGCAAGGCGCCTGATTACTTTCTGACAATCTTCGTTGATGTCTTTTACTAGATCTGCGGGTTGAGAAAAGTTACAAGAAAAATTCGCACCCAAGACGAGTCGTACCAAGATTTAGACCTAGATCGACTGAGTAACAAACCTTACCCAACACTTAATAGTAGAATACTTTTGTATTACCATATTGTGATGTAACATATAAGATTTCATATGATATGTCTGTGATATATTGTAATGTTTACTTGAAGTCTGAGCTTAGGTTAAATACTGCAGTCTATTAACACTCTGCATTATCTTAATGGCATTTTTAAATATGTCGTAGTTGATTATAATGTGTTCGGATGGGTGTGAGAGGGTTACTCTTGTTTCTGCACTTGGCCATAGCAGACGCTATCATACTTTGTACATATGTAAATAGTTTAATATTACACAATGGGTATTCAACAACGTTTCATGGTTATTACAAAAGAATTCACAACATGACTTGGTGTCATGACAATGTCGAGATACCAACATTCATGTTTAAAGATACTTTTGTTGGCATTCCATGACAAAAATGTAAAGGATGTGTATGCAGCAGTTATATACAAATAAAATGTCCTTACATCGTATTTAGTTATTTTAAACTAAAGTGATATTTGGCTATAATTGTTCCAGTTAAATTTATAAATTTCTCAAAAGTAATTTTTTAAAGTGGATACTCTTAGTAAGATTTAGTAATGTATTTAGGTTTAATATTTCGCGCTATTTTCTTTTTTCTTTTTGAGATCATCTGTCGAACTGATGAAATCTTCTTGACAGAAACTATCGTCTTGGGCATTTTGTTGGCCATTTTAGTAAAATTATAACTTAAAAGTTTTTGCAATCCTATTGTATTTATACTACCACTTCGATAATTTTCGTTTTATTTGTCCGAGAGTACTTCCAGTGTACATTTGATAGGCCTAGGAATATTGGAACCGCTGACTAATGACGTCATAGTAATTAAAATCCGATCCATTTTTACCATTGCAAATGCCCACCTCCATGAAAATTGTATTATTCAGAGTCTTTTAAATAAAAGACTATTTTAAAAATTATACAAGAGTTCCAGTAAGATATTAGACACGGACAGTAGTGACTTTGGCACCTCAGTAAATATGCATATTGACACCTAGCGACATCGGTACTATAAAACAGATTCCATAGGTCTATATTATATTATATTTTATGATGTTTTAGTATCAAGTAACTTCGGAACATGCATGTGAAATAATCGGACTATTTTAGCATTGTATTTTGTGTTATTTTGAGTTTTCTTTAGAGAGATAAATGAAATGACTAAATTCGGGTTGGTTGGATTCACTTAATATTGATTTTATCCAAAATAGGATGAAAACAAACGAATACACATGTCTACGAACTTTTCGATGTGAGGTCTCTATAAATATTGCAAACAATGCCATTTGCTTTGTTTTTCATACATGTCCACTAATATTATTGATTATTTTCACATTCGTAACACTGTATATACTATTTTCATCTTAAGACAAGAATTTAATCAATGCATGGTGTGTTTATATACATTTTACATAGACCAATCATATTCTACAGTATCGAATCATTTCAATTCAATACATGATTTTGTAGCAAGAGTAAACATTTGTCTTGAACACTTAAATGAGTGTTGAAGAATGCTCTAGTGAGAACTTGCATCGCATTGTTGATATCAGTACAAGATGGCATGGAGAGAAACCACTGCTCTGAACTTTCCCCCATGCCTCGCCCTCGTGTCAAATCTTCTGTAGAATTGACATTTCTCATCAACTCCTCTTTATTTACAAGAACTGAGACAACCCTGCCCACTACTCATCACAGAACACGGTAATCATCTTTGAACAAATTGTCAGTAGCTTGGTGAGTAGATAAAAGTTTTTCATTGCTGCATGGTACAGGTATGCCGACTTCATATACAAATTGTGCTGAAAAATATGGAAGCATCTCCTGAACACAAATTCGGTGATGATACCAAAATCCAATTCTTTCTGCTCGTATGTAGGACTTAAGGAGTTAAACCATGTCACTATATTGTATCCATAGACAGGCTGTATGTTTAATTTTCACTGATTCAATCTCCTTGGAAATCAGCTCGGACATATCTGTCAACATCATGGTTGACAACATGTATGACAGAAAATTCCTGTGAAAAAACTTTCACAGAGACCTGAGGTGGCTCTTAAAATAGTGTCTGTAACGTTTTCGTGACCGTTCTGTGTATCCATTCTGACATAAGATTTTGTGATGAGAAGGGCATGTATAGCATTGTCATTTATCATAATTAAATACCCTAACCGATAGGCTAACGGCTCGAGCTTTGGCTTTTCCACTCAGAATGTGAGTTACAGGTTTGGCGCATAAATCGTAACTAATATTTGCTGTAAATTTGTTCCTTTCAATGTTTTACTAATGGAACCAAGAAAGCTCATCTGGAGATGAAATTCACCTAGACGAAGCAAAAAAAAAAAAAAAAAAAAAAAAAAAAAAAAATGGAACATCTTTCAACTCCTTTTCATGAGGCTCATTTGCAGTGATAGTGTGCGCCTTCCAGTAAAGCGGCTGAACAAATGCGACGATTGTAGTCGTTCCATTTGCCAGTGCCAGTTTTCATGTAAATGACAGAGTCGACTGGACGCAATCCGTGTTGTTTGGAATCATGTCAATCATGATAGGTACAAATGTCAACACTGATTTCCCGGGATGATATCCTTTTTTAACCATGATTTTAACAGCAACATGACAATTAAAACAATAAACCGGGAAATTAATCGACAAATCAAATAAAAAAATATAACACGATGATAGAGTTTGATCCGTTTATTAGTTTCATTTGAAATATTCGCAAACAGTTTTGTTTCCAAGTTAGGTATCTTCATGGATTTCCCTGAATGATTTTTATTTGCAAATTTCTCAATACAAGCAATTTCATCGTTTTGGCTGTTAGTTGTAAATGCATTTTGACAAAGGGTTTTGATATGTCAACGACCATTTACATTTATACAAAGCTTTAGCTATCTGTTTTACCTGTTCGTAGCCATTGTTTTCAATACTGGAGCACGTGTACTACAGAAACACAATTTGCGTGCAGATTTTCTTAGTTCCATTTTTAAAAAATAATATCAGCAATATTTTACACGATTGATAAATTAGTTTTCAAAGTATCGATTGATGATGATGTTTTACACTTACGTTTGATGTAAACAAAATAATTAAGAGTAGTGAAGTCACTCACACCATATTCGTTATGTTTATGATATTTATATCGCAACCTGAAATCCCCTCCTGCAAAGCTTGATTTTATTATTGTTTTGTGTCATAAAGGTGTCATATAGAAAACTTTCACGAAAGAAAATCTTTGCCGGATAATTAACAATATAGATATGCTTTCACTAGGCGGACATTTTACATATAGAATTCATTCCGCCTTTGCTGTATAGATATCATCTATAAAGCTGTCCGTTTTAGGTGTGACTTTTATGACCGCTAAGTATATACGTCACTTTTTAAGTTACTCGAATAATGTTCTTCATTAATTCCTCATTTTAACCAGCTGATTATGTCCTTGGTAATTGAATCAAAACACAGCTTATTCGAATAAGTCTGCTCATTTATTGAATATTTCGCGGCCAAGTAAAAATTTTGTAAAGGCCGTCAATACATATTTATTTGTAAGAATGTTATCAGTGCTCGGTATGTTAGTAATAAAGACAAAACATGTTTTACCAGCGGAGATATGTAGAGCCTTGTGTCACAGATTGCAGAGTTTTTTGTCAACCAAAACATAAGGGATACATACAGGTGTTATTAAACCATTGTTTATTGGATCGAAAACATATTACAAACAATCCTGATGTCAGTTCTGGTACATCGACCTGCGTCCATATCACGCATCTTTATGTCACCCAACCTGGTGTCCTTCTGGTGTAATGGCTAGGAATAGGACCTACACAATGATAATATATGTTAATATATTTACGTAGCACTAGCGCGGCTACACACTTACATATAACTAGCATAACGTATACTGGCACAGGCTGCCATACTTTACACAGTAATTATTGACACGCTTGCAATAATAATAATTACAATAGCAATAGTAGCTAAACGTTTCACACTCAACATTATACTAGAAATAAATACAAAGCACTGGCGGCTTTACACTACACATTTACTATCACACTAGAAATAGATTTACGGCACGTAAGCCATACACTACACGTACTCATTACTTATGACCAAAACTGCCCACCATTACTGACCAGAATATATAGAATTCAACAATATACAAATGATTTAACATGTACAAAGTTATATATACTATTTCATACTACAGAATGTCCTTATTTGGAAGTTTCAGGACCGTAATATTAGATAATATCATATTCTATAAATACAACAATAAAAACGTGCTTACCTCAGAGAAGCTGGACCAGTTTACATATATATACTTTTGTCAGAAACTGTACTGAAGTTACTGGACGTATATAATGCACATACAACAATATACGAAAACGTCCTGCTCTTTGAAATGCCACGTCGAAACTAAAAAGCACGGACTAGGTAACCGGGTGTCCAGTGAAGTTGAGGTACAATTACAGGTATATACGGGTAAGAAGCAGAGGCTCCTCACGGGGTACAGGTGTGTTCGATTAGTATTACAGATAAAATTCAACTGTACCAATGAATAATCAACATGATGCATTTTAATGTGACACCTTGTTTCAATCATATTTCCTTGTACAGATATTATAAAACTAAAGTTAATTGAGAATGTCTCGTATAAGACATGTTATAACATATTTTCCGGAATTTTTCTAATAAGGGGTGGAACATTTTCAACAAAGAAAAACTTTTCACTGAGGATTATTTTCTATATTGAGTTCCTGAGAGAGGGGGGGATTTTTATGTTAAAACTGTCCGGGGTGTGGGAGGTTTTCTCTATATCACTGGGAGACGTACACTTTATATTTCTACGTGACACAGGAAATGTACATTCACTTACACTTATATCTGAGACGTCCCTATTGAAATAAAAACCGATCTCTCACCGCTCACGGTTTTAGTTCATCTAAGGTGAATAAATCTGATAGTGATATTTGATAAGGTATACCCCTATCAGGACAAAAAATCTATGATAGCATTGAATGCGTTCTGGTTTCCGTGCTGGAGACAGGGTTTTTACCTTGATGCGTTTAAGTTGTGTTTTCAGCAAAATTCATGTAAATAACGTCATTAGCATTTGTCTCAGTTTCTACACTTGAAAGGGAGTTACATAAGTATGTGGAATTGTTCATGAACAACATGGTGATCAAATCAGAAGAGAATAACATGAGTTATTCACCCCGATACTTACAAAAATGCTTATTTTTTCGCAGTATAAGTTATTTGATATACCTACAACGGATACCGATTTTGAGCTACCATATTTATTTTGGAAACCTAAACTTCATAAAACCCCATATAAGCAAATATACGTAGCAGGATCCAGCAAATGTTCTACCAAATCTTTATCTTTACTCCTTACCAAGATATTGACAGCCGTTAAGGAGAAACTTCAACAATATTGTACAGCTGCTTATTCCAGATGCGGTGTAAATCGGATGTGGATACTAAAAAATTCTAAACAGCTTTTAGAAAATTTGAAGGCACACAATTTCTCTCGAATTCACAGTGTCAAAACATATGACTTCTCTACTCTTTACACAGCTATTCCACTTAAGAAATTAAAAGAAAGACTTTTTAGCATCATAGACAACTGTTTTTCACTAAAGGTGGTACCCGAAAATTTAAATATCTTGTGATTGGCTATCAGGATACTTATTTTGTCAAACACCACTCTGATTCTACACATACATACACCGAAGTTGATATAAAAACATGCTGATTTTTGTAATATATTTGTAATGTTCGGAGACGTGGTCTTTCAACAAACTGTCGGTATTCTTATGGGAACCAATTGTGCCCCTTTATTGGCCGACCTGTTCCTTTATTCATACGATGCAGAAACTGCTGAATCAAAAGAATAAAACGTTAGCGGTGTTAATTTGACATTTAGATATATTGACGACGTTTTGTCAATTGATAATGACAATTTTAATACATATGTCAATGCGATATATCCCAGCGAACTAGAAATTAAAGATACAACAGAATCAATAACACACGCTTCATACTTAAGATATTTTACTTAATATAGACACAGACGGGAAATTGGTAACTAAGTTATACGACAAACACGATGATTTCGGATTTCCCATCGTTAATTTTCCACATTTAAGTAATAATATCCCTCAGTCATCCGCATATGGAGTTTATATTTAGCAAATGATCCGATATGCCAGGGCATATACATATTAAGATTTCGTATACAGAGGTAAACTTCTCACTGACAAATTATTGACACAGGGATTTCGAAAACCGCGTTTAATGTCAACGTTCCGCAAATTTTATGGTATAATAGTCTTGTTTGCGATTACTCTGTTTCACTAGGTGAAATGTTGAGTTGCCTTTTCGTTGGCGGTTGTTGAGACATCTGTACCAATTGTGACGAGGATTCACTCTTCACGTATTTCATTGGACATGCCTGTGGACTCACAGCGAGTGTGACCGGTCGACAGGGGATGCTTACTCCTCCATGGCATCTGATCCCGCCTTTTGGTTTCCATGGGTCCACGTTTGTCCATTTTTATCGGATTTGTATCTATGTCATGGACATTCTATTGATTTATACATTGGTATCTGAGATTTTTTTATATTCTTAAACCAAAGTTGTCCTTTATTTCGTATCGACATATAGGGCATAATCGCTGTTCACATTAAATATTAGTACAGCGCCCGTCTGTATGTTTACATGTTAATTCAGAATCCGGG
Organism: Atrina japonica; assembly: GCA_030159075.1. Classification (NCBI taxonomy): domain Eukaryota; kingdom Metazoa; phylum Mollusca; class Bivalvia; order Pterioida; family Pinnidae; genus Atrina; species Atrina japonica. The sequence continues at coordinate 222,202 of BROG01000750.1, read as the reverse complement.
TATAAATAAAATATACTTAAGTGGTAAATTTGACGTGATACAAAACTGTACAGAAATATTTATTCTTGCAGAGGATACACTTTGAAGAATTGCTAAATAATTTGTCTCTCTTATGTATAAACAAATCTATTAACTGCTATGTGAAAATATTGATAACAAATAGTACATTGATAATAGTTTGGTAGTACCAAACTTTACCCAATCACATGGACAAAACATACTTTTAACTTTTGTGTGCATTTAAATAAAATCTACTATACAGATCTACATAAATGTTCTTTAAAATACATTTTTCAGTTTTCAGTAATTTGATACAATATTTTATTATTGGTTATTTGCGTTTGATCTCCGAGGTCTGAGCAGATCAGCATAGTTTGGGTACTTTTCTTAACCAATAACATATGTTTTAAAATTCTAAGTGGTTAAGTGGACCTACTTCATGCAAGCATATAATGGGAAAAATTAACATAGCTGTCTAAGAAACTAAGTTAAGTTAAAATACGTATTTTGACTTTTTTCTTTAAGTCAAATAAACATTTACGACCTTGTGAGCAACAGTGGTTTCGGATTTATTATATTTCCCAAGGTAAGTCCTAGGTAATCAACTATTATTACCCTCATAACTCAGTTTATCATGTTCATTATCTTGTCTCGCTAAGATAGAGATCATATCGCAGAAATATACTAGCATACATGTCAGTTGTTAACATGATTGATACCTTTTGTGCCAAACGTAATACATATGTTTAGAGATAATATACCAGTGACATGTCTGGGTAGACTATATATTAGATATTGCATGTTATAAGGAGAAGATATTTAACATTTTGTCACCAAAATCGCAGAGACCCGGATAAATCTTTTTTCCAAGCTGTTCAGCCAGTGAAAGGGAGATAATCCAAATATTATGTGCAATGATTACATAATGTTACACGTTATCAATGTCCGTTACTAATTTTTAATTTTGAAAAATTAAAAATGAGTACCGGACAATATTCCACCAATAAACAGAAGTAGTCGACGAACTTTTTGTAAATCTAAATCGTCAGACACTTCTTTGAGCAGCAACAAAATAGCTGGCGCTGTTGGTTGCAGTACTCTGTAAATAATTCAAGGAAGATTGAATTAAAATTAACGTCTGTATTTATTTCTGGTCAGCATAGGAATGACTAGAACAGACACGCACTTTGGATTGTGCGGGGTAACTATTTTTTTTCCTAAAATCCTTAACTCCTAGCCAATGAAATTGCCAATTTCCGCAAGTAACCGCGGATGCTATTTCCAAGTTCAATGAAAACTACATAGCGTATTAATTTTCAAAGACGTGAAAAGGCTATCACTTTTTTTCACACGTGATCAGCCCAAACTCAGGTATTTACCTGTACATAAGGGGACGCTAAAAGATTATCTACTGGGGAAGTTCATTAATCCCTACATAATGGGAATATAACACTGCCTAATGGAAACTCCATTAGCCAGCATATCCTCGACATTGAAGAATTTCTCAAGTCTCGAAAATGACACAATCTGTGTGTCTCAACAATTTACTAAATAAACATTTATCCCCTAAAAGAAGGAAATGGCATTTGAGATAAGTAATACAACAAATTCCCAAACAAACACATCAGGGAAAAAAAAGAAATGAAAGTCAAACATTCTAACGATCTATTCTATAATTAAGATATTTTCATACTTAATTCTTATGAATCAATATCTAAACTCATTTTTCCCCTATTTCGACAAATAGACTGAATGATACTGTATTATTATTATTTATGTCCTAAATAACTCAAGTAATTAAAATATTACCATGAGTTTTAGTTGTAAAAATAATTATTATTTTTTTTTTAATAATAATTTCATCCTGACATCAAGAAAAAAAGTTAATATATTTTTATGATAATCTATTAAATAAAGTTAAGCATATAAATATTATTTGTTATAACATTGTTATTAAATTTCCTACATCGCTATAACATGCAAGTACAGAAATAAACTAAACGCATCCTACTTGGCAATGTAAATATGAAAAAAAGTTGTTCGGTGTCGTGTGTCGTGTAATAATCGGTCCGGCCTCAAAATGCGTCCGACCGTACCGAAAATGTTTTCATTTTACTACGTTGTTTTATATTATTCCATCCATATATAACATATTATATGCACATAAATCATTTATAATGCAGGGGTAAGATATCATTATAATGCAAGCTAAGCTAGATAGAAGAGAGTAAACATGTCCCCTGCAATTCCCTGTTCATTAATTGATTCAAATGGACGGAAAGTGAAATGAGGATAGTAGAGAAGATTAACATAAGATTTATGATGTAGTCCAACATAGATAACTAGTGACTAATTAGTCAAGATACTGCTTACGTGTTTCCCATATTATCTGACCAACATTAATTGAAAACATTCACATCTCTACCAACATTTTCCCTTCTTTATCATCCATTGTTGTCACGTTGGTGAAGGGTGGGAATATTATGTGTAGGCCAGTTCTTGGAAACGTAACTGGATTAGTTTTCCAAATCACAGGTCAGTGTCTTTCAACTCATTTATGTTTGCATATCATATTGGCCAGGATATAGTATTGTATATGACATATTTCAAGAGTGCTAGTGTTACATGGACAGAATATGTCCCACTGAAATAATTCAAGAACATCAGAATTTAAGGGAGTTAATCTCGTCCTATTTTTGTTACATTAACAGTAAAACACAGTGCAGTAACATAGATCATTTTATTTTAATATGTATCACTTTGATGTAATATTACATGAAATATCATATCAATGCATAAAAATTAGAATAATTAGTTAATATTATTGATTTAATTAATTTTAGTATTATTAATTTAATTAATTTTAGTATTTCCGTATCACTAGCCATAATCGTAATCTGCCATATATAATTTATGATGTATCTAAATTCACAGTGGAATTTGATCTTTTTCTGAGATTTTCAAAAAAATATCTAATCTTTTCATACAGTAATACCACATGGTGCGCTAAAACATGTATTCTTAATTTGTCGATAAAAATTTCATATTTCTTCATATGACTTATTTATTTCCAAAAGATTGAATACTAGCTTATATTAATTCTGCTAATATTATTATGCCTGTATCAAGTTTCGTAGGACAAAGTACACACAATGTCCGTGTGAAGTATACTTATTTTCAAAAGAGAATACCATCTCAATTCTTTGCATACATATTGCATATTAAGATGTTTACAAGGTCACTACATGTTCAATATGTAAAGGTATTCTTGGTTATACTAGTGTCAGCAATATTTGGCCATCAAATGTGAACTTTAAGTTTAAGTTGTTAAATTGTTCAATGAAAAAGATTATTTTATGATCAGTTTGAACAAAAAAGGTCAGGCAATGTATTTAATTCACATAAAGGAATATTTTAGAGATATCTAGATAACCAATTCCATTTTGAAAACTATCTGGATATATGTTGGCTTGCTGCTACAGTCTTACATAACTTCCGTTCAAGTAATAACATCCTACCCATTGGAACTAGAGGATAGTTTGGTACAGAAAAATCTTTAAGATTTTGAACCCGATGTAATAAAATATAATAACGGATGAATTCCATTTCTTTAAATATAAAATCATGTGTTGACATCAGAAATGAATGTTTGTATCATAGGGAAAAGGTTTCGACCAAATATTTTAAGAATAAATTTAATTCAGTCGAATATATATTGTCATGTTACGAAAATTACGTAAAGTAATGAGAGTACTAAATCAAAATCTAACCTCTCCACAATGACTGATTTGTTATCTACATTATACATGCTGTATATGGACACTACAGATATTGTACATATTGTTTAGATCTTTGGTATCTTTGGTATTCTGTTTATAATGTTTATTCTTCTCAATATCATTATACTTACTTGTTAAAATGTAAAGAATATTGAATCTAGATAGAACATTGGTCTTTATTTTTTGTATTGTGAAGAAAAGATATGGACAATGAAAGTGTCAAAATTCCGGGATATTTTGTGTGGTATATGTTATTATTCCACTGTATATACATATTAATAGCTATAATGCTATTTCATTGATCGAGAATGTCCTTTGTGGTATTTCAACAAAACATCAATACCCCTCTGAGCAATATTCTCCCCTTATTCGGATTTCTCAAGATTTAACAAGTTACCCCTTATAGTTAAGTCTAGTGACGTTTTAAATATAATTTATCAAAGACTTTCTATATAAACGTGAGTATGGGAACACCGACATCACCATATCTACGAGTATCCAGCAAAATGTCATAACCGAAAAGTGAGTAGAATCATCCGCATGATAATCAATAGATTACTCCACTCTGCCAAGTTATGTGAATTGAACTGTACCGAATAATAGTGGCACAAAACTCATAGTATAGAATAAACGTCATAATTAGTTATTAATGGAGAAGACAAATATGCAGAATTTTAAAAGATAGAAATCATAATTATAAAGAACCATGCAGACAATGAAGATATAGGAAAGAAATCAGATGTATTTGTTTTTCTTAAATCTAACAGCGGTGTAAGAATATTCTGCTTTACTTATAATGGTTGTATATATATTCTTTGTCTAATCACAAGATGGACATAATTAAGAGCGCTTGTAAGTAGCATTCAGATGGAACTTCGAGAAACCGAGAAGTAAAGGGTTTCATTGTTTAAATCCTGCGACCGCTGTTTAAGTACACGAAAACAATTTGAATTTATTTCGTTATCAGTAGAAAAACATTTATGGGTACGAGGAATCATGTCTTAACAACGAGAGAATTAGTTGTGGTAATGAGATAATTGACGTGTATGAAGAGTAAAACCGATCTTTGGAACTAAATTGTTTCCTGATAAAGATTTCAAAAAACATACATCCATTGAAAGGGATTGATTTATTAACATGATATGCCACAAACTAGGATTTACTGATATTCCATTTTTTTTCTTATTATTAGGGAATTATCGTATCCAGGAAACATTCTCAATATATTGTAAAATAACATTATCTTAAAGGATATCGGGATTAATCACCATGTTGCAGGAGGGACACATATCTTGATATTGGTTGTATATGTGACGATGTTGACCAATCATGGATACAGTCGACATGGCACGAAAATTGATATTTCTTTGTCCCTCCTTCAACTTATTAATTAATCTTTTTTCCACATTTAAACTGACGCTACAAATGTCGATCCCCAGAAACCTAAACTTCTGTTTATGGTCGTATCTTCCATACGGAGAGACAAAAAATAAATATATTTTCCAGTGCAATGAAGGAGGAAAAAATATTCTGATATCGTCGGTGTTGCAGCATCCGTTTATGTTTTTGTTATGTGCACATTAAAATTAACTTCATTTGGATATTTAAGACTGTTGTTTTTACTTTTTTGTTGTTGTTTTATTATAGATCTATTTTTTTCATCGGGGAAATTTCATGTTCTGGATGACAAACTCCTGTCGAGATATTATATTTCTCCTTCTTAGGGCTATAACATATACGTACGTCCACACACAAAAAACATACATACACAGACAACATATCAATGGGATTATATTTTACTACCCGTAGCACCAGAGTTCACTTCAAAGAACACACAGCGGTGGCCGGAAGACCCAGACTGAGACGTTCTGTAGATCTTCTCACAAATATCTTTATTAGGGAGGTGTGAAAACTGATTACACGATACTTGATTATAGGTATAGATTTACTTTAGGCTAAATGATTGTTAAGTCACATAGTAAATAGCGGTAGACTGTAGATCCAGAGATGTATGTTAGGCTTTATATACCGCTGATAACTCTAATGTAAAAATAATAACTGGGTAGAAAATAAATAATTCAGCTATTAAGAATGATATTCTGAAATGAAAAAAGAAAAATACAGTAAATCTACGCCTTTAATCTTACAAAATTAAGCCTTGCACCAGACTAGCTATACAATGTATATACAGTTTTATCTTAATACTGCTGACCACCACATGTATGTCACTTCCTGTTTAGCAGTATCTGGTAAAGGGAAACTACTCTTTCTAACCTAACATTTTGTTACCTGTTACCATCTGGTATGCGTAAACAGAGGGGTAAAAAAATTCTTTGTATATAATACTTAGGTTTTATGTATATCTAACCAAAAATGTAATAAAATCAACATCGAAGGTTCGTGTCCGTTGACCTTTAAACAACATGAAGTCCCGTCTCAGAAATGTATTCTAGATAATATTCTGGACCATATACAGTGACTCCTTCCGTCAAACATTTTTCACCGAGCTTGACCTTTTCACCAAACTCGAGAGGTTTCCATGTAATATTTGCGATGGGTGTGGCATGCTAACATGAGACGCTGACTCCTTCTCCTGGACGCTGAACTCTTGGTCCCATCCTGATTTGGATTCGCATATGTTCTTTGTGTTGCGACCGTTGTTATATATAGGATTTCATTGCACTTTACCTTTTCAGCGAACTGGAGTTTTCGTGGGGCATTGTTGTGGTTGTGGAGTGCAGAGGCAGAGAGCGCTGACTCCTTCCGAACGCCTGGCCCCATCCTGTTTGGGATTCGCAATAGTTATTAATGTTGAGGCCATTTGTACATCCAATTTGTAGTGTTATGATTGGGAATTGGGAGTTTCAATTATCCATTGGTACCTCTTTATTTTACTTCATGAATACAGGTTGGTATGCAGAAGTCGATTGGCATTTGCACAGAGATATTTCACCTAGAGATAAATCCCCCACAAGAATTATTTTACACCGGCTACGAAGGATAATATAGACAAATTTCCTTGCAATAATTTACATATAACCTCAAATGTTGTTACTGATTATAAATCATATTTATCACTTTATCACATTAATTATAATATCTGCCTTGCTTTCGTTGATTTTGGTATCCCAGAATTTGTACACATATGACAGCTTTTAAAGAGTTGTTTTTAACACAAATGTTCGCCGCACAAGGTAAATAGCAATCATTTCATTGTAACATACTATAATGACATATGATTATCTATAAATGTGGTTCGTGCTGTAATATTATCCGTTTAGTTTCTAAATACTTGCTGTAATGATTACATTCTATCTAATGCGACCCTTTCCTGAATGTAAATATTCAGTACGGTAACAGTATTTTACAGTGATATAATTATTATTTACCTTGTGTTGGTAATGACGTTTTCTACTTTGAAAATACATAAGATTAAGTTCAAAGCTCTATCAAAATAAAGATACTTTTTCTATATTTATTTTCTCAGATATATCAATATTTAAACGTGTGCAGTGTTCAATACATATATGAAGTAAAACACACTATAAATCCTTCTGTAGCCAATACGTCAACGTGCCCCGTTTTGGCTGGTCGGATCGGACATCTGTACACAAAAAAAATTGTCGCGGCGATAACCCAGATTTCAACTCGTTCCAATCGTTGAACGTCATGGATAGAAAAGGAGCTGATTACCTAATAATGTCTGATTTAATTATTTCTGGGGGAAATGTGTTCAACTAAGATAAGTTAAAAACTGGCTGTATTGGCTCAAGCTTAGAACACTAGCATTAAAGAACTTATCTTGCCAGGTTCAGAATGCACTCGTTTGCGAATTTTTGTTGTCTAAAGTTATGTAAAGTAATTTCACACAAACGAATTAAAATAATGATAAAACTAGCTTTATTTTTTTGCGAATTTGTGTCTCTGTATGGAATAAGTAAAAACTATTTTTAAGGTATCCATTGTATAATTTGATGCCTGGCAAGGTACTGTAATGATTATGTTTTATGATAGATAGGTATGTCCCATAAACAGATATAAGGGTTTTAGAGACCAAACATCGAAGATGGAAAAAATATTGCATATTGTTATTTTGGATTTATACTTGCCAAAGCACTAATATCAAGGATATAGCGTATTTGAATTCAAAATTATTGATTAATTATAGCTGTACCTACCAAAACTCATAGAGCTTTTTTAACAAAAAGAAATAAGATGAACAATTGTTTTGACACTCAATGTATACTTTAAGTGCTTCCAAAATGTTTCGTTTACGAAAAATGTTTAGGGTGTTGAAAACGAATGGCAAAAACGTCTAAAGAGACATGCATATTCCTAGTAGCTTAAACTTGGTGCAATGGGTATCTATTTCTTTCCATTTCCTAACAGAACACGCAAAGTAGACCTGCTATTATTGTATTAACGATAATAATTATATAAAGATCACAGAAACAAAAGTATTATCCTTCAGCATATCCAGGAGACAATATATATACTCCTGCAATCCAAATATAGAATCAGTTGGCATGGGGAGTAGACACACTCCTTTGACCTGTCACAACCGTCGCGATTTCACAGTCAAATTCAAAAGAAATAAGTCAGGAATAAATCCCCATGTCATTTGGTACAGACAAAGGTAATACAACAACCGCTTAAGTAATCCAATATTCAATTTAGTGAAACAAAGTACTTATTTTGTAATTGCAAACAAGGACATTATACCGGCCGTAACATATTCCGAATGTTGACATAAAACGCGATTCCCGAACTCTGTAATAATAGTGGGTATTCAGTAAAATTTCACAACTGAATACACAGAATAAACCTATATATGATCAAAATAAATTACGTACCAAAACTTCACACTGGACAATCCTAGAGAGCAATATAATTCGAGCATAATACAAACATAACGTAACATTTATATGTAATCAAACTCTGAACACTCGCGTCTGTAAAATATACTTTCCTTTTTCGAAAAAGGCTTTAAATTGGCATTAGTTATGCGTGTGTGTTTTTTAAAATTATATTTTCCTTTTTTTACTACTTAGATTGATATACGATCACAAAAGAAAAAGTACAAGTAATTAAAGTCGAAAAAAAAATGGAAAATTAAAAATAAATATTTCAATATTTTCAACAATTATCATAATAGAAATATCTTATTAAATTCAAAATAACAACAATTATTATATTTCTGTTTTTGTATTTGTGGTTTACGTATGATTTATTCATTTGTGATCCAAGGTCCGTTGTAATGATATTCGTGTTTTGTTTATATTTATATACAAAGCACTAAAACCGACAACGCTATATATCCTAGGGTGTAGGATCTAAGCAATAGATACAAGCCAGGAAATGAATATATAAAGCACTAAAAACGATTGATCGGACCTTTTATGCATCGAATCCGCCAAATTGATAATGTTAGTCATTTTAGTGCTTTATATATCGTCCTTGACTTCACTGCCACATTTTCTTTACTTTAATATTATCATGCTTAATGTTAATATTCTTATTTGCTTTGCTCCTGTAAGTTACGAAATGAAAGAGCTGCTGATGTGAAAACTGAATAAAAACAAAGAAATAACAATTCGTTTTAGTTCCTGTTAGTTGATAAGATAAATAGTAAATCAAGTTTGGCATGTGTCTCAAATAATATAACAAATATCAGATAACAAAGTATAAATGAATAGATTGTCCAGGACATAGATACAAATCCGGTATAAATGGACTAACACGGACCTCTGGAAAATAAGTATCAATTATAATTAAATAAGATAATCACTAGATATTTAAATTTTCGGGTACCACCTTTAGTGAAAAAACAGTTGTCTACGATGCTATGAAGTCTTTCTTTTAATTTTTCATGTGGAATAGTTGTGTAAAGAATAGAGAAGTCATATGTTTTGATATTGTGGATTCGAGAAAAATTGTGTACCCGCATCTGATTTACACCGCTTCTGAAATAAGAAACAGTACAGTATTGTTGATTTTGTTTGTTTGTTTATTTGTTGTTTAACGTCCCACTCAAGAATATTTCACTCATATGGAGACGTCACCAAATGCCGGTGAAGGGCTTCAAATTTTGGCCTATGCTCGGCACTTACGGTCATTGAGCAGTGAGGGTTCTTTAACGTGCCGACACCTACTGTGACACGGGACCTCCAGCTTTTACTGTCTCATCCGAAAGACAGGAAACCAACCTGTCGCCGGCGAGACTCGAACTCACGACCTCACGATCCAGAGTCGAGCGCGCTACCGACTGAGCCAGGCCGGCTCCAGTATTGTTGAAGTTTCTCCTTAACGGCTTTCAATATCTTGGTAAGGAGTAAAATTAAAGCTTTGGTAGAACATTTGCTGGATCCTGCTATGTATCTTTGCATTTATGTAGGTTTATGAAATTTAGGTATCCAATATAAATATGGTAGTTCAAAATCGGTATCCGTTGTAGGTACATTAAATGAGCGTAATACGGACACGTGATTTTGAACGATCTCGTCCTTTGAAAGTGAGCTACGTGTGTATGTAGGATTACCAGAATTTGTATTAAACCCAAGTTCTCCTAATATACAATTATAGTAATGTGCCTTACAAATGAAAACTATATTATTTGAGGCATAAAAGAACACAAAATGAAATGTTTTCCATTTCTTTGGACACCCATTAAGATGTCTCTGTATGCGTGTGAGTTTGTGTGTATGTTTTTGTGCATGTGAGTTCGAATGTAGATGTGTGTGTGTGTGTGTGTGTGTGTGTGTGTGTGTGTGTGTGTGTGTGTGTGTTAAAACGTATTCACTTTCGTTAAGGAGAAACAGCAAGCTATAAAATATGTTTTGACAACTTTTAACATATAATATCGACTACTTACTGTGTAGTGAGGGTTATATTCAGAAATAAAAAAAAACTTTAATCCGCAAACTCAACGTGGGATTGAAAAAAAATGTGCAATTATGTACATTTTGTTTGTGCTTTCGTTTAGACCTTTTGTAATCATTTATCGGACCCGTAATTTACAGCGTGTCATAAATGACACAAGCGTAAATATTGACTTAAATTTAACCTATTTCTCATCTTGCATATGAAAGTATAAAAAGGGAAACTTGTCATTGTGCGGAAGGTCGACAAAAATGGAGAGTAATTTGAAAATTTTGGCCGTTATCTTCATTGCAGCAGCAGTTTGTTTTCAAAGGTATGTGTATTGTAATTTTTCATTTTGTCTAATAATCTCTACATTTTGTTATCAGCATTATTATTTTTCGCCCTCTCCTTACTGTCGATATTATCGTTTTTATTTGATTATCATCATCAACGTCTTCGTCGTCGTCATCATCACCATCATCATCATCATCATCATAATCATCATCATCATCATCATCATCATCATTATTATTATATATATATATATATATATATATATATATATATATATATATATATATATATATTATATATATATATAATAATATATATATATAATAATAATAATAATAATAATAATAATAATAATAATAATAATACGTGTATATGAACTGTTCCATTGTATTAAAGCTATCTTTAAGTTGATTTATTGTTTTCATCTTACCAAAGGGCTATTTGACTCCAGAGAGGCTGTATGCATTTTTCATAAAACCTTTTACGATAAAAACCTAACATCATCTTAAAGTCGCCCAAATTTGTTTAATTAGCTTGGAAATATCGGTATTATTTTTCGGTTTCGCCTTACCATCTTAAACGATATAAGCTGTCACAATGATTATTTTTGTCCCATGATATATTGTCGAGAACATGATGTGTTCAAATACATTATCAAAAGATCTTCTTTTCGAAGTTATTTATTTTATTAGAATTTAAGTTTTCTCGTACCTTAAAAAATCCAGCTGTATTTCCGTATGCAATGACCTTTCATATAAACTCTTTCGCCATATCAAATATTCTTCGTAATTCGGTCAGGGGATCTTGGTCCTTTACGCGATTGGACTATATTAAAGTCGGTCGATTTTTATGTGTTTTATATTTATTTTTAAAATACAGGACGTTATTATTAATGGAAAGTGCATGTATTATCTAAAATGCTTGCTTTTCAACGCTATTTTAAATACATAAAGAAAATCGAATGAGTATATGAATAAATATATCAGGTCATATACCATGTCTTCTTAGCCATTATAAGGGCAAAAATCTCTTTTGATTGAAGAAAAATATAGGCATGGCTGTTTAAGATGACAGATTCAACCTTGGTCGATATATGGCATGCCGAAATAAAACGTGAATGAAATTTACTTTTCATGTCCACAAGTTTCTCATTTTAGGGCTTGTCGTTGCTAAAACCATGAAAAAGAGTCAAAACACATCATGCTTTTATTATTGCCAGTCGCGTGATTCTTGAAAAATTATTATTTCCAGTTCTGTGAAAATACAGATGGCCCCAATAGCGCAGTTAGCAATACCGTCCTGCTAGTGTTCTGAAGGCACTGGGTTCGATTCCCGGTCTGTCTGTACATTTCCCCCACCTGCTACATTTCAGTAATTTGGCATTCAGCTAAATAACTCGCTGTGGTATCTTTTGGATTTCTTTACACAAAATACCATTAATGTGCTAAAACGTTTCAAAGGTAAATATGAAAACCGGGAGAACATATGAGAAAATGGATCGAAAAGGCGCGAATAAATGCAGGATCATAACAGTTATCCGGTCTCGACTCGAAAGTTCCCTATTGAATTCTTTTTAAAAATGCTGGATACTTTCCTTCCTTAATAGCTCTACTATACAGAATTTTACTATATCACATTAGAACAACATGAGCTATAGTCAGCGCAATACTGTATAACGGATATTTTCTGCGGTTTGAAATTTTTGCGATTTGACCTTTCAAAAGTGGCATTAAAATTTTTGCGTTTTCAATGACTCCATTCAAATAAAGTAATAAATACATACATATGTTCATGTTTCATATCTATTTCAATATACTTTTTAAAAGCATTTTAAAAACAACGAAAACCAGAAATGTATTATTTCAGAACAGTTAGAACTAGGTATCACGTTTTAGATGTCACTGAAATTCATATCCAATAATCCCGGTAATGCCACTCTTTTCAAAATCTTTATAATCAATTTCCTGTCAGCTTTGATATCGCCATGACTTGAACATCAATAAACAATTAGATGACAATATGTGGCACGCATAGAAATGTACCCGACGGAACAATCACAACAGAGGTAAGGTGTTTTTGATGATCTTACTTTTTCCAAGAAATTAGAATTTTCTGCGATTTAATTTCTGTGCTTTTTATCGAACCGCAAAATACCGCAAAAATAAAACAACCCAAGAAAATTCCCGTTATACGGCATTTTATCATGAAAAATCTGCTGCCGGAATGATTAAACATATTCGATAGTTTTGGGCCGCCGATAAACAACAATTTACAATATTTTGGAAAAAATCTGATACATACTTACTTTAGTATTTACCAGTTATATAAAGTAATTCAAACAGATTTGCAGTTTGATATTAGCAATTTGAAATACGCGTCATGACGGACCGTTAGATTATATTAATGTAAAAACCATATGAGCGTAAAAAGCGTAAGTGCTTTTTACCACATTGCACTTGAGAGATACAATAAAGGGAAGTAATCCTTTGACATTCGTATGGTCTGCATAACATTACAACAACATAACTTTATGTCTCGTTAGAAAAACATTGTTTGCTTCTGAGTTGTATATTACATGCTCAAAAATGTCAGCTGTATCATTTTCTAAACCGTTTATAACCAAACGGGTATGTATTTTACTTCAAACATATTTTATTCAATTAGACATGTTATATCATCAATTGACAATAAATAAAGAAATTAGGTATGGAAAAAAGCGTTAAACGCTTATATCTACATACCGACTGTCATTTCCTTCATTACAGTTATACAGAATCACTGTATTGTTATATCAATAAAATCAATGATCTAAGTGTTTACCGCTAGCTGGCGTAGGAATACCTGAATATCTAAGTAACACTTTCCATGACCATGTTACGGCAGCGATTTGTCGGACAAGTATTATCTGAACATATGAATGAATCAATAAAGAATAAAATAACACACTCATTCCATATTTTTATTTAAAGCCAATGATTACCACAAACCAAAAAAAAAAAAATCACTGAAAGAAATAGAAAACACAAGACTAGGCCTGCATGTAGCACACTGTGGATCTACATGCCCATATCATAGGCCTATTGCGATAGCTCTAGGTCATGTTATGAAAAGAAACACAGGCCACAGAAATGAAAATTTGCTTCGTAGTTACGTTGCTTGTAAGTAAGTTGAAAAGGGAGTCAGGTCTAGTGCAGTTATGTGCTGTGTCTCTGATAAACAGCTTGCTTTTCCGTCACCATATTCTTGTCAGAAACAATTCGTCACTCGCATCGCGTGAAATCAACTCTCGGTTCGCCTCAAATCCTATTAATTGCTAGGCTAATTACCAGGCCCATCTTGTTTTTCACAACCTGTAAAATGTAATGTTAATGCCGATCGTAAGTTATTAAGTAGTGTTCATAGGTTTCTCGGTAAATTGACGGTATAATCTAAATGATCAGCTGGTAAAAACTGAAGTCTGAATTGACATGGATCTATTATACTTTATAGGCCTACACGGATTTTCCATAACGAACGTGTCGATAATTATCTTTTAAACAGTTTGTTATTTCACAACACAATCTGCATTTGTCTTCTTTCGATTGATTTGAAGGATTTGCTAGTGGGCTAGCTTATATACTGAAATAATTCTACTTACGAAATCGTCACCCCTTCACAGTTCGCGGCATTTCCCAGCTGATTCAGCGATTGGTAAAATATCAAATAGCTACTTCCAGTTGTCATGAACGAATATTAACAGTCACACTCAAACTTTCTGTGGTATATTCCACTGATAAAATATCAGAATTCAAACGAAAATTTGTTGTAAACAACGATCATCTGTTGCTATCCGCAATTCTCTCCTGACACATTTAACCCGCCACTACTAAATGGTCGAATATTAAAAATTGCGAACTAAATCTGAGAATAAATATTCAAAATTGTCCCTATCACTAGTTTCTTTCAAAATGATATAAAAAAAGAAATTAAACCTTAATTTCGTTAGTATTTGCGATCAGAAAAGAGAACTACTTCTCATTTCAAAACAACTGTTTAGCCATTACGTCATATGAAAATACCCCCGCAAAGTCAGTGTTCTGGAATGAATTTAGTATCCAGTGGACTACAGTTTCACTGAAAAATGGTAATGTATATGCACTTCGTGCTGCACAGATTTTTTTCCATCAGCAATTGTTTTTATACCCCAATGATGTTCAAAAAATGAAAAACAATCCTTAAATATAAATTCATGGCATATATTTTACCTACAGTTTTGAACCATTTATCAATGTTTGCCAAGCTAAAGAAAATGGCAGTTTGATAAATCTAACGTGAACTTAATTTCTAATACTTATCCATTTTTCTCTACCTCGCAATACTTCATTCTCCAAAATCACAAAAAGTGGGCTTCTTCTTGAAAAATTTGGAGACGTTTAGAAATACGACGTGACTAGAATATATCAGTATAAACTTTTTTTTCATTTATCTCTATTTATCCAAACTTAGGCATTAATCGCACTTATTACCTATTTTTGCTACATTTGCAAAAGCGCGTGCTACTAAAAATAACTCAAGTCTAGACAAGAATTGAGAGTAAAGAACAAACTCTCAAGATACAAGATCTTGAAAAAGGTTATCATCTGCGAAATTATCTGACCCAACGCCCTTGTGGACACCAATAAACATTTGCAATGAAGTTGTTTCGTATGCTGCCTTGATGCTATGTAAGTCGTATCGAATTTATCGTCTTTCACTTGAGAAAGGCCAAGGGGCCGATTATTTGTAAATATTGAGTGTGTTTACTGTTTTGGTTTTTTTTTTTCGCAGAACGACACTTCCCTTTGGATTACATCGAATTTTATTGTCATTGTTAAACATTTTGCATTCTGAGACGAACACTTGAATTGAACACATATTTCTGATATAATAAGTGAAAATGGTGAACCAAATACAATGGTAAAAAGCTGCTATCGGATTGATTAGTATAATCATTCGATAATTGTGGGCCGCCGCTAAACATCAATTTACAATGTTTTAGAGAAAGGATTTAATACATATTTGCTATAGTATGCACTAGTAATATGTAGCGTTTTGAAATTTGTATCATAGCGGATCGATTTTGTCTGCCGCTGCTACCACACTATAAAGATTGTACAGTTGGGCGGTCTATTATGTAAAACTTATATTTTAGTTGTTGTTTTCTTTTTAATCACGAAAGTGGGTTTTCCTGCAACAAAAACACCGGCTATGAGGCATATACGTGTAGTACGAGAACAAGCCAATGGACTGTAGTTGGTTATCGACGATGCTGGTGGTCAACCTGTGCAGTATATGGGTAAGACATGCTCCCAAATAACATTTTATTGACAAAATATAAACATTTGTTACCATTGAAAATATCAATAACATCACACACAAACACGCAATATATATTCTTGGTAATTATGCTTTACATTTTGAATTTCAGGTTTTCGATGATTAGATGTGCAAACACACGGGCTAAATGTTCATCAATACAAATTTCCTTTTAACGTTGGACAATTATTTTTAGAATTGTATATATCTGTAATGTGAGGCAAATTTGGTATTGTGTGTTGTGAATTCTGAAGGTATTAAAGCGATAAATCATATCATAGCCAATTTGTATGCAAATATATCTGTATATCTCACAAAATGACTAGATGCTTCACATTTGCTTACTTGAGAGTTATGGAAATAATTTCAGTTTAAACTTTAGTAGAACGGTCTTTTGGTTTTACATATCTCGAACATGTGTGTATCACCGGTCTACTTGAGGTGACTTAACTTACAATGTAACAACCTGTACATTTACGTTACAAATTCGTTCAGTGCGCCATATCCGTATATTAGCATCGTTTGTGATAATAACAGTTTACCTACCAATATTGTTTATAAACGTTTAACGTTTAATTTGCGAAGTAACAGTGAATGAACTTGTCTACACTCTAACAAGCCGCCTTGCATACGAAGGACAGAGGCACACCACAAAGATAAGGTTTTATTTAGTCGAATTTAAAACGAAATTGCATGCATCTTTAACTACACAGTAATAGATTTAGCATTTTTGAGTTGTGCTTGTAGAACAATGCAGAATTATAGAATGTTGTATTGTCTTTACAAACTCGGACCAAGATTGATGTTTTTTATTCGAATTTGATTTCAGCTTTACGGCACCAGATGTGCCTGGTTGGGTTGTCCAGTGGTATTCAGGTATTCAATTCCACGTAATACCAACTACTTTAAAAATTGTTATGACTGATCCTTCCCTGTTCCTGTTCAGCATGTAATGAAAAATCGCAGGTCTTACTGCTGATAAGACTTAAAATACAGGTTCCGTGTGACGACAGGCGGATAGAGAAGCCTCACTATCGTCAGACCATAGCACAGGTTCCGTGTTACGACAGGCGTATAGAGAAACCTTACTATCGTCAGAAATAAAATGCTTTATTTCATACAATAAATCGAAGTGTCACAATATTTCACCTCAATTTCATTTTGACATAAATGAACTAGTGAAAATAATCTGGCCTTCAGATATAACTTCATTTTATTTCTTGATTGACACAAAGACACATACAGGAAATGGCTATGCATAACAAAGCTGAATCGGAGCATGAAAAATCCGGATCCAATAACGGACTACGTAAGAACTCGAAAATGCTCTACTAAGAGAACCCTCACTGTCGTCAGACCATAACATAGGTCCCGTGTCATGACAGGCGTATTGATTAAGAGAACCCTCACTGTCGTCAGACCATAACATAGGTCCCGTGTCATGACAGGCGTATTGATTAAGAGAACCCTTACTGTCGTCAGACCATAACACAGGTTCCGTGTCATGACAGGCGTTTTAGTAACGAGAACCCTCACTGTCGTCAGACCATAGCACAAATCAATACTTTATTTAAAGGGACACACTAACTCCTCAATGGCACCTGATTATATCTCTGGATGTTCAAAGATTTACTTAAAATACAAATGTAATATAATATCAAGACATTTCAGTGTATTGCTGATAGGTTGATATGTTATAATTATCAAGTATGTACAATATATATCAGTTAACATCAGAATATATGTTTATCTCAATACCTTAACTCTATGAACGGCAGCTTTTACTGGGTCATTTTCAATATAGTTATCACTTTATCACATTACGAGTACAAAACTATTTTGTTTCAGATATCGATTTCGAACCTTATATCACACATGCTTGAGGAAATGCAAAGGTAATCTAAAATCAAATAAGTGTTATTAGAAATATAAATATGAATATAATATTCAAGATATCTTCTTAATTTAAATTGCATAACAATATCGCCACATTGGATAGCACTTATTTTAATTATTAAATTCATTATAAATTAATACTAGTTTAAAATTTAGTTTAAACTTATAATATTGTCTTTTGATGAAAACATTTATTTTTCATGCTCAGATGCTTTGCTTCAGAAAGAATATACACACACACACGCGCACACGCGCGCGATATATATATATATATATATATACACACACATATACACACACACACACATATATATATATATATATATATATATATATATATATATATATATATATATATATATATATATATATATATATATATATATATATATATATATATATAATCTGTCATGAGTTTCTATTCATATCACATTTATGATACGAGTTTGTGAATTTTCCATTTCGCGAGCCTCTGGCGAGCAAAAAGTGGAAAATTCATAATGAGTATCATAAATGTGATATGAAAGGAAACTTGTGACAAATTCTTTTATCATATGATCAAACATATCTAAATGGCATTTTCCGATGACTGTGGATGAGAATCTATATTCTCATTTCTAATGAGTTGACCAAATTGTTCTAAATAAATAAAATACATGCGCAGAAATTAGTGCAGAAAACATATTGTAAATATTGCTTATAGATATATTTGAAAACACACATTAAGCCTACATTTTAAATTGCTATTTGCATCTAGGTATACTTTATCAGATGTTGAAATTAGCACAACTGCCGACATTTTAAAAAATCATTTACACCACGTTTTATTCGATGGTCCCCATTCAAGTTCAAGTAACGTTACAGACAACAAGTGACGTCATCGCCAACCTTCAGATAAATGAAGTGACGTCATTGCAACCATTCAGATGAATGAAGTCTGCATACGTAGTGAATAAAAGTAGTTCAGTTAGCTGCACATTAGCCAATCAAATCGCCGCTAGGCTTTATTATACTTGTAATACATATAAAATATTATACGTGTTATACAACATATTTATGTAATCTGTTATGAAGCTGAATAACACACAGATCATATGTATATATATATTTGATACGAGTTTTTGAATTTTCCATTTTGCGAGCCTCTGGCACAAGAGTATAATGGTAAAAGATAGTTGAAAAGTAACATTCTAAAACAAATTTATAATATCTGAAAATTCATAAAGGACGCCAAACTGACCTTTTATAGCATATATTTCAACAAGTCTTGTACACCTTTATTTTTCAGCGAATTGTTACTATATTTTTCGTCGTTTTAAAAAGCAAAATATACGAATAAAAGTGTATTTGGAAATTTCAATTTTGAATTTGATTTTAACATTTATTTCAAAATTCATAAAAAAGCTTTGAGGCAATACCTCCTCAGAGGCCCTCGATATATTTTCCCCCAAGGGTACCAAGGGCTTCCTGGAGTCGAAAGATCTGGCATCATAATACATTTCTTAGTTTTTCAAAAATTGACAATGAAATTTCAGTCTTTTGTAAACATGTAAATAGTTTTTTAAAGATGTTTTAACATGCAAAATAATATTTTCTTGGTTTTCGTCCAAGTCTTTCAATCGGTAATACATTTTGTATTTATAAATTAAATTACTTATAGTAGATATCACATTATTTAAATCTTAAGTTTTCTAATTACCTTCAAGATAAAAACCATTTATTGTATTGTTTCCAGCAAACATCAGATTTGAAAATTTTGGATGTTTTTTTCAGATATAAAGTTCTTGTCCGAAATGAATTAGAATATGAAATTTCTTTAAAACTAAAATTTCATAAAATATTTTGGACTTTGTATAAACTATATGCTTTTTATGTATAAAAACAATTATCTTTTTAAAATTTAGTTTTTGATACATAATTTCTTTAAAATTAAACCTTTTCAAATTTTTAAAAACCTGTTGCATTATTTTATACTCACATAATATATTATAATTAATTTTTAGATTTTCATAGAACCACTTTAAAGGTTTTAAACCATTTTCATCTATGATGTCAGCTACAAACTTAAGATCAATCAGATCCAGCTTTCAAATAAAAATACTTGTTTCTTTGTATGTTACAAGTTTGTTACACCATAAGGGTTGACACATTAAATTATGTAAATTAATTTGTTGGATGTTTGTATAAAATTCAGAAAAAAATTCTTTATAAAACATTGGAAAATTTGATATTATATAATATTCATCATTATTTGTTAAGTTGGTTTTTATTATGTAGCTTATATCGATACTTTTAATGCAAAAACTGTTAATAAAATCTTTTAAAAGTTTTTCACTTCATAAAATGTTTCTAACACAAAGTTTTTATTTTTAATTAATTATCAACTATGTTTATACAACCTGTATTCAAGGGGCCAATCATGGTATTTTGCTTGATTCTATCCTTATTATTCCATAAAAATTTCAATATTTTTGTATTAATACACTTTATTGTTTCGTTTGTGGGGTAGTGTAAAATTGATGCAACATATATTAATTTTGACATTTGCTAAAGTATTCATGATACAGACTTCACCAAAAATGGTTAAATTTCTATTTTTCCAGAATTCAAAACGTTTTTCCATGTCATTTATTCTTTTGGTCCAGTTATTTTTATAACATAATTCTTTGCCATGACCTAAATATATACCTAATACTTTTGTACATAAATTATTTACATTTATTATTATTTCTATATATATATATTTTTACATTTCCAGTCGACGGTGGATGGACCTCATTTGGAGAATCGACGCCTACTGGTAAATGCAGTGCCACATGTGGGGGCGGTGTTCAACGGCATTTCAGAGTAAGATATTGTACGAATCCGAAACCACTTAATGGTGGCAAAAAGTGTTCTGGAGCAAGTACCGTGTACAGCACTACCATATGTAATCCACAATGCTGTCCAGGTGAAGACTTTTGTAATGCTATGAATTCTTTTCATTCAATGCAAATATAATCAAGTGACATAATAACTATTGTGAATTTGTAAAAAGTCGTGTTACAAATTATAATATGGGACCCATTAGTAATATTTCTGCTTGCACTGAAGAAAAAATAAATATAATTCATGGAAACATACATTAATTATTTACTGATATAGTTTGAAGCAGTTTTTGTCGTTTCACGGTAACATATCAACGATGAGTATACTCGACTTAGTTTGATGCTGTTTGTTTATTGTATATTTGATCGTTTAATACAGTAAATGGTGGGTGGTCCGAGTTCAGCCGATGGGGAGAATGGAATGAATGTAGTAGGACATGTGGGACGGGATCGCAAAAGCGTAGTAGAAGTCGCACTTGTACTGATCCCAAACCTTCCTGCAATGGCGCTGATTGTGTGGGCCCTAAGATTGATGAGGAAGTACAAAAATGTAATGATTTCCGATGTCCCCGTAAGTAACTCACAATTTGATATTTTCTTCAATAACCGTCGTCGTCATCGTCATTTTCATCTGGAGTTAGATTCACATTTGTAATAGTTTATCTTAGTGTGTCTTTAATTATACTTATGTCAACTTGTTCAGCACTGAATATGAATCAAGAAAACAAATGAATTCCATGGAACTTTAATTAAAAAGTATAATAAATTTAAAAAAAAACAGTTAGTTATTAATTTTTCATTATATCTTAATCATTTTAGGAATATTAGTATAAAATATCAATATAAAATATTATCTCTTATATCATGCTACTGTTGACGTGCAGAGGATATCTGTAATGAGGCCATCACCGGATACAGAGCTCATCCAAATCCTATAGAAAAAGACAAATTCCTTCACTGTGTGGATAAACAGGTTAACGTAATGCAATGTGACAAGGTTTTAGAATGGAAGCAGGAATACTTGTCATGTGACTGGCCAGAGAAAGGTATGATTAATTTCCGTGGTATATGTAGTTTGATATACACATTGATATTATGGTCACACAGATTGGCGTCAGTATTACGAATCGTGCGCCTTTCATACCATGCAGAGTGCCACACATATGTAAAACTCACACTGACAATTCATCATAAACAAAATAACACAAAGGCTAGAATTATAACTTTTAAATTCAACAATTATGATCTTGCCATTTTTAAAATTTGATTATCCTAAATAATCTCTGTCGTTACCATTAGTTATAAAGTTTCATACTAAACATATCTTCTGTTCTTGAAAATTAATATAACTTCTCCAAAACCTGAATAAAAACACAGCAACGGAAATGAATTAACGGTATATTAATTCAAACGTATAAAACTACTATACTCGACTGTATATGCAGTAGAGATAATACTAATAGAACATTATAATTAACGTTACTAAAACATTAGTTATAATGTAATGGAAATGAAATTATTTCAGTCTGTAAGAAAGGAACCTATCACCCACACACAACCGACAGCGCCAAATACATGCAGTGCTCCAATGGATATTCGGAAGAGATGTCATGCTCGCCGGGAACTAAGTGGGATCAAGGGAAGCTTACCTGTGTTAAAGACGACGAAGATGATGGTATGAAACCAATTTCTTTGTGTTCTGAATAAGCAAAAACCTCGCATGCTTCAAAATATTTCCCACAGATCAGACACACAGAAACGACGCACGAACGAATAAAAAGCAGTTGGAAAAAGCATAAATACGATTCGAGGTCTCTCTCTCTCTCTCTCTCTCTCTCTATCTCTCTCTCTCACACACACACACACACACACACACACACACACACACACACTCACACAGAGAAACTATTCAACATGATAGAGAGATCAAATAGCAGACTAAAGCTTTTGATAAAACATTACATATGATCAGGGGAAAGTTTATTTTGTGAACGATAAGTTGATTATCTATCTTGACTGTTTACGTATTTTTTTTCAAAACTGTAACCTCGGTATTACCGTGTGTTTATAATATTTACTTATTTTTATTCAAGATAGCGTAAAGGAATGCAAAGAAAACCATGATATATTCGCCGGTGAGACCTGTGGGATATATTATAAATGTGTGTGGAAAGTTGCACACAAAATGAAGTGTCCACCTGGTCTAGGATTTAATAAGACGACAATGAGCTGCTCTGATAAGTGTAAAGCAAGTAAGTAAAAATTCTAAAACTTTTATGGCAGACTTATATCAAACAATGTCTTTTATTACGTTGTTATTAGATTTATCTATTAAACTTAACCTAAAGTTTATTTTGTGAACGATAAGTTGATTATCTACCTTGACTGTTTACGCAGTATTTTACGCAGTATTTTACGTAGTATTTTATTATCAGGAAACTGTACTTTCAACGTACCAGTCAACATTACATTCATTTCATCACAAAAAAATACATCACATCAGTGCATCTTCGCACACGTCCAAATATGCATTTATTAAAATGATTTGTTATTTGTAATAAATGTTTGACTGTCTGTTTGTTTGTCTGATGTTTTAAACTATTAGCCTATATTTTCAATGCACTATTTTCTTAGTAGCGGAGTGATAAATATCAACCTATATGTGAAGTGGTCTATCTACATTTCACGACTGTGAAGAGTGTAGACTGTATCTCGGTCTAGGTACAAAACGTCAGATAACAAAACATAGCTGGAAAATGTAATAAATAGAATATTTGACAATTGGTTTTGAATAACATGGTTATTACATCGAATGTTAAATATGTATTCTCTTACCTCGCGACATAACGTAACGTTTCTTATAATCATCTTTTTATGAAAATTTTTCAGATTAAACCGGAACAGACCGTCAAAGACAAAGATAGTGAAATGAATAAACATGTACACTTTCTATATTTTAAAAAAAGTTTACAGTTTTCGCAATTTTGTTATAAAGCTGTAAATTTTCGAAGCTTGTCAATTCCTTTCTCTTTCTCTATTTCTTAATGAAATAAATTACATATCTTCGCATTAATCAGACTTGTGATCTTATTTTATATCCTCTCGTTGGGCCACGATTTGCATCTTATAGTGAAATTTATATAACCTGGACGTGTTAAAATTGTAGATAATAAAGCACAACATTAAAATTACACTAACTAAAGCGTTCCAACTTGATACCAAACATCAGAAAGCATACGATGGGGAATAAAACGTGTTTCCCATGCAGCTTGTCATAACCGAAAAGTGAGTAGAACCATCCGCATGATAATTAAAAGGTTACTTAGCCCACCATCTGTGAATCGGACAATACCTGTTAAAGACATATATATCAAAGTCTATAAATTTTCAGTTTAAACAGTGCAGATTCTTAACCCTTTCACCCTCTGTATATCTGAGTGGTATGCTTTTATCTATTGTTGAAGACCAGTCAATTATGGTCCGTAGGGTTGGACGAATTTATTTACTCGCCATTTTACGGTAAAAAGAATGAATGCAATTAACTCAGATAAAATGGAAGTGTTGCATTAGAATTTTAGACGTATTTGTCATCGCATTTGTAGACTGCAATCTTACATATACATGTTCATTAAATGTTGCGTCAATATTTGAAGAAACCATAGATATATTATTTTCTCGGCGCTATACACTATGTTTTCTTTACCTGAAATACAGGTTTTGTTCATTT
Source organism: Atrina japonica (assembly GCA_030159075.1). Taxonomy (NCBI): domain Eukaryota; kingdom Metazoa; phylum Mollusca; class Bivalvia; order Pterioida; family Pinnidae; genus Atrina; species Atrina japonica. The sequence continues at coordinate 197,444 of BROG01000750.1, read as the reverse complement.
TGAAGAAAACAGTATGATGTAATGAAAATTGTCCCTAATGTTAAAACCACTAAGAATGTTTACGGCCTTTGTCATTTAAGAATTACTTGGACTTTTGCATCACTTCCGGATTTAACCCCTTTGATCGTTTGACAACGATTGTTCACTATTGTTAGTTAATTGTGACATTGTTGCGTATGGCTACAGACGTGATCAAATGAAATGACACGCATACGTATTTTAAATGATGATGAAAAGTATTGCTTGTTTGAAGAAAATGTTAGAAGTTCATATTAATACTCCCGGTATTTTTATATATAAGGAGAAAGTATTTATTGATCAAGTGTTTTTATATATAAATATGAATGAAAAATTGATACTAATGTGTTCCATATTCAGCTAAATACAGAAAGTTTAATACGTGAACAAATATATAGTCAAACAAATAAGACCAAATTTGAACTTTGATTTGGCTCACGCTACCGGCGTAATTATTATTATTATTCAAAATCCTAAATACAGAGAAAATCATTACTGAGAGCTAGTCACTGGCGGATCAAAGAGAATGTTTGGATTGCAAACCTTCCCATTTTTAATTTGGTAATTAATATATGAAATGTAAAGACGAATTAATCTGTTAAAATAGCCTTTAACATGTAATAAAATAAAGAACATTGTGCTATAGAGAGGATAATTATATTCATTATATGTGTATTATATATAATTATGTTGCCAGAAGATAATCTCCACTCCGTGATGTTGAAATTAATACGGCCAAACTGAATGTCATCAAGTCTTATGTGCATATCATTGCCATATTGCTTTATTAGATATCTATATAAACCGTAATCTAGACTGTACACATTTTGATTGTATAGATCTAAATGATTTGGATTCACTCACCCACACAACTAAGCAGTTAGACCTTTATTATTTATTACGATACTAAAACCTGTTTTGAGGTTATACTCATTCCTTTGTCTTCAGGCTTGCTAGCAGAAGGCAAGACTTTTTCTGGGGCACCATTAAAGAAACAACAATCAAGTACGAATAGTATTATGCCACAGTCGCTGGACTACCAAGCACAGTTCATTGTAATGTATTTTACGACCACATAATCTTGCTGTTCTCAAAGACTTTCAGCATTTGTTATTACAGGGTGACGTATGTACGTCACTCTCGTTTAGTTGTGATCAAAACCAAGATGGCTGTCTGCCAAATATCGACAATTTTCAATATCAGTTTTCTTGAATATAGTGAATACTACAAACTATCTCTCAAAACTTCAATCCAATTAAATCTGATACGAGATATACCCCTGTTAAACTGTAAATTTAGGTTGAAAATTTGTGATCCTTAATTCGTTTCCGTTTATCTACACGATCAAAACAAGAGTTCACAGGATAATGCTACCGAAAATATAGTTCATTGTTTTAATTCATACGCGCCAGGTTGTTTTGAATTTGATTTGAATCTCTACACAGATAAACGTTTGTCTAAGTCTAGTTATGCAATCAATTGCACTGGTCTTTAATAGGTCAGTGTGTCACTGATAACTTTCGGTAAATGGAGGTCGCCATTTAATAGTTGTGTTGCAAAAGGAGGCAAAGTGCAGTGGTTGCATAACTTAGAACACGCGTAGATCTATATGGATCAGTTACGGGTACTATAAACATAATTAATGATTCCTCTTGTATACAACAGCATAGCACGTGGGGTCTCTCTCTCTCTCTCTCTCTCTCTCTCTCTCTCTCTCTCTCTCTCTCTCTATATATATATATATATATATATATATATATATATATATATATATATATATATATATGAGCACACATATCAGTTTTAACGTTTAGATATGTAAACTAGGCTCTGTAATTTTCGACTCAAAGACACCTATATCAGAGCTCACATCTCAGTGATAACGTCTAGATTAGTACAGAGGATACTGTAATTTTCGACACGGAGACAGCTATATCAGACACACATCTCCGTTTTAACGTCCAGATAAGTAAACTGGGCTCCGTAATTCTCGACATGTAGACAACTATATCAGTTACTGTCTAGATAAGTACACATGATATTGTATTTTCTCACTTGAGACTGATTTGTCCGCGAATTTAGATGTCGGAGAAAATGTTATCTCAACCTGCAGGGTGAGATAAGCCCATTCCGGAAGTACCAGAGATGTTGCTGTCGTTTGTAGATGGGTGTAGTCGCTCCTTTTTACTATTTCAATGTGAGAAAAAAGCAAACACCATTTTGGGGAGGGATGGTGAAATCGCAATCCTCGTGCACAAAATTTTGTTAGTCCATGACTCGGCAAGCCTCGTCATGGACAATTTTGTGCACTCGGCTTGAGAATTCGCCATGCCTCCCTCGAAATAGTGTTAGATTGTATTAATCCCCGACACGAAGAACCCTGTATCTGAGCACACATCTCAGTGTTAATGTCTAGATAAGTACAAAGGACACTGTAAGTCTCAACACATGGACAACTGACATCAGAGCACATGGACACACCTACATCAAATCACACAGAGACACGTACATCAGAGCACATGGATACACCTACATCAAAGCACACGGAGATACCTACATCAGAGCACATAGATATATCAACATCAAAGCACACTGAGATACCTAAATCAGAGCACATAGATATATCAACATCAAAGCACACGGATATACCCACATCAGAGCACATAGATATATCTACATCAAAGCACACGGATATACCTACATCAGAGCACATGGATACACCTACATCAAAGCACACAGAAACACCTATATCAGAGCATATATCTCAATGATAATTAAATATGTGCACTGGCTGACGATAATAGTATGAGACATAACTGATACACATATCCTAAAATCTGTATAATGTTTTATTATAACAAACTTAACATGAGATACACATTATTCAACTCAGTCATAACAGAGACTGATATTAACAACGTATAAACACCCCTTTATCATTACAATTTCAATCAAACTTTTATACATATGCATGTCCATTTTCATAGATGACGGTGTTTAATCACAAAATAAACAAATGGATCAATGAAATCAATGGATATAACATGGAAATGAAACAATATATTTACAATAGTATACATAATATGAGTGACGTTGCCATCCTGAAAATAGTGTCGCTTGCACACTGCACAGTTTATGTCTCACCCTTCAATTCTGTCTCTCTTTATATAATGGACAGTTGTGGAAATGTCACACTTAAGTCCCCATTCATAACATACGGAAGCCAACACCAACTACATTCCAATTTCGTTATAACGACAAATATGTAACAACAACGTTATATGATCTGTTAAAACTAGATATTATGTTGGTTAGTCCGACTCAGATAACTTAGCGGGGCGGAGTAACCCTACATTAAGGTTAACACGTGAATGAGTCTACTTATGTTTCGGTCATGAGAAGCTTCACGTAGAAACGTTTCATTCCTCACTGGATACCCATAGCTATGGTAACTGCCCTTGTCAGCGTATTGTATTCTTTATTACCTCAAATTTAATTCGTACAGGTCAAGAAAGTGTTAAAGAGACCCCACGCGCCAGGTTATATAGATTTCACAACAAGAGAACTGTTGTAATGATAACAAGACACAGTATTGTGTAATAACGACATACGGATATCAAGGGCATCTGTACCGTCGTATAAATCAACATTAAATAGTTAAAATGATATAATAATTTGATTAAGCGGCATGACCTGTTTAATATGACTTTTGTAATAAAATAATTCTTGACCTTTTATATCGGTTATCACTTTGATTATGACCTTGGCCGAGGTGAATATCACTCTCCTGGGGTTGATAAATCAAGGTTCTAATTTCATCAAAAGTCAATAATTGTATATTAATATCAATATAATGACAAAAATGTTTGATATTAAACTTTATATAACTTGTTATAACGACAGGACATCTTATCATAAAACCTTGTTATAACGACACGACACCTTATGAAACCTTGTTATAACGACACGACACCTTATGAAACCTTGTTATAACAAGATAACGGATATATCTGGATATCATAATGCTAATTCTTGTTACCACAATGCTAATTATATAATTATATAACGATATAGTATCTTTTAAATTAATTGACGTATGTCAGTATAAGTATTTTTAAATATAATTAATTTATAAAGATAATACTTACGTTATTGTTTTGCTATAAAGGCCAAACAAATGCTCAAGACGATCGCAACTCATAAGTTGAGCTCCAATTAAAAAGAAAATATGTGGAGTTCCGAAACAGAAAGTGGTATACACAAGGCCAAATAATAAACCAAAATGTTTCCCGAAATCCGCCAAAGAGTAACCAATATCTTAACTTTTGAGAAGTGTAAAATTTAAACGGTGTTATCCATATGAAATCCATACTAGATTAATGACTTGGTAAAGAAATACTAGGTACTGGGTTTGTGTATACACTCGGGGACTCCAACAGATCACCAGCAGTGGCAACGACTTAGTAATTGTGAATATTATAAACACAGCCACTAGTAGGGCCTACCAATTTGAGAGTCATAGTCCTAATGTCTTTGTAACAAAAAGGTTTATCTATCATTAGAACGATTTTTTTTTATTTCCAGATGTAGCACGTGTTGACTTCCGTAGTAACACATTACCGGTATCTCGAATATGACATTAATGTACTTGATAACTAATTTGGTTTGTTTTGACATGTATCCGGTTAGTATTGTAAGTTAAAAGGTCAACTTTAGGTGCAATATGATGTTGTTTCAAACATGTAATGTAAAGGTCAATGGTGGTCACCTATATAATGGAAAATTAGTATCAAATATGCCATTTTTTACGGGGAATCATTACCGACAACGTTTAAAAGGTAACGCGTCTGTTGAATACACAGGCAAAGTGTCGGTACTTAAGGGGGGCCTTTACAATATTTATAAAGTAACGATATTGTTGAATACACAGGCGGAGTGTCAGCACTTATGGGGGATCATTACAATATTTATAACGTAAGGATACTGTTGAAAACAGGTGAAATATCAGCACTTACGGGGGATCATTACAATATTAATAAGAAGCCATACTGTTGAATACACAGGCAAAGTGTCACCCTTACAGATCATTACAATACATGTACATGTATTTATAAAGTAACAATACTGTTGAATACACAGGCAAAGTGTCAGTACTTAGGGGGATCATTACAATATTTATAGGGCAATGAGTCTGTTGTATACACAGGTGAAATGTCAGCACTTACGGGGGATCATTGCAATATTTATATGCCAATGAGTCTGTAGTATACACAGGTGAAGTGTCAGTAATTACGGAGGATCATAACAATATTTATATGCCAATGAGTCTGTTGTATACACAGGTGAAATGTCAGCACGTACGGAGGATCATTGCAATATTTATATGCCAATGAGTCTGTTGTATACACAGGTGAAATGTCAGCACGTACGGAGGATCATTGCAATATTTATATGCCAATGAGTCTGTAGTATACACAGGTGAAATGTCAGCACTTACGGAGGATCATTGCAATATTTATATCCCAATGAGTCTGTAGTATACACAGGTGAAGTGTCAGTAATTACGGAGGATCATAACAATATTTATATGCCAATGAGTCTGTTGTATACACAGGTGAAATAACAGCACGTACGGAGGATCATTGCAATATTTATATGCCAATGAGTCTGTTGTATACACAGTAGAAATGTCACACGTACGGAGGATCATTGCAATATTTATATGCCAATGAGGTATACACAGGTGAAATGTCAGCACTTACGGAGGATCATTGCAATATTTATATGCCAATGAGTCTGTAGTATACACAGGTGAAGTGTCAGTATTTGGATTTGCGTTGTATGTGCGTGGAGAGTACTCTTTCACATCCAAACTGTCGAGAGATATTGCCTCCATCTTGTTGGAGAAAGATAAGTCTAGAGATGGCATACTAGAATGTATCGTGTTGTTCAGCATATCCATACTGCTGTGATAACTTCTCTGTTCATAGAATTCTTTTGTTTTCTTTTTCTGTTCATTTTCTTTCTGAATGTTTTTGAGGTTTGTATACACTCGACATGCCAATGCAGTAGCAACAAATAGTGGGACGGTTCCAAATATGGCCGACACTATCAATGACCAGGGGATATCCATATCGTGTGTTGTCCTCAAGACTACATTTTCCGAGCACACTCTCCCGACCGCAATCCATGTCAACAGGACTGAAAATAATAAAATAAATATATACAGTTACATTGGAATTGCAGACAGTATGATCCGATAAATTTAAATGATGAAGAAATACCCAGACTGTTTAATAAAACAAGACTACGCAGTGAGACGCCATTGGTCCAAATGAAAAAGATAAAGGTGAAAATCTAATAGGTAAGATGTATGTCACTTTGAATAGTAAGATAAACAATCAGAAATCGAAATAAGAGGTGGACCACTGACCCATGGCCAGTGAATAATCCATTGGGCTAGTAAATTTCTCCTCTGAACTGGTCCAGACGAAAATTTTATCTGCATGCTTAAATTATCCTAATGTTAATATACCAAAACAGTCTATTCTATTTTTATCACAAACATACCCAAGTCGTCCTTCGAGACTTGACATCTTTTATGCAAGGCGTTTTTTTAAAACAATTTTTGTGCGTACGGATCTTAATCTAGAAATACGGCTATCCAAAAACAATTTGAATTTATTTTCAAGTACAAAGCATGTGTGGTCTTTTGATTTGTGTAATACTGATAACCATATCTATAATATATTCTTGTATGTGATAAAATACGGCAAACTGAATTATCTGTTCATGCATAAATGTTTATTAAATAGTCGATACGTTCTGTCATGATTTGGCCTCTTTGGTATAACTTTGGTAATGATAATAATATTGATAAAGCATCGTATGGTGGCAGATATAAAAATTCCAATATTATCATCAGAAGAATGACCTGTCTTATCAAAAAGTCATAACTCTTAAGTTTATTGACCTAAAACAAAACATAGGACCGTTTTCTCAACACTGGTCAGGTCATAATGCAAATTTTCACATTTTCAAACAAAATATAGATATTTTATTGATTCCAATATCTGAACTTATAAAGATACATTTATCATGACAAAACAAAATATTTTCACCGGTCTCATGATAGACATAAAGACAGGAACAGACTTGCCCGAATGTCACAAGTCCCAAATCATTGTAAAATGGTCGCCGTAAGTGTGGTCCAGAGATATAAGACTTAGGACCTTACAGATCTTTCAAATATATATTTTTTGGGTTTTTTTTATTGTTTTATCGCTGTTTAACGTTCCACTCAAGAATATTTCACTCATATGGAGACGTCACCAAATGCCGGTGAAGGACTTCAAATTTTTGCCTATGCTCGGCACCTCCAGTTTTTACTGTCTCATCCGAAAGACAGGAAACCAACCTGTCGCCGGCGGGACTCGAACTCAAGACCTCACGATCTAGAGTCGAGCGCGCTACCGACTGAGCCAGGACGGCTCTAAAATATAGATCTTTTATACAATATATATATATATATATATATATATATATATATATATATATATATATATATATATATATATGCCTTGGCTTAGATTCGAACTCTCGACCTACGGTATGGACCGCTTAATTCTCGTGTACGACGCCCTATACCACTCGACCACCATCCGCGCACATTCAAAAAATGTATGTGTCGATAGCGGTGTTTAGGGTTCCGAACATAAGAACTTGTAGAGGTGGAGTTGAAAAGTATTATCCCATGTCAGGAGATAGTCATTTGGTTCTGTGGGGGTCGGCGGCGGTGACAGATTTTGGAAATAACTATTCTGGCCATGAAAATAAATAATATGTCCTCTACTAGTAATAAAATAAATAATCTGACCTTAACTGGTGACAAAATGTGGTGAATATTATATTTAATTAATGTGTAAAATAAATCCTGGATCCACTCCTGTAGATGAGACCAACAAAGTATGGTTGAAGACCACAATGACTGTCCTCCATCCATTTGTGTTTGTCTGGACATTGATCAAGTACAATATTTTAAAATTTGAACAGTGTTTTATGCTACACTCAACAATGTGTGGCCAGTTTTTATTGGAAGAGGAAAAAACTCACTTACAATATAAACGGGAAGAAACCACCAGACTTCTGCAAGTAAACTGACAAACTTTCTCATACAGTTCAACTTAGGTTCTAGCGGGGCTCAAACCTGCGCTGACCAGAAGGGAGACTCCACGGTTTTAACCACTCAGCCAGAGGCCCCTCAAATACCAGTTAAGGCATCTAAATTTTTGAAATGGGATAGCGTGTTACCGTACTACGGGTTCCTTATCACAATCTTGACTCACAATAATCTAATGTGCAGTGACATTTTTAACAATATATACTTATGTTAACCCCTGAACTCCCCCTTTGAATTTTTTTTAGATCTGCTGTGTAATGATTTTGTTTGTTTGTTTATTGTTGTTTAACGTCCCACTCAAGAATATTTCACTCATATGGAGACGTCACCAAATGCCTGTGAAGGGCTTCAAATTTTGGCCGATGCTCGGCACTTACAGCCATTGAGCAGTGAGGGTATTTAATTTGCCGACACCTACTGTGACACGGGACCTCCAGTTTTTACTGTCTCATCCGAAAGACAGGAAACCAACCTGTCGTCGGCGGGACTCGAACTCACGACCTCACGATCCAGAGTCGAGCGCGCTACCGACTGAGCCAGGCCGGCTCGCTGTGAAATGAAAAATTGACCCGCCGTAGATATGCTACGGGGTGTCACTATCTTACCTGGGTAGTCGTAGAAAAATTTAACATTTATGTTACTCGTCCCGTGAAAAAGTGACTCCCCCTATACGCATAAAAGTCGCCCCCTCTCTACATTTTAAAGAAAAGAAACATCAACACGGATATCATGTATATACTAGGCCTTATTGTGATTTGAGGACCCTCTTACTGTCCCCCCAAAAGGTCAAAAGGAGCAGAATTTGGTACATATCTAAATATCTTCTCGTGAACCAATGGTCAGACATGTACACAATATTCCGTTAAGTCAATATATACAAAGTTAGCGAATGAAAACAAATTATGTTCATAAACGAGCCTTCAGATAATTTAAGGTACAGTTTTAAACAAATGGCTTATCAACTAAAATATGATCCACTTTTATATACAAAGATATAGGTGAAAATTGCCAGGAATTCTCTTAGGATTATTGTGACAGAGGTTATGGGGTCAAAGGGCAAGATCGCAGGCACCTAAATAAGCAGAAAATACAAGTCCGTATTGTTTTAGAAACATTTTCAACTTTTTGTCTAGAACCAGCGGCTTATTAACTGAATTATAACCAAACATGACAGGGAGTATTCCGATGTCAAGCCGCATAACCTTTGCAAATGAAATGGGACTAGGACTCATAGGGCTAAAAAAAAAATACCAAAACTTGGTACATCTTTAAAAATCTTCTTGTCGACAAACAATCATTTGTCTTTCAGATTGTGGATGCATGATTGTCAAGTCAATATCTATACAGTCTGTGAATGAAAATGAAATCGGTGAATATGGTACAGGTCACGCTATATGGGCATGCTAGTTTCCGTGGCAAAATGAACCAGAGTACCCAGAAACAAACGACAATCTGTAGTAATTTCCTAGCGACTTTCTCACATTAGATGGAGAAAAATCTTTTGACAATTTAATTGCCCCGAGCGTGATTCGAACCGACATTTAAGACATGAGTGGTGGTGAACATCAATCGAGGATCTCAATCACTGAGCCATCATGTGATTCCAAAAATTGAAATTTCACGTGGTATTTATACAGACCTACTATGAGTCGGAAGAACGTCAGCAACAAACTTTATAAATTATAGAAATTAACTGAGAAAAATCAGACTGTGTACTTTGAAGTTCCTAGTATGGGTATGTCACCATAGTGGTGACATCGTTAAGTTAAACAAAGAAATGTAAGAAATCTTTCATTGACGATAAAAACCTCGTCTATCCATGTACTAGTTTTATTAGTAGCGAGTTCATCAAGTATTTTATCAAGTCCCCCGCTAGTTCAAGTTCGATCAGGACTCGGCGTGCATTTCCAATGTGATCCATTTTCGCAAACATTGCAGAAATTTTTCTCTAGATTTTAATCTATTTTAAAGTCTGGGTCCTTTGTTCTTCTACATGTGCTCTTAAATGACAGCAAGGTTAATTAATTAAAGTTAACTAAAAGATAGGAATGTGGGAGATAATTATCACAGGTTAAACTAGGTGTAAATATAAAATGTTTATTTTTATATCTACCTGACGTTACGTTCAAGACAATTGTCAGTATCCCTGTCAATACAGTTCTTCTAGTCTCCTCCCTCGGGTTATACAACAACAAAAATACCACGGCGAGAATGCTGAGTATGGCACCGAACAGTGTCTCTAATTGATACTCCAGTCGAGATCCTGTCAAAATAAAATACAAATATTTATTTCGAAATCTACACACAAGCTAGTAGCTGATCAAAATGATATTTGTTATTTGAATCACTTGTTGTGGCATTAAGAGGAAAGACGTCTTTAACGATCATGTTTGCACTAGTTATGTTTTTATATATAGTCGTATATGTGTGTGTATGTGTGTGGGAGTGTATGTAAGTGTATGTGTGTGTGTGTTTGGCACTAAAATGACAATTGTGACTAATGATACGGACAAATATGTAATCGAAATGAGAAAGGGACATTTCTGTCCGTGTCATTTGTCATTTAATTCGTTTCATGACTTGTATCTATTTGCCTAGATCCGAAACCCTTGAGGTCTAGTTCTTTAAACATAATATGAAACTTTGTGTATAAATATTTTATTCATTAGCTATTTGCTGTCAATACACCGTGTGAGGCAAGTTGCTTTTTTTAATACTTACCTAAAATGGAAAAATAATATTTGGGATTTTATTGAGAAAATTGAAACAGGATGATAAATGTTGACAAAGCTCACCGCACACCAGCTAAATTCACCCCACCATCCCCGTCCTGATTAAGTTAACCTCAACCAATCTCCTAAAATAGACTGACTGTGACAAACGTAAGGTTAGATGATTTACGAGAGGTAGAAGTACGATGTAGGTAGACCTGTATTATAATGTTGATACATATGTATTATCCCATAAATACAAAACAATTGATACCTGTCACATAACAAATCAATGATGAATTACTACATGCCACTTTGTACATGTATTTTACAGTAAATGATTGTTACAGGCGGGAAGGTTATTGATTTCTGAAATCTTACATGTAATTGACTGATCATTCTTAGTTCATCGTCCGGTTTCAAAGTATATGTATAATAACGTTAGGCCTATATACGGCCTTGTCATTGTTACATACATTTATCATATATTTACTACAAAATACAGACTTTTTTCATCTCTCATACAGGAGTCAACACGTACTCTTTATCGCATACCCTGTATCAGCCCTGAAATTTATCCGCTTCATGGCAAAAACCAATATCTTGTCAGGCTAAGCACATTCTGTGACATATTAGTCCTAATTGTGGACGGTTTTAAAGATTGTTGAATGAAAATGTGAATGAATCGTTTGATTTATTAAACATTCGATTTAACATATTCCGTAGGTAGGTTCAACACACCGCGAATAGTTGTGCAATTCGTATTTATAGATACGAGTACAAGGAGTAGACTACTATAGGCTATTCCCATCAACACATCCTCACTATACGGATTCTTGAATGTTCTTTTTCAAAGTTCTTGTAGGCCTACTGTTATTTCAGATGTATCTTCAAGTATCTTGAGGAAGGCTAATTTTAAGTTGTGTAAACAGTTTGTGTAGGCCTACTCCGTAATCTTCCCGCGTAGGAATTTGTTTGTATAATTTTGTTTTTATCATTTTCTGACTAACTTCAGTGCATGTGAGCATTCGTTTTGATTAGTACGTCTTTATATTCTATAATGTGTGAATCAGAGAACTTATGCGATATTTCATGTTGGTCTATCATTTAAACGGTCTTGGGCCTTTAAATTGACGGGTGACATTTTGTACAGTTACGATAATAACCGAGTATTGCAATGTGACAGTCGTCACGAATGATACATTTTGTAATCGGGTGCGGACGGGTGACATTTTGTACAATTATGATGATAACCGAGTATGACATTGTGACAGCCGTCTCGGATGATAATCGGATGTGGTCGGGTGACATTTTGTACGATTATGATGGTAACCGAGTATGACATTGTGACAGCCGTCTCGGATGATAATCGGATGTGGTCGGGTGACATTTTGTACGATTATGATGGTAACCGAGTATGACATTGTGACAGCCGTCTCGGATGATAATCGGATGTGGTCGGGTGACATTTTGTACGATTATGATGGTAACCGAGTATGACATTGTGACAGCCGTCTCGGATGATAATCGGGTGTGGTCGAGTGACATTTTGAACAATTATGATGGTAACCGAGTATAACAATGTGACAGCCGTCTTTATATACAGTTAGGTGATAATCGGGTGTGGTTGTGTCACTCACACAATATACAGTCAAGGTCATGTACATGTAATTGGGTGTGATTATGGCTTACGATATAAATAGAGGTAATAATGGGGTATGATAATGTCACCAATACAAATAAATATAAAATAAAGGTAAAAATAGGCTGCGGTGTTGTAATTCCTACAATACACAGTCCATTTGATAATTGGGTAGCCTACAGTTATATCACACATTATTCAACCATGGCGATAATCGGGTGTGACCATACCAAACATATACCAACATGGTGGTTTTTGAATATCAATAAAGACAATATTCCGATAATTTTATATGATTTTTTTAATGTTATTTCATACTACATTGTATTACCGGTATTATGTCCGAATGTACATGTAAACCTGCCAAGGTATATATAAACTTACTAAGGAATATACAGATGCTTTTTGCAGATCCAAATACGATTTTTTTTTACTAAAACAAATACTTTTTAAAATGTTCTTTTACGTCGCACTTTGCATTTTTTCAGTCATATGCTGGCGGCCAGAATTTAGTGGTGATGGAAGAATCTGGTTACAATGTACATGTACCCGGGATGATACCGCTGCCTTTCCGCTAAAATACATGTACATGTGTATACATGTACCTGTACACTTCATATACAGAGTGACTTATTGAATTACACTATGTTCATTATTGTTTCCTAGAAAACTCGACTAAAATTTTAGGACGAAATATTGTAGTATTAAGCAAGCATCACACGTGAAAAAAAAAATCTTGAAAGTTATGTACACCTAACTATCCAAATCCCATATATCTGTATGAATTAACCACAATACTCCAAAGCTTGCGGTACAGAAAAGGACATAAACTGTTAAATTGATATACATGTTCGTTCTGGGATGATAAATATTATAAATGGTTTACATCATGCGTGAATCTATATGTACATTCCCACGAATAGAGCTAGAAGTAAGGCGAATAAATAAATGTTTCCCTTCCTTTGTCGAACTATCGGATATTGTTAATGTAAAAGTAAACATGTTTTAAATCTTTGTAAACAAATCTAATATGCTAATTTTGCGGAGATATAATATGTGCGCATCAATCAAAGTGTAATAACTTATGTAAGTGGACTAGAACTTTCTCTTATCCGCAAGTAATTACCTAGGTCATACAGCCACGCACAGCGTATTATCTGTATCAACACAACCAAGTGACTTTCATATTTTAATTTGATTAATTATTAATACATAAATTAGTCGTTTGTCCACTTTACTGTTCCACGACGTCGATGCTCAGTGAGTGTTGTGTATCCGATGCTGGGAAAGTCATTTTTTGTGTGTGCAATTATTCAGTAGTCATTCATTCATATGTATGATATTTTCGTCAGTTACCGGCCAAAACACTGACTTCTGCTAAGAATTATATATTCCTACGAGTTCACATGTTTTGTTTGTCGTATTTCTGTCACCACACGGTACGCGTGGACAATTGGCCTTAGACATAAGTTATGGATGACACTTTTAGTACTGTAATTATGAGGCGATGGGGGTAATTTTTTGTATGAGGTGTTTATCGACATTTTATACATATGTAAAGATAAGTAACCCATTGATAATTGTATATGTACGTCGTGTATCTTATGGTTAAACGTATTCCGTAGATCTACTATTGGTGTCCTTCTGTCTTATTGATCAATGAATAAATTGGGGCGTTCGACTCGCAAGCAGTAGACCCCGGGTTCAATCCCCGGTATATTTAAACTTTTAAAAGTGGTAGTGACTGTTACGTTGTAAAGCGCTCTGAATAAAGAAGTAAAAGTCAATGTTTTTTTCGGAGGAGACTTGTCACTGAGGTCCCATGTCATGGCAGGCGTGACACGTATTAAGAAAACCCTCAACAATTGTGGAACTTCATGTTAAGCTCGTAACATCTCCATATACATGAAAATGAAAAAGTATTACCGGAATGTAAAACAATAAACATTTACTTAATGTAGCCGCATCATACTAACACACACACACACACACACACACACACGTATATATTCTGTTGTATTATATTTCTGATGAGTCCAGAGAGAGAGAGAGAGAGAGAGAGAGAGAGAGAGAGAGAGAGAGAGAGAGAGAGAGAGAGAGAGAGTATTAATCTCCCAATTCCTATACTTACTCCCTATGATAGAGTCCTCAAATGACGACAAACTTTTACAGACGGACAGTGCAGATGAAACATCACACGTTAGGGTGTACCAGAGACCATACACGAGTCTGGTGTCAGACGAAACCAGTACCACCCACCACGGTGTACACAATCCTGTCACTTGTCCCACAGATGTAAAAACTCCAATCAAAACTAATATCTTCCTCCTTATGTAACAGGTATAAGCCATTTATATCACACTTTTAAAAATACAAAATACAGTTATATCCCAAACTGTCACTACGACACTCTGTCATGTTCTTTTAGAAGATACAACTCTTCCGCACATTCCTCCCCAGATGATTAAATTTAAACAATCTAGATCTAGTCATGACCTTATTTAGAATTCTCTCTGTATAAATAAAGTCGATCTGTAATTCCCGTGATTCACTAATAATTTACTGCGCTATAAATAATGTACTCAACTAGTCAGCTCTTACCACAGAAAAACAATAGCGCCATACACTTAATAAATCAGGTAAACAGCGAGACAACCACTCCAGATCTCTATAATACTGCGGGGTCAAATAGTATTTCTTTGACTTCCGGTAACTTGTACTCACCGCAATGTGACATTTAAATACCTGCGGTATCCTTAATAATGTCAACATTCACTGTTAAATGATAGGCCATTGATAACACTCGCGTTAACAGGATGTTTATTCTTTTCTGGATAAAGATGAATTAAATCGCATCGACCTGGATAAATATCTGAGTCACAGTCTTTTTAAAACAGTAAAAAAAAAAGTGAAAACGATAATGTTAAAACAGGTATCACGTTTAGAAATCGGCGAAGTGTGAAGTACGTCTAGAGCGTTGTGCATAGTTAACATTGATGTTAATACATTCCCTACCTGTTGTACATGCCTTCCACGTAAATAAAAATATGTGTTGTCGTGTTCCAGGTAAGTTTTTTTACTTGAAACTTATTGTTTTATTAAAAAACTTGATGAGCTGAACATACTGTCAACGAAAAAGGAAAAAAAAAAACAATAACAACAAGAGCTCCAATTGACCTTAACCGTCACCTGAGAAAAAAAATTGAGTCAAGTTTGGTTAAAATTAGTCCACTGGTTTTTGAGAAGAAGTCGAAAATGTCTAAAATTTGACAAAAATCTTATACATTCTATTTACGTAGTGTCTGTGACCTAGACCTTTGATCACAGGAACTTGAAATTTTGTCAAAATGTTCCTTAGATAATTTCTAACAACTTTCTCATATATCTTTGTATACAAAAGTCCATTAGTTTTAAGTTTTTAGGACATTTGTATACTGTACAACTGTGCCCTATTTTATTTAAGCCCCCCCCCCCTCCAGTGGAGTGTTTATCGACAGATTTCATTTTCATTCGCAAACATTGTAGATACCGACTGTATAATCATGCATACGCTATTTGAAGTCATATGATCATTGGTTCTTGAGAAGAAGAGTTTTAAAGATGTACCAAGTTTTGATCCTTTTTGGGCCCCTATGGGTCCTATCCCCTTTTCATTCACAAACTTTATGCAGCTATACATGAGGATGCTACGTGCCTAGTTTGGTTATAAATGGCCTATTGGTTCTTGAGAAGATGCCTCAAATTTGACAATAAAAGGGGGAATAACTCCAATAAGGTGCGACCTGACAATTTCGGAACTCTTGACTTTTTTGTAGATCTTTGCCTGGCCTGTTGAATATTTTTGCTTCTTTCACTTTCTCTCTATCTATTATACTTTTCAAGATAATAGGACAAAACCGTCCAAAACATGAAAAATCGACTAAAAGCTGCAAATAACTCCCTTAAGGGTTGAACTGATAATTTCAGCTCTAGATCTGTTGACTTTTTTGTAGTTCTTTGCATGCAGAATATTTTTGCTTCTTTCACTTTTACTTTATCTAACAGGATAATGCCAAAATTCGCCCAAAAGCATGAAAAATCCACAGAAAGGTGAAATAAGGGTCGATCTAATAATTTTCACCAAAATAAAATACTGGTAGGTTTTAGCAAGCCGCTGATTTTAAGGTAATGGTTTTTTTTATAGCTTTAATCATTTTGGAGATACATGTATTAAAACAAAAATATCTGCTGACTCATTCGTTCTATATTTAGCCATGGCAGCCATGTTTGGTCCTAGCCCCTTTTCATCCGTAAACATTACGCGGTTTTACATGGTTATACTTCCTGTCAAGTTTGGTTCAAACTGGCCCAATTGTTCTGGAGAAGTAGTAAAAAATGTCAAAAGCTTGACAAAGAAACTTAGATTTTCAGTTAAGTGCCTGTGACCTTGGCCCTGACTCCACGACCTTGAAATTTTGTCAAAATTATTCTCATATAAAGAAATCGATCAGGTTTTAAACAATTTAAAATACAATTGTACCCTGTGTTGTTGAAGGGCCCTCATGTGGCTGGTTTATGGACAGATTTCATTTTTAAAGATGTACCAAGTTTTGGTCGTTTTTATCCCCTTTTGGGGCAACTATAGGTCATAGCCCCTATTCATTCACAAACTTTATGCGGCTTAACATGGAGATGCTATATGCCAAGTTTGGTTAAGATTGACCCACTGATCTTGAGAAAAAGTCGAAAATGTGTAAATGTTAACGACGCACGACGGACGACGAGAGACAAAAGACGATCGCAATAGGTTACAAAGAGCTTTTAGCTCAGGTGACCTAAAACACACACAGCGATATAATTATAAGGTACATTCAGAGCGTTTCATTGTCATCACAGTTTAATTTTGGTGTTTACGGTGTTTTATCATAATTTATTTTACACCCCACCAAGAGTTATTCGCTTACCTGCTTTAGGTGGGGTGACACAAATTTTAATTTGTGCTACTCAGCGAGGATTGTTTTACGCGTGCCACGTCTATCGTGACGAGGGACCTCGGTTTTAAGTTTCACACGAAAGACTCGTGACTTTCACTACGTATGGCGAAAGAACAGTCACTATCTCAGTTTTTGAGCTGTTAGATCAACTTAGTTTTACATCTACATCTATGCTGTTGATCGGCATTTGGGAACCATTTTGCAAATACTACTGTGCAAACGTCAACCCGTGTGATCGGTTAAAAGAGTATTTACAGGTGAGGGTAAAAACTGGTTAAAAAGCTATAATTTGTGTTCACAGCAGTGTCAGCAAGGCCTACCTGAAGTTCTCCACTGCTATAGCTTGGGGAATGTCGGAAGGAAGGCCTTTCCAGTCGGTGATGGTACTGGGGATGAAGGTGTACTTGTAGACATCAGTGGATGTACTTAGTCTGGACAATCGTAGAGAATGGAATTGACTGGTTAATGTTGTTGGTTTGGCCAGATATGATGGTAAGCTCACAGCTGCTTCTCCATTGATGGTCTTGTAGAAGAGTGGGAGTCCGGCTATTCGTCTCCTAGTCTCTGATGGCTGCCAGTCAAGGGTCTGTAGGGTGGTAGTTACTGTCCCTGTAGTTTTATGTTACAAATCAGACAGGTCTCACTTGTACCATTTTTAGGGAGTTGATGTGACCTCTCCTATATGGATCCCATTTATAGGCCTGCTCCTTGATGTGTTTATGATGCGTCTCAGGAATGCTAGTGTGTGATTGGCTTTAGAGATGAGTTATAATGTGGTTTAGCCTCAACAGAGACAAAGACAAGGCACATTTTCAGTAGGAGGTTACTGAACATTTACAATGATGGGGCATAAATACATCAAGATTAATATTTTGAAATCACACCGTAGACATATATAACACAACAAGGCTATAATGATGTTGCCTAATGTAGGCTATAATAATATTGCTAACTGTTTTATATATGTCTCTGATCACATTTTAATATGTATTAATTATTTGAGTTTAGAATATCAGAAATCATCCAAAATATCTGTTATACTAAGGTTAGTCTAATCTTCTTTTAATTTTGTTTTAATTACCATAGTTTTAGCTTTGTGCAATCATGATACAATTGATATTTTTACGTTTCCTGTGCTATTTTGATATTATATGCAAATGAGTTAAGCGGTCCGTTCATCTTATGTTTTCCCAATCCTTAAACAGAATTGTCGGTCCTTGCACTTTCAACTCTCTCCCTCTCTCAATCTCTGTCAACGTCTAAAAGCAATCCCAAAATACGTGATAATGAAACCAACAGGATGAATTAGATAAATCAAATTATACATTCGGAATAGGGATACTTTTCACAAAAATATAACCCCTAGTCTTTATTTATAGCCTTTTAAAAAAGGTGTTTTCACCATAAATGACATTATGACAAAACTAATGACGCTGTACAACGGTAAAAGATTTATTAAGTACAAAATGTAGAGAACATTTATAATTTATATTTTACAAGGTCAAGGATCTTTTAGATTCGAGACGTTGAAAGATATTAAAAGAGGGTACAAGGACAACTCTGTGTAAGAGATTGTTTTATGCCTCGCTGGAGTGAGTAAACTGTATCCACGGCTGCTGTATGAAAAAGTAACGCAAGTGGTTCATGTTCATACATATTCGCAAAGTTGATCTTTTTGAAGTAAGTTTCATATGATTCTGAATATTAAAAGAAAGTGTATTATAATGTATCTTATTTGTGTTAGATAAGTTTTGGTTTCGTTTATTCCTATACGAAATGATCGATATATGATAGTGTCGCTAAGGAATTTGATATTTGTAATAACATCATAATAAAGAAAACCATTAGTAATCACATGTGAGATGAAAAATGTGTGATGTTTCCATTGTGCTTATTTTTAAAAGTATGTGATTAATGAAGGGTTTTGGTAGTTTGGTAACTCTGGAAATAACTACTGTATAGTTGCTTTTATTCGCGGGGGATTTAATTTTGCTATATTTGCAGTCAATGAAAATTCAACGAAATTAAATACCCGTGATTGAAATACATTACACTTATGAAGTACCAGAAAGACACTTCGTAACCTATCTTGTGCGAAAGTTAATACCCGTGAATAAGATCCATTGAAAAACCGCGAAATTTTCACCCCGGAAAATTAAACAACTATACAGTACATTTTCTCAATGTGCAATATCTTCAAATCATATATAAACAATGTATATTTTTAAGTATACTTCAATCAGTGTATTATACCTCATTAAAAATTGAATATTATCATCAACTCGTAGCAGTATTTTCAACACTTTTGAGATAGAAAATATTTTGGTATGACCCGATCCCAGGAATAAAACCCAGAACCTTTCGCTTGCAAGTCGAACGCTTTACTACTAGATCATCGCAAGTATTCTGTTTTAATTTTGAGTGCAATTTTTAAAATCATAGAAGACATGATGCAGTTACTTATTATTACAGAAGAATTCATGCTAGCAAAAACTCAAAAATGCTAAATAAAAAAATCGATCGTATTACCTTCTCAATATAATGACGTACACAATTATAATACGCGTAATTCAACTAATAATCACCTTGATCCATGCTCATACTGCTCAATATTATAATAGCTTTCTCCCCTCTACATTGTAACTGTAGAATAACTTACCAGAAACGACACAAGAGACCCATGGGCCTTGACGCTCACGTGATTTGCAGGAGGTAATTTCTGAACTTTTCATAGGCTTTAGCAGCATAAGTAACATCACATGGTAGGGACTTCATGAAGATAATTTGTAGCAAGTTAGAAATCAAATGCACAAGATGTCTGGATAAAAGGTTAAATATTACCGAGCTACAGAGAATTAAGCAATGGTGGTAATGTTAGACTGAATATGATCTGTGTAAACAATCATATTTCTTGTTAACGTTGTGTTAATCAGAATGCTTGGAGTCTATTGTGGATTATCATATTTTCAAGACAATCAGTTGGTGACATTATGGCAAAGGGCCATAACTCTGTAAACGAGGGGTTGCAGAGCATAGATTGCACGTTGTATTGTGATCAATACTGAATTACAAAAGGTAATGATATTACCTCATAGAGAGGCCATCACAAAACTTTAACAAAAGGTTATAATTGTGTATTATAAGGGATTCTACATCCTGAAGTTCGTCGAGTTCACAGGATCGAAATGTGACTAATATACATTTCATAGAAATGATGACAGTGTGGGCAATCAACATTTTGGCAAAGAGCAATATGTCTTTAATTAATGTGTTCTGGTTGAGTCGATTCAGTGGTTCTTAAGATTTAGTTGAAAATAATCAAACAATCAGAGGCCAAGACGGCCATCTTGGATTTTTGGATCGGCCAAAAACAGCAACACTTGGTAATGACATCATAAGGAACAAGTGTACCAAGTTTGAAGTCAATTGTTTTAGTGGTTGGAAATGTCTTAGCCAATCAGATGCCAGGGCGGCCATCTTGGATTGTTGGATCCACCCAAAAAACAACAACACTTGGTCAGGACACCATAAGGAACAGGTGTATAAAGTTTGAAGGCAGTTGGTTCAGTGGTTCTTAATAAGACCAATCAATCAATCCCAACCAATCAGACGCCAAGGCGGCCATCTTGGATTGATGAGATCAAATATTAAACGTACGGTCGACTTATGTCTGTTCATGTTGTTTAAATGACGTTTTACGCCGCATTTCACTATTATTCAATTACAGTGGAACCCACTGACGTTGAACCTGTGAGATTCCATTTCATTTGAAATTATTTTGATTCCCAGGCAAATTACTTCAATCGTTGATAGTGTCAGCACGTAGGAAATGTTTTTTTATCATAATTTATCAATTTGATGTAAAATAATCTTTACATTTGCGGTACTGTAAATGTGTCGGCTCGTAAGATCTACACACAGTCATAAAAAATTTAATTTAGATTCTGTGTTTCTAGTTTAACATGTGGACTTATATTCAACAAATGGATTGACTTTTTGAACAGGAAGTTGTCTTTCCTTGTTGTTTGGCCTAGTAGGGAAGCAATGGACAGTAACATGAACCTATTTATTCCTCCATTCAAAAGAAAGAAGACTCAGTTTTCTAGGCGTGATGTTAAAAAGACACGGGACATTGCAAATGCACGTATTCACGTTGAGAGGCAAATTGAAAGGGTAAAGAACTTCAGAATTGTCTAAGGTGTAACGATGGCAAGACATGCTTCAATAGTGTGGAGAATCTGTGCCAAGTTAACAAACTTCCTTTCTCCCCTCGTACCAGAGCATATACAATAATAATCTGGTTTCAGCTATTTTGTGTGACAAGTACTGCTACTTTTAAAACTAGTGCATGTGTTATGATGGGTGTTCATATGTACTACATGTATATACTTCAGTAAAGTATATATTGAGTAAGTTGTGTATTGGGTATGATGCATGCTGGGTAAGTTGTTTACTGAGTATGATGTGTACCGGGTAAGTTGTGTAGCGGGTAAATTGTGTACTGAGTATGGTGTGTACTGGGTAAGTTGTGTACTGAGTATGGTGTGTACTGGGTAAGTTGTGTACTGAGTATGATGTGTACTGGGTAAGTTTTATACTGAGTATGGTGTGTACTGGGTAAGTTGTATAACGGGTAAGTTGTGTACTGAGTATAATGTGTACTGAGTAAGTTGTGTAACGGGTAAGTTGTGTACTGAGTATAATGTGTACTGAGTAAGTTGTGTACTGGGTACGTTGTGTACCGAGTATGATATATACTGAGTAAGTTGTGTACTGGGTACGTTGTGTACCGAGTGTGATATATACTGAGTAAGTAGTGTACTGGGTACGTTGTGTACCGAGTATGATATATACTGAGTAAGTTGTGTACTGGGTACGTTGTGTACCGAGTATCTTGTTTTAAGGGGCCCTAAATACCGGAAGCCCGTTCCTTTAATTGGCGTCAGAATTTCAGTTTAGTTATGGATTCTGTCGAAGATTATGCCAGACGATGGGTCAAACATGAAGACGTAGAACCAGACACTTTGTCTGAATGGCTGAAAGCCATACGATGGTTGATTAAATCTCGTATTCGAAAACTTAAAGGGACTATGAAAACACGTTTTCCCTCTGTATTTAATGATCCAGAAATAGTAACTGAACTGGATAGATTACATGACCAATATGTACTGGTACCAGCAGACAAAGCCTCAAATAATATAGTTTTTATTTGTAAGGCACATTACTATAAATGTTTATTATAAGAACTTGGGTTTAATACGAATTCTGAAAATCTTTCATACACAAGTAGCTCACTTTCAAAGGATGAGATCCTTCAAAATCACGTGTCCGTGTTACACTCATTTGATATACCTACAACGGATACCGATTTCGAACTACCACATTTATATTTGTTACCTAAACTTAGAAAAAAACCCATATAAGCAAAGATACATAGCAGGATCCTGCAAATGTTCTACCAAACCTTTATCTTTACTTCTTACCCTTAGCCGTTAAGGAGAAACTTCAACAATACTATACAGTTGCTTATTCCAGAAGCGGTGTAAATCAGATGTGGATACTTAAAAATTCTAAACAGCTTTTAGAAAATTTGAAGGCACACAATTTTTCTCGAATTCACAGTATCAAAACCTATGACTTCTCTACTCTTTACACTACTATTTCACATAAAAAATTAAAAGAAAGACTTTTCAGCATCATAGCTGTTTTTTCACTAAAGGTGGTACCCGAAAATTTAAATATCTAGTGATTGGCTATCAGGATACTTATTTCGTCAAACACCACTCTGATTCTACACATAAATATACTGAAGTTGATATAAAAAAATGCTGGAATTTCTAATAGACAATATATTTGTAATGTTCGGAGACGTGGTCATTCAACAAACTGTCGGCATTCCTATGGGAACCAATTGTGCTCCTTTATTGGCCGACCTGTTCCTTTATTCATACGAAGCAAACTTCATTCAGAAACTGCTGAATCAAAAGAGGAAAACGTTGGCGGTGTCCTTTAATTTGACATTTAGATATATCGACGACGTTTTGTCAATAAATAATGAAATTTTTCATACATATGTCAATGCGATATATCCCAGCGAACTAGAAATTAAAGATACAACAGAATCAAGCACACACGCTTTATACTTAGACATTTTACTTAATATAAACACAGACGGGAAATTAGCAACTAAGCTTTACGATAAACGCGACGATTTCGGCTTTCCCATCGTAAATTTTCCACATTTGAGTAGTAATACCCCTCAGTCACCGGCATATGGAGTTTATATTTCACAAATAATCCGATATGCCAGGGCGTGTACAACATATGAAGATTTCATATACAGAGGTAAACTACTTACTGACAATTATTGACACAGGGATATCGACTACTCTGTTTCACTAAGTGAAAATTATTCTGGTACTTAAAAAACATTAATCTTAAGAGTTTCTTATAATTGTGGTATTTATAGAAAGCTCATGACTTCCTATGTACAATAATAAATATATAATGATGTTGAATCAATTCATGCCTGCGTCTGTTCTTTCTTCTACTTGTAGACTAGAATTCATTAACATATGATTTCTTCTTCAATCATGTATGCAAGCTGGAGTGCTGGAGGAATTATAATTCAATGAGAAAAGGGTCTTTGGAACCAATGAATTGAGAGAAAACAAGGAATCTTGTCTAATCTTCTAGATTCTTTGCGCCGGAATCAAAAGTTCATCTTGTCTGCACTAATTCTCATATTGCATTTTATTCAAATCCAAATATGTTAAAATTTCTAAAGACATAACAATCGCAATATGCCTCCCTTAACTTGTCCTAAGGACCCCTTTCAGTTGGCTCAGTTATTATATCAACACATATACATGTATTTATGTTGATCATTGATGAGCACCAGTGGAACATTTGTATCTATGTCCTGGACATCCTAGTGATTTATACTTTGGTATCTGAGATTTTTATATTTCAGTAGTGAGTGTCTTAATCCTGGTTCACTGATCATTAATTGAAGACAGATTGAAGCTTAGGATATTAAACTATTGTTTATGAAAACGTTAAACTTCCAAATGCATGTATATACATTGACTTTTATATAGATCTAACAGCAAGGGCAATGAATATATATATATATATATGTATGTATGTATGTATACATGTACATGTATCTGTTCATTGCCCTTGCTGTTACAACTACTTTCAACAAGTGTGATATATAATATATAGCAATATAATATTTTTCTAGTGTGAACATTATATTAACCCCTCCCCCCAAAGTCAATATATTTAGAAAGGTTTTCGTATTCAGCTGACTACAAATTCACAGAAAATGGTAAAATATATGAATATTAGGTCTGTTTTTCATTTTTTTAAAACGTGGAATATACATGCAATGGCTCATGGGAAAAAAATCTGTGCAGCATGAACTGCACATATTTTTTGTTTCTAAAAAGTGAGAAACAATCTTTAATAAAATCTCATTTGAACTTGATTATGATGCTACAATGAAAAAAAACCAGACCTTCAACAATTGTTTAAATAGAGAAAACCTATGTATAAGTGGTGTGATTCCATAATTACAGAACACGTATATATATATACATATATATATATATATATATATATATATATATATATATATATATATATATATATATATATATATATATATATATATATATATATATATATATAAACAATATCCATGTATATTTAATACGTCTAATTGACACCGCGGTATACAGCATTTCCGAGATACGGCACGGTTCAGAAAATACAGTGCACTGGTCATGTGACTTGAGAAACTTTAGGGCACTTTTGTTGCAGTAAATACGAAGGAAACAGTGGTAGGGAGATGGAATCAAAAGAAATAAAATAAACAAGTGCTGATGTGTGGTGCCATGTTGTAAATGGGATTCCAGAGAGAGAAATGAAAAAGATAAACATCTGTTCATTTCATTTGAACAATTTCCCAATAAAAATTTAAAACCAAACAGATTATCTCAACATGTCGATGGCAGCTTTATAATAATTACTGCGCAAAAGATAGTGTCATAAAAAATCCAGAATTGATGATAATATTAAATAAATATTTATTTTTTCATGTATTTAAACTGTCTTTTGTACAATAAATAAACGAAGTAAGAGCTAACATCACTACAGAATGTCAACATGTCGACATAATGTGATGATTCTCGAAACTTGTCGATATAATGTGGCCGCTTTACTGCCATAAAACCACTTTTTGTCGACATGTTGATATAATTTGGTCACATTATGTCGATACAATCCATATCAATGTGTTGACATGTTGAGAAAAATATGAGGTTATGTCGACATAATTTATGTAAATATGTCATCAAAATTAAGTCGTTTTGTCAATATAACACAATTAATTATCGCACAATGTCGACATAACTAACCATATTATCTAAACATGTCGATGGCAGCTTTATGCCATCGTAATAACTAACGATAATTTGAATATGAAATAAACAAGCGATATTTAACTGAGCAGTGTACATTCATTTATGATACCGTTAAATGACACCAATGATATTATATAAATATAACATTCCTGGTCGGGTAGTAGTGGAAATTGTCTATTTCCTCGGGAGGGCAATTTCTACTACCACCCGATGAGGAATGCTATATTTATTATATTATACCGATCCACTGTATTGAAGCATATGTTATCCATTGAATTACTTAAAACACAAAATAAACTGCAACAGCAGTATTATTTTTATACTTTATTCATGCAAAACAAGTACGTAAGTTCATCACATTTGTATTACAATCTGCCTTCGATACCCAAACCATTCTTAGTGTCGATTTTGAATCTCAAGCCTCAAGCGAGCATGTCTGTTTGGCTGACTTCAGCAAATATATTTGATAATGATATATCGATTCTGTCAAATCATTTAATTTCGGTTGTTGTTTCTTTCGGTTCCAGTCTGCGTCGAAGAAATGTATATTACACAACTCATATAGAGGTTACACTTAATTACTACATAGGAAAAACAAACGAACCGTACGCGCATCCATTTCTGCGCATGTGATATTTTTACAGAATATCACCCTGGAATGACCATTATGAAGAGGTATAATATGAGTTAATACTTGTTTCACTTATGTTTCCATGAACTTTATTTATTTTTTCTTCAGTACCAGCAGCGGAAGAATACTAATGGTTCTCTTTTTCATTAACTGTAAACGACTTTTACAAACTGCAATATGTTGTCACTTGATTATTGATGCATTATATGAAGTTATATTAAAATGTTTTGACGTTGATAGCATTGTGAATTACAATTGGCTGCACTATACTGAGTACTTGTTCAGATAATCAGGTTTTGCAAGACAATGGTTTCGGGTTCGAGCAGTACCTTACTCTACACAATGTTGAACATGTAACTCTGCATTTACCATTAGACATCGGATCTCCATATAATTGTTGATCTGAATTTTCGTCTACGTCACCCTCAGCAATTTTTCAGTTATATTGTGGAGGCCAGTTTCACACACACACACACACACACACACACACACACACACACACACACACACACACACACACACACACACACACACACACACATACATACACTCACACATATTGCACATGTGGACCAGCAGCCACAACATCGATGATCATTTATAAACCTGTATGACTCTGACTTAGTACTGTCCTTCAGATGTATACGTATATCATCTTGATTTAAGTTTGTGTTATTGTTTATAATTCGTTATACTAAAGCTAATGTTTTTATCGATGTACTTATGTAAGGGAGAAACCATCATTGCATAAATTGAATGTTTTTTTTAACGCAACAGTTAACGGTGCAACGAATGCACATTTGTTCGAAGTGTGGAAAGTGTACGGCCTACATACGGAAATCATGTGTGTAATTACCTGTCAATTACAGATATACATTTTCTAATTATTAAATATATAACTTTTACTACGCATGACTTGCGTTTGTGATTATAATACACATAGTTTTAATGTGTAAAAAAACAATTGTGTTTTTATGTAGAATTTTCGTTTACCTTTTAATACATTTTAGATGAGAAGTAGGTTTAATTCAAGTCAATATTCAAAATGCACCTGCAGATATGAATACAAGTGAAAGCGCTAGTGCAAAATAATTTTTCTTGTTCGTTTTTATTTTTTAATTTAATTCGGAGTTCGGGCATTCATTAATAGAAATTTAACCCTGTTCTTCTGCGTTTAGTTTTTGAATTTTAATAAAGCAAAATGATTGCAATAACTAATGCATTTTTTTCTCTACGTTTACATTTGATAAGAATAATAATATAAATATTATGAAATCCTTCAAGAGACACATTTAAAACTGAATCATTTTTTCAAAACAAACAAAGCGTATATGTCACTGCAATGATGAGAAAAAGAAGTTTCCACAAAAAATGGTGTTTGATTTCGGTACATCAAATATATAAAAGTCCTAAAGTTTTAAAATATATCCGATGTTTTGATAATTTATACATTAACAAAAAGATCAATATTTAAAATTTGTCGAAAAGCGAATGTTGCGTTGACGTTTTTATACAGTTTTGCGTGCAACCATCCATATTGAGTAGAAACAACATTCAGTTTATTTCAAAATGTAAGTGGAAAGTACAAGAAAACATCCATTAAAATTTGTTTTTAATAATTTGAGTTAACGCCCTTATACCGTTTGCAGTCCTCTTGTAGTAGTAGTAGTGGTGGTGGTTGTTGTGATGCTGTTGGTAGTTGCCGGAGTAGTAGTATATATATAAGCACTAAAACCAACAACACTATATATCCTAGGGTGTCGGATATTGAAAGTGCAGTGACATAACGCAATAAATAAATGAAAATAGAAATCAAACAAAAGGATATATATATATATATATGAGTTTGTGTGTATATAATTATGTATATGTGTGTGTACTTGATTTTTACAACATAAACTTGCAATGGAAAATAAATGAATGACTGAAAAACCTAATAAATAAATATCAATATTAATAATAAATGGATATTTGGAATTTTAAATACAGAAACATATAAACGAAAATGAATAGAAAAGAATGAAGTAAATAAAATCAATGATTCAGCCCTTGGTTAATATTATATGTGCTAGATACTGCGTAATTAAACAGGAATAAAAAGTTACTTTCATTTTAATTGACCTTCTGTGTATAAAATACTAAGTTTGCATTCATTTCATTATTATTGATCAAATATTTAGTGCTAACAATGCTATGATAGGTATTTACAATGGCGACAAGCAATGATGCATTTAGTGGATACGGTAACTGTTAATTGTTGACCATAACTCGTAAACATTTTACCGTTACACGTGTTGCCACTGGAGATTACTCTAAACGATTTTGTCGCAGTTCCAAAAGCTAACAAGACTTTGATCGTTTTACACACCGATGAATCAAAAGCAGTTAAATGAAAACATGGTAAACAGATTAATCATGATTGGAAATTCATTAAGCAATGAAATGCGGTTTTTTTCTTGTGTTAGATACAGCTATCTTAAGAGAATGCACCAGTTTTTATTTATTTTTCGTCGTAAAACAAAACCACTCTATCTTATTTCGTGTCGTATAAACGTAATTCTGAAAAAGATGATTAGATTAATAAGACATTTATAGAATATGTAAAGATAAACGTAAAGTCAACTTGATCATACTCAATAATTTGATTTCTATATTACAGTGCATTTGTAATTGATAATGACGTAATAAATCCCAAATGGTCGTTTTAGGTATAAATCAATTGTCTGCCTATATATTGCCTCATTTCCCTTGGAAATGCATAAATATCATATAATTATTTACTCTTGTTGCGGTTGATATATTGATAATAAAGCTACAATATTTACAAGGGCGACCTAGAGATGAATATTATATTTTAGTTTTTTAACCCGTGTATCACCCGAAAGTCGGTAATCGCGTTTAGATGATATATGGACGTTCTGATATAATTGTCCAAAATCAGACTGATCCAATCCTTCCGCAAAATATAATACTTGTGTGAGTTTAATACATTGAGATTTTCTAATCTTGGTCAATGGCGTAATGCTTCACGGAATAACTTCATATGAGGCTAAAGCAATATTCGAACACATGAAATAAATATAAATCCGTTAACAGGGATTATTCAGATACAAGAACGCGAATTTGGAAGTAGAATTAGAGAAATGGAATTTGGAAGTAGAATTAGAAAACAGCACAATGTATAGGAATAAAGAGCAATTAGGGCAAAATTTCAAACCAAATTTCAAATTTCAAAACATGACATTTGTTTTGTGGTGTAACACTTGTTAAGACGACTGTCGGATTGGCAAAGTAAACATGTAAACATCAGTGCAAATGGATGCAGTTATCAAATACAATGAAACAGTGCCTGACCTAGGAGAGCACCTTCGCACATGAGACCTGAAAAAACAGTCTCTTGAAAATGTCTAAATGAGTATCAAATAAGTCCAGACCCTCACTTTAAACACCATCTCACTTATTTAAACAAGTTGAGTCTGTCGGTTGCGTGATTTCTAAAGTGATTTTATGTAGATAAATTTAGATCTATCCATAACATAAATTATTCCCGTTTTTTCCCCTTAGCCTAATATTTACATCACTTCTTTATACTACGGTGTCACTAATTACATAAGATGCTAGGTTAATGATACTTTTCTTTTCTAGAATAAAAGTTGCTATTTCCCCGTTGTGTATTTGTCACATCACGACGTCTGTTTTCACTGTCATAAAATCCTCCGACATCGATTGATGAAAATGAACGAAAAGGAACGAGATCAAGAAAGACCGGGATGTTGACGAATGTCTTATGTCTGAGTAAATATAACATAAAACTAAAATGATCTAAAACAGTGGAATCGTTGAATATGGTTCAAATCTTTGGACAGCTATCCACTGCTCTCCATAGGGAATAGAGTCATCATCTCGGTTCAGTTTTATTTACAGTTTTACTTACGGATTTTGGCTACACGTTTAGATTTATTGTTTGACCTTGTCTGACACCACTTTGGTTTTAGAAAATTTATCTAAAATTTATTTAAAATTGGAGCTCAACTGATCAAGTCTAACTGACAGAAACGATCGTCTTGAGCATTATAACTTTGGAATTATGTTTATTATATTTACAGGTACAACGACGACCTCCTGTCTATAAATAATCCCGAATTACAGAATTACCCCGGCAAGATGTATTCTGTTGGGCTTGATATCCATAAGAGGACAGAGAGCCACACACCTGCTTCTTATCTAGGTTTTCTCCTGTTGATTGGGAAGCACGCTTTAATTCACAGCTCCCTTTATGACAAACGCGGCGATTTCAATTTCAGTATCAGGAACTTCCCGTTCCTATGTGGTACCATTCCGTCTTCTACTCCCTATAGCGTTTTCATTTCACAGCTATACGTTATACCAGGGTATGCTTCCCTTATGAATCTTTAATTCTGAGAGTCAAACGACTCGTCGATAAACTACTTACACAAGGATAAAAATCGTAATTAAGGAAGTTTTATGGACGATACGGAGATATTGTTAAAAAATATGAAATGCCCTTCTCAGGACTGTGAGATAATATTCTGGAACATGCTCATATACACTGACGACTTCCTTTAGCCAATCATATTTAAATCTAACAGATGAAATTTTCACCAAATATAGAGGTTTCCATGTAGCATTTATTTTCGCCAGGGTGTAGCATGCTGGCAAAGGACGCTCAATCCTTCAGAACACGCGGTCGCAATTGTTCTTCATTTTGAGATCATTTATATATTTGATTTGCTGTGTTCTATTGGTACTTCTTCCTTTTTATTTTAAGACATGAAAACATTCATTGTCCACAGTTGAATGATTTAGGTCCTCACTTTACCTCTGTTTCAAACAAGATTAAGGTGTAGCAGGACAGACGATGTCCAGAATGCATTTTGAATAGTTTATTCATTTGTTTATTTATCCGTCGAAGGTAAAGTTATAAAATTTATGGAAACAAGATCTACAGATAAAGTTTACCGAGTTAGAAATGTAGAAATCTATTAATTTTGAAAAAAGTTTTACTCCACACACAACAATTTTTCAGTTATATGGTGGCGGCCAGTTTTTAATGGTGGGAGAGAGAACCGCTTACAGTGTACACGGTAAGAGACCACCGACCTAACCCAAGTTAACTGGCAACCATTCTCACAAAAAAATGCGTTGACCTGAGTAGGATTAAAACTATAAAAACAATTGTAAATTAATGTAGATTTAGTAGCGAGAGTTACAGAAATGTGATATCACAGACCTGATATTTAAATTTTTGAGTAGGAGATATATGAAATCACATATGTCCTAAAACACAGCAAAATCATTCATCAGTGTACCACATACGTATCAAGGCTTAATGACGTAAAACGTAAAAACAGCGCTCATATAGATGTACATTTCAAGTAACATTCTTTATTTAAATTCAACACGTCCTATATGCATGCGACCTATATTTAATATCAAAAAATAAAAGCATCATGTTATTTGATTGAATCAATAAACAAATGTGTTAATATTTTTTTGCGATCACTATTCATTTTGTATAAATGTTTGATGTTACATTAGATGCCCTTTTTATTATACTGACGCGTTGTAAAATGTTATAAAATCATAACACTTACCAACATAATTTTGACACACATGGGTATAATAAATTACAAGTATGTGTCGTTACTATAGTGTGATTTATTTTTTAGCTAATACCACATTAGTAACTGAGATTTCTCATGTTGGCCTGACACTGCAGATAAATGGTCAAATGGTCAATAAGAGAGACCGAGGCTAAATAAGTGGGTCAATATGAACATAACTAATTATTAACCCTCTTATTAATTATGTGAAAGGTTAAAATGAAGCTTATCACTTTCTTATGTTCATGCCCGTGTACATTGTGTCTGCCTTATAATGATTATATGACAATAAAGTTATTATCCCATGAGTTCTGCATGTAAGCCAGGCACTTTTATATTGTGTTGACCAACTCGGGTAATTTTTTACATTAAAGGTAAACTTTTTTTCACTACTGGCCGCGAAACATTGGGGATGCCATTGCTCGGATTGCTTTCATTACGGCAATATACAGACAGTTACAAAAACATGCCATTATTAATACTTAATATCTGTGATTTGTATTTGACAAAATACAACACTATGATATATCACATCATGACAAAGAACAATTCATTACTATGACACAGTATGACACAGGACATTGTCATGTTATGTCATTTTGATGTCATGTAAATGTACAGTATACTGTAAATATGGATATTTACGCATTAAGGTAATTTCCACTAAATACTACATAAAGAGGTTTCCTTGTAAATGACACTCTCACAGTAAGGTGTGACATCTCGTAAAAAAAACCACGCGTTTGGTTTGCATACAAAAAATCACATATTCAGTTACATACGGAAATGTCCACGTTCACAGTACCAGTAGAGTAATTAATTGTGAACGTTTTTGAATAATTATTCCTGAACGTAGAATACGAGTCATTTATCCCGCTCGGGGTTCAAACAAGTAGAAATCGACATTTACTTGACATACTATTTTCTCGCTTTCTGTATTTAGTTTTTGTTAGGTTAATTATTGTAATTTGATTTATGACTTATATGATACTCTTATTATTGACCTTGAAGATTCCATGTGTATTCATCTGTGAACGGATTCGTTATCGTTGTTAACTATATTTCTATATTTTACATATAAATCACATTTTAGTACCGAGTAAATTGTGAAAATTTAATTGATGTTAATGCATGTACCCATATGAAGATATAACCATTTTACAATAAAGTATTTGTTAATAGTTATTCTCATCTAGTCCAAACCATTACCAAAAGAAAGTAATATGAATAATAAATCATATATATTATTTTGGTAGAATATACGTCAAGTAATGGATCGATGATCGCACAACATTTCCTAATATGTTTAACAGATAGAGTTATACTTTCATTACGAAAGTTCATCTACAATAATCATTCAAACGCCCAACACCTTTTTGAGGTTCCTCGGTATCCCAGTTGTTCGTCATAGAGTATGTACATTATACAATGTACCTTTTTCAGTATAACTGTCTATTTTGTGACTGTAATAGACGCATGTCCAGTATTGTATATAGTTTTCATTTAATTTCACGTGGTGTAATTTTAACATTTGTTTAATCTTTCCTGCTACAAACATTGCTTGATTTAAACATATTTTATGTATAAAACAAATGGATTAGACACAAGTTCTTACAACTTACTAGGTCTTCTCCAGATAATACAGTATATGATTAATTTAACACATGATGACATGGAGAGAGAGAGAGAGAGAGAGAGAGAGAGAGAGAGAGAGAGAGAGAGAGAGAGAGAGAGAGAGAGAGAGAGAGAGAGAGAGAGAGAGAGAGAGAGATCTGGTTGCAATGGTTGTCCTTAGATGGATTAGAACCTTTTGGATGCTTTTATAAATGACTGAACGACCAGCATAATTTGGACATTGACCTCATATGGAAGATTTGCTTGCTCAATTCATAGATCGGGACCCGCATAAGAATAGCATCACTTCCTGCAAAGAAAACTTGTAATATATTACGTACATATGAATTCCATTCAAACCCATTACATGGTGTTTTTAATCCACCGATTAAGTAACACCCTTATAGCGAGATTTAACACCGCAGATTATTCCCTCTTATATAGTAAAATGTTGAGAAAACACAGGATATATCACAGTACCTACCGTTTATCTATATCATAAGAAAAAATATATCGTGTTACTATATCACCATAACTTCCAAGATTATTCAATTAAATAGATGCGAACGTTTGACGACATAAATATGATCTATCGTAAAATTAGTCAAAAGAACATTAACACAGCCCCATTGATTTGATGCTAACTTAATACATTGTAATCTATTTAATTCTAAGTGTACCAGATAAACCTTGCTAATTTAACTATCCCTGATGATGTCCGAAGGTACACGTCTTCAATTCATAATCATAGCATAATTTTCTTTCTAATATTATTATTTAAGTCTATGCGTCTGTATATGTAAAGTAATCACACCCACTAGACCTGACCCAGTTTGTATATCATTAATATATCAACAACACGGAAATAAAGGAAAGGTAGCACAAATATATCCCACACTAATGACGGTCCTTTGGTAGAGCAATCATACCATCACTTGCTGGCCATTTTTGGCGAAAATTACCACTTTCATATTTGAGAACTGGAAAAGGTATCTCGATAATTGTTTCAAGAGAAAACGAAATTGAATAATGTCACACTATGATCAATTTTTCTTCTGCAGTTTCTCTGCATCCGCTATAGTCTCCGAAATACCGTATAATATGTATATTCCGGACCTTTAATATTCCGGATTATTGTCTAATCCGGTGCTGTTAGCTAGTCCCAAACTATTTCCCTATATGATCAGTGTAAATTTATTGCTTATTCCGTATTTTGCCTAATCCGGCCTAAATGTCTGTCCCCAAGTGAATAATAAGAGAGTAATTACATTGTGTAATCCGGACAGGTACATAATTGATTATTGTTGTAAACCGACAGTTGCACACTCGATTTGCACTTTACTAAATATTGAATAAATAATTAAACTTTAGATGGTATATGGTCTATCCTCCCGTATTCCGGATTTTGCTTAATCCGGCCTAATTCTCGAGTCCCATGGTCGGTTGGAATAAACAGATCATACTGTAATATCAACTAAACTTTCTGTTTACCATAAAATAAAAATAATTAAATGAAATACTCCAAACAAAAAAAAAGAAAGAAAGAAATATTTTTGTTTTCTGGTATATTAGTAGATGTTCGTAAATGGTTTACTTTACTACTTGCAATTTCAATCTTTTTATCGTAGCCACACGTAAATTGTCAAAACATAACAATCTACGCCAAAACGGAAAGTTGTATTCTTTTGACTTTTTATACAATTTGACAAGCGTATCATGTTTTCTTCATGTAGTCTTTCTGCATCTATTATGATAATAACTGATAAATGCAAACGGCATTATATTATAAATCTCTGACTTATAGAGAATCATGGAGAAATACAGTAAAACCTACTTTAGCGACCACCTGTGTGTATAGACCGTCTGGTCACAAAAACCGTACCATTTGTGTATAAATCAACCTCTATATACAGACCATTTAGATATTAAGGTTTTGTTGTGTCCTAAAGGAGGTCTTTATACACAAGTTTCACTGTAAATCAAAATTAAGTATATCTACGGATGGGTTACAGTCTTGTCACTACATCTGACAGATAATGAATTCAAGCCAATTTTAAAAGAGAATGATTTAATACATTGTATGTGACATAATGAAACATTACCCGAGTTTAAGTAGTTGTTTCCCTGAGCGCTTGATTCCCATGAGTGAGAAGCGATTTGCTAATCTAATAAAATTTCTGTTTGAAGCTTGCAGTGGACCAGACGGATTTGGCAATACATGTACAATATAGAGTTTTATATAGATTTTCCGTTAAGTGTTTTTATAGTTATTTAACAAGTGGGTCATTCTTATCCACAAAGACAAATCAAACCAAATGCCAAAATCCTAACATCGTTATATAATACAACTCGCAGCTAATATTTATTACAACTACCATTATTACTCTGTAAAGACATAACCTGATATGTTGTAATATCATGACATTTGCGTGAATATTACGGGGTTGGTTTAAAGTTCTGTCTTTCCTAATGCTTGATGCTGTATACTACAATCTATTCGCGTATTGTTGTCGGTTGTAAAACCGTCTTTGTGCCAAATGAAGCGCAAAATCAGTTCCACAAATCACTGTTTATTATTACTTCCCCAAAGACCATACTTAAGTTTCCTAGATGTTGAATATAAATTGTTCTGACGTTCAGACGTGAGTGTAAGAATTTAGATAGTTGAATGTTAAAATCACACATGTTATTGTGCATTCTACCGGTAACAGCTGATTCCCGTACATAATATGAAAATAACAGATACCAAAGTATAAATCTGCAGGATGTCCAGGATTAAATATGCAAATCTGGTAAATACTGGACAAACACGGACCTCTAGAGGTGGCATCTGGCGTCATGGAGGAGTAAGCATTCCCTGTTGACCAGTCACACCCGACGCGATTTTACAGTCAAATTCAAATGAAATAAGTGAGGAATAAATTCATAAAGTCATAATTGGTACAGACGACTCAATAACCGCTATGCAAAAGGCAACTCAACATTTCATTTAGT
The DNA here is from genome assembly GCA_030159075.1 of Atrina japonica. NCBI lineage: Eukaryota > Metazoa > Mollusca > Bivalvia > Pterioida > Pinnidae > Atrina > Atrina japonica. Next base: position 160,629 of record BROG01000750.1, on the reverse strand, counting down.
GAAACATAGTAATTGCAATCAAGGTAATTAAACCAACCTTAAAATATGCGGAACTTTGACATCAAGTGCGGTTTTTGTATCCGTATGAGTGACATAGAGATTATTACATGGTAAAATCCACATCACATATCATATCAGCCCAAAATATCAGACCGAGGGCCTTAGCCTTAGCCTTTAGGCTATTGCCCGAGAGCTGATATGATATGTGATATGATTTTTTTTCCATTTTATAATCTATTTATCATATACAAACGCAAATTATGTAGATTGATTTCACTGAAAGTATCAGTTTTATATTTCTGAAGTGAATTAAATGAATTAAGCAAGGAATGTTTGCTCCAATGAATTCTAATTTTTCAATAAATTAATAGTGTATAATAACTTTGTAATAATAAGTGTATGCATGTATATAATTATGCAATACCTTTTCACGTTCTTTTACATTTAAAACGAACAATATATCGTCTGACGCAACGTTACGTTTGAAGTCGATAGTTACCGAAATGTACTGTTTCATAAATTCCGATGTGCGTGATACGGATTTTTGCATGGCTGGTTTGATATTGATACAGATTTTTGCATGGCCGGTCTGATATCGGTTAGTTGATTTTGGCGATATCATACCATGCAAAACTTACATATAAGGTACTAGGTATATTTTAAAATATGTTAATCACGCCCCGGCATATTCGATAATTTGTGATATATAAATACCGTATGCAGGCGATAGCGGGGTATTTTTCTGTCTTTCCTACTGTTTGCTATATACTACACTCTATTCGCATATTGTTGTCGGTTGTAAAACTGTCTTTATGTTAAATAAAGAAAATGAAAAGGTGACGATTGGGAAGCTGAAATCGTCTCGATTGTTCGTATATAGCCTGGTTATTAATCTCCGTCTGTGTCTATAGTAAGTAAAGTGTTTAAATATGAAGCGTGAGTGGTTGAGTCTGTGGTGTCATGAATTTCGTGTTCGTTGTCACAGTGATGTATCGCATTGACATATGTAGGACAAGTTCATTATTAATGATATTCCGAAATGTCAAGTTAAAGTCTATCGCTAGTTTTTCTGAACCTTCTGTATGAATAAATGCACAGGTCAATCAATAAAGGTGCACAATTGATTCCGATGGAAATGCCGAAGGTTTGCTGAGGGAAAAAACTATGCAACTTAAGTACAGGGGTAATAAAATTATATTGCAGGAGTATCTTAATACTACAGTGAATTGATTTTGTGCGGGAAAATCTGCCATATTTCGTGCCTTTACATCGTAAAAGAGCTCCCATTTCTTGTATCCGAATAATTACATGAAAGGGGCATCAATTATCAGCAGTTTCCGAAATTTGATAATGGCTTATAAAAGTTTGGTTTCAAAAATACAAAGTCATTTACGGAATTATGAAAAAAGTATATATTGTTATGGTAAATGGTCACTTTCATTCTCGAAGAATGATGGGAGCATACCGAATAATGAGTAGGTTATTTCCAGCATGAACGATCGACGGTTAGATCGTTTCAACTGAACCAGATTGAAGTTACTTTAAGAGCTCTTGGCAATCAGTACTTTTATGATATTCAAAGGTGGTGATACGATCAGGATCGATACAACCTATAAATTTATGTTTCTATCATCAACCGAATCTGGAAAAAGATGTGGGAATATTTTTACCGACGGGCTTGGATAGATGATCATTAGCACAAAAGAGACAAAGTGTTTAATGCTACCTTATTCTGTCTAAGATATAGTAATAATACAGTGAGACTTGTATATAATGACCTCCTAATGGACACATGGTCTTTATATCGAGGTGGTCTGTATATAGAGGTTGATTTGTACAGAAATGGTAGTATTGGTGACAGGGAAAATGGTCTTTGTGACCAGGTGGTCGTTATACACAGGTAGTCGCTAAAGCAGGGTTTCTGTATATGGAGATAAATGCAAGTTGTAATTATCAGTATCTATCATCGATCCGTAGATAATATTATCAGTCTTACCATATTAAATACTGCCTGATTTGTGATTAAAGAAATAAAAGCGAACGAATGACGTTTTTCAATACATAAAACGTTAATATTGATAACTTCTTAAATACATGCAATTTTAAAGCGAATGGAATTGCTTATGTACTTTGGGTACTGTATTTGATAATATTAAAAATACTTTGACCAAGGACTTTGTGTATTCGTATACATGTATATCAATATTTAGTGCTCTGACATTTGGATCTGCTTTCAAGATTAGTGAATTTACCGAGTACATGGTATTTGTGTTGATATTCACTTGGGAATGTAAGCGCACAGATGAATTTTAATGCGCGTTTATTTTGTGTTTTGCATATATGTACCAAAATTGATCGTTTAACAGTATTTCAGTTTTAACAATCAGAAATCTTTTATAAAGCGTTAGTATTGGCGTTTGAGCATACTGAACAGATTACCAATTAGGTACTGAAACACATACGTCAAGAAAATGGCACCAAAATACCTTCTGTACTCTTCCAACATTTAAATAATTATTTAATATTGCAGCTTCTAAAGACAGTTTCAATTAAAGTTCCTTCCAATGTGATTTTAATATGTATCAGTTAACACTCTTGGGATGGAAATGTTCATCTTAAAATATCAGTTACATAATCAGTTAAAGTACGTGTTAGGTTGCAGTGTCCTCTAATGGTATTGCACATGATCTGTTCAGAGTGAAGACAAGACAAATCGAGTTCCAGTAAAGAATGACTATGGATTGTTGTTCGTCTGACATCTTTCGATAAAACGTGTGTTAAATTTGGATATTTCAATTTGAAGTCTGTCACTATTATAATTTTTATTATAATGTGTTATTCATAGCGGTGTCTGGTGTTAATTACAGATGAAAAAAGATTCTAGAATGTGAAAACTGCATTCAAATTTCATTGTTGACAAAAACTGTAGAGTTAGATTTTCCTGAAAACTCAACAATTATAAAGTTTCGCTTTCCGGAAAGCAGTACCTCTCTTATATATCTTTGTTGTGCTTTTTCTTTTCAACATGTCTGATGATTTTTTCAAATGTTTAGATCAATTTTGAAATGTTATTTCTGCTGTAAAATAAGTGTCAATTTATCAACGAGTATAGAAGAAATGTATCCCCATAGATCTGGAAAAAATCCGAAACTTAGTAATGTCATAACAAACAAGTGTTAATTTTAAAATTATTTGACCAATATTAAGATTCTACAATTTTCAGGGGCCTTTTTATAGATTTCCACTACTAAGATATATAAATTTCCAAACGATAGAACATTATGTAAATAATGATACTTCAAAAAGGTTTATCAGTATCATAATATGCGCCCAGATGTATTGTAATTAACATTTGTACGAGAGAAGCATTGATCACACACACACACACACACACACACACACACACACACACACACACACACACACACACACACACGCATACACACACAGATATATATATATATATATATATATATATATATATATATATATATAGTATATATATATATATATATTACTATGGACCTTACATCACAAATGATACTTGACATTTTTTTGTTGAAATGTCTCTGATGTCAAATAACTTTTTTATCTGCAGTTTCATAATATTTACAGGAAAACATTCATTATCTCGAAATTAACTTTCCCAGTCCAGGAAATCTAGACGCCAATTTTAAAATGAAACTGTGATTGGACAGGTGAAATATCGCTTACTATCAAGCTCTCTTCCGTGAAGGTCTATTCATTTTCCGATCTTATACATGACTCTGCAATAAGGATTATACCCTTATATCGAACATCGATCGATTTGAAAGTTTGAATCAAATTATTCATTTGACGTTGAAAACGCAATGAAAATACATGTAGATAAAAAGAAATCAGAAATACAAGGAAACAAAAAAATCACTCTTGAGTTAGAATTGATCAATTCATTATATATTGATACACTATCGTCTCGGGAAGCCCGATGTCCGGTAAACTTAATTGTTCGGTGACTGTAGTATGTTTTGAAGGTTGCTACCTGTTTAACTATTTCTTTTGATCGTTAGGTCTAAATTGTTTAAAACAGTTATGATTGCAGGACAATTTTGCAATCAAGTCATTAAATGCTATTCATTCCCCTTAATGAAAAGCGTTTTACTGATAATTTTTCGGAAGACCTCATGGCTCAATGTTTGTAGCTACATACTTTGTTATTTCATCGGAAGTCATAGTCGTGTCAATGCATAGGAGTGTAAAATTATTATTGTGTTATAGGAGAAACTAGTTCAATCTAGTTCGATACTTCAATTTAGCTGTGAATACAATTACAATTAATACATATCACAAATGAAATATAAAATATTAAGTTTTTTCGAATCCCAGATATCTAAAATATATTATCCGACCATCTATTTTCGCTCACATCAATAATCGCACATTCCGATATCCTGTTCCCAATATTCTTCGGTACTTTTGCTGTTTCCAGGTGATTATAAAACTTGACAAATTTAACAATCAATAATAGATAAAAGTTTGCTGATAATCGTAAATTTTGGTCCCCTTTGTTTACATGTAAACTTATTGTACAAGAACTCTTAAGTGCGCGAAAAATGGTATCTCGAGGATACATATATTTGTCATTTGGATCTAGACCTTTTAAACAATAAACATGTTATCATCAAGTCAACTCTGGCCTCATTTAGATATTGTTCTCTATTGATAAATATACACATTTGCGTTTATCAATAAAAAGAACTACTACATCCCACATCAATGGAGATGACGTCGACGATATTGGAATATATCGAGAAATATCCATTGTCTTGATAAGATGTAAATGTCTTTTCTTGCAATTTCGTGTAAAATTTTAAAAAATGAATATTTATGAATTTCTGAATTTGTACATTTTTTTATTTATTAAGTTTTTAAGGACATAAATGTACATAACATTTCTGTTGGCTAAACGTGAAAAGAGATTAGTAGAGAATTGATGTTAAGTGTTTTGTTCGCCGTTATTCTAATTGCAAATACGGCATATTGATGGATTTATTTGTTTTACAAAGATCAATTCACAAAATACATACGTCTGTGTATCTTTTATTTGGATGTGTGGATATAAAATATAACGAATGTTACATAAGTAATTGGTACTGACAATTCAAACTTAACACAAACAATATTTGCAAATACCTGGTCACACAATCAATATAAAATTGGACATTTATTTAAATACATCATACATATCAATGAATTTAAAAAATGTGAGTAATATGATTTTATATCATAGGAAGGAACAAGAAAACACTGGCTGTATATCTGCTTCAGTGAGAAGATTCCCTTCTTGACATTTTATCAAATAAAATAGCATGGAAACAATGGCTATATATCTGCTTCAGTAATATTCTCTTCTTGACATTTCATGGCCGTATCTTCATCACAAGACAATTCGTCCAGACTGTCTGAAAACAGGTCGTTGAAGGTAGTATGAGGAGTGTGTGTAATCGGCATTTGATTATGTACAGCGCCATTTTGGAATGGATAACTTCCGCATGATTCTGTCCGTTCGGAATACAGTCTTGGTGGTGGTGGGTTATTATTGGAACTTTTGATTGATGTTGATGCTCCTTGACGGACGTTCTTATGCGGTTGAAAGAGCACTATGTACATTTTTGGCGCGAATAGACAAACCAGGGCAACCGATGCGCTAATACTGACGCACATACATAGTGACGTCACTTCTATCTACAAAAAAGAGAAAACCTTTTGTTAATCATAATGTTTTACAACATTTATGTTGATGTCTAAATCAATATGACATTTTGTATCACGAACATCAACACAAATGGAGGGAACTGAATTGACATAAAATGTCCGGCATTGAAACATTATAATAACATTGGACTTAAAATGGTAATATATAGACCATTTCATAAGTCTTGCAATCCTTTCAACTCCACTGGTCATACTTGACGAGGCAAGCTTACAAAGAAATCTGGGATAAAAGGGTTCAGATAGTTGTGCGACTTCAGATGTAGTGGTTTTGATATTACAAGTGTATACACGTCAAGTATTTAAATTGTTTGTCGCTACAACTGCTAATTACTTCCTATGTTTGAGTTATTTGGATCGTTTTCACTATCACTTTGTGACAATATAACAAATACCAGCATGCTAAATCATTTCTTTTGTATTACGGAGAACATTTTACACAGTTTTATATTATTTTACAAGCTAAGTCAAGATATAACTGAACTGTTTTTCGGGATATCAATTTGACAATTTCGTTTAATTTATTGTTATGTCCGAATGTTTCCTACTTTGAAGAGCAATTATTTTACAAACGTTAACACATTAGAAAATGTGCAATCAAATATTTATATTATCATCTTCGATATCTTCACAAATGCGCATATATAGAATCAAGGCTATTAGCTAAAATGAAGAACATAAAATGTACAAATTGATATTGATCTACATGTACCATTGGCACGTATGACCATCGGAAGACACGCAAATACACAATCTATTTCATTTTAACTCCCTCAACAAACCGGTTATCTAACCTTTTCTGTCATTATTTAGGTTTCAGTGTACTCTTAACAGTGCTACCATGGCATCGTATTGCCAACAAATTAATATCGATTGATCCTAATTAGTTAACTCTATTTGAAAGAATTATCAAATCACCTTCCTAATATAATATGTAATTAAAAATACCTTTGAAATAAATAGGAAATTTATCACCCCTAAAAGGAAGCGGCGCTAAGATATTTGTTGAAAATAAATGAAAAATATATGGAATACCAAAAATAGATTGACTTCGTCAGGTAAACGATATATGTCATAGTGTATGTGTTCCGACGTTTATGCAATACAGTATAACTAATTAATATTGCATATGTTTTGATCATAAGTTTGGTGATAAAATGAAAATTATGGAAGTATGGAAGGGACATTTGCGCACGACATAATTATCACGTGCGCTCGACATAACTATCTCGTGTGCACGACAAAAAAGTGGTAGGGGATATTAAGTCGTGCACACGACATAAAATTGAGCAAAAATATATTACGTCATGCGCACGACATAAAAATTCAAGAAAAAATATTAAGTATTTGCGCATGCCAAAGAGAATACAGTTAAAATTTGGTTATTAATATTTCAATTTGAGGATGTACGATTAGTTTTAGTGAAAATTCATCTCTGTGGCACGTCAAAAACACATTGATGAGCTAAACTTGCTTTTTCCCAGTAAAAACCAGTTTTTCTCCAATTAAACCTAGTGTTTCTCATTAAAAGAGAAAATTAGGTTTAAGTGAGAAAAACTAGGTTTAACTCATTAATGTAATACTGGCGTGTCATGCATCTCGGATAAGAGACCGATTTATTCAGACTTATTGATACACACTATCTATATTTGTTTATTTTTTTTGTCTTCGATTATTACTTAAATTTGATTTTGAATTTGTCTGTTGATTTACGCCACATTCGACATATTTTCAGTGACGGCCAGTTTTTAATGGTGGCGAAGAGAACCTGTATACATGTACCCGGGAAGAGGCCGGAAAACTTTCTGACAAGATTATTATAGGTTCCAGCAGGACTCGAACCCGCGCTGACGACAAATAAGAGGTTTACGTGATGAATTGAACGTAATAACACCGTGTTAAAATACGAATTGCAAAACCACCTAAGGTATGACAGTATTCAAGTAGAAGGATGCATTGTTTGAGACAATGCTAGGAGTATTTTGAGTAAACATTGAATGTCAGAAAAATATCTGAAAAAGTACCTTTAAGATAAATGAATTAATGGATATTATTAACAATATCAAAGATTCTGAAGATAAATGAATAAATTTCAGAATGAGTGGGTAAAAATTGTAAATGGAAACTGCATTTTAAAATATAAAGGCTGAAAACCAGCATTACAGTTAAAATCGTTTACTATTACAATTTCTTTTGCTTTTTGGGATCATTTTGGTCTATATAAAAATTTGCAACTAGATAAATAAGTCAAATTGTACTTTACCTCTATCGTAATACAAATATTATAAAAATTATGTATGTGATATAGTAGATCAGCTATCAATTGTAAAACAAAATACTGATTTAAGTCTTAATTGATCAACACATAGGACTGACACAATGGAAATGTTAATTAACGAGAGGGAAATTCGAAAATAAAACATTCCTATGAATATAACCTGTACGTCCTTTTCTTGGAGAGTGCAGTGTAAAACTGATTTCAAACTAAGGTAATGAAATATTAAAATTAAATATTGTTTTCCTACACTTATTCAAAGCTTTAGTAAAAAAGTTATTTGACAAAGCCTTATCCGGCGTAAAACAATATTTATAAAATCTTACCTTGAAATCACTACTAGCTCCAAAATATATTGGAATGAATGCAAGCCAGACTATACATGTACTGTACATGGTAAAAGCAATGCACTTTGCCTCGTTGAAGTTTTGTGGAATTTTCCGTGTTTTAATTCCATACACAGTACATAGAATAATGAGAACTATATTGTACATAAGCGACACAATGATAGCAATTTGACTGGTTTTGCATTTTAGCACCAGAATATCGTTACGTTGAAGTATAAATATAGTATCAGGCTTTTCAAAGCCCAGCCATGTCACTCCACCGACAACTTGTACAGACACCAGCGCCATACAGATGATAATTTGTGATCTGGGGCTTGTATAGCCCGGGCGCTTGACCATCGCCTTTATGCCACTGTTAAATATTCGATAAATTCTGTTTGTTTTGGTAAGCATTGCAGCATATATAAGACAAAGGGAACCACCGAGGCAAAGACGTCTTATTGTACAAAGTACAATCGATGGCCGAATAAGCATAATTAAAGAAGTAAGATAGGCTAAAAGAATCCCGACTAAAAGCACATAACATAGTTCTCTACCGGACGCCATTATAACAGGTGTTGTGTTATAACGAATAAAAACGGCTATAACTAGTATCGTACAAATGATTCCAAAACTTGAGAATGCTATTGGAAGAATAACCCAGAGACTGTTCCATTCCAAATGAAGAACCGGGAGAGGCTGGCATGATGACTTATTAGCTGTTGGTTTGAAGGCCTCTGGGCAATCTCGACACGTGTATTCATCTTTTAAATACTGATTCTCGGCACACAAAAAACATGCCCAACAGCATTTTTCTCCCTTCTCTAATTTTGCATAACCCGGTGGGCACGGATCACTACACACAGAATATGGAACTTTATTACTTTTCCATTTCAATAAACTTTTATTAAGCTTCAACCTGAAATGATACATTTAACAATAATTGAAAACATTTGATTACATCCAGGGGCTGATAAAAGCGTTGGAATTAACAAACAGATTCATTCTTGCATCTGATGAGAATTTATGCGATTGCATTTAATTAAGTTGAACTTTTTATTTTGTTATTGGTTTAACAATAAAAACATAACTTACAAGAAAATGAATGCTATTCGAACATCATTGAAATATTAATATATCAATGAAATACTTATAATATAATGATCAGTATATTGATAATACTTGTGCTGGATTCATATCATAAAACCCAGATATTTAGATTGCTCCATCTACACGTTCATTTGATAACAGTTCGAAAGGAAATTATTAATGTTTTGTAACTCTAACATCGCATATCTCCCTTTCTTTGTTGTGTTTTCAACTTTATTTAATTCCTTACATATTATCACAAGTCAATGTGTGATATATTTTGTTAGTTTATTTGTCGAGGAGAAGAATGTTTCCAATTTTAATATCACAAGATATCTTTAATCACCTTAGTGTAAACTCAATAATTTACTAAGCACTTGAAATGAAAATTAAATAAGATTATAGCCTCCATTAAACATTGGAATTACGTAATGTGTTACTCTGTCGTAATTGATATGCTGATTTTCATTGTTCCCTTGACATCTTGTGAACATGTGGGTGAATTTCTACGGGTTTCCTTTACAAGGATGGATGATTAGTGACAACACATTTTCATGGCTGTAACACGATCCAGAATACAAATCCTGCTACAAAATACACTACACCTGACCCAGTAATTGAGTTACCTGATTTTCCATTCTCCGATATTAACGTATTCATACTTTCCAGTTGCAACTTTCTGAAACTGATAGATGTCATAATTCCCAGTTCCGTCACCTTGTTCGTTGAAATGGATAGTGTCCCCACCGACTCCTGGTTGAAAAAGTAAATGTATAAACGTATTGTAATGATAAATAAAAGAAACCTTAAACAGCGATAAGCGATTGTATACAAAAACAACAACTATTATTACTAATAGTAATAATGATTTTAATTTTGACACTACTAACTACCATTAAAACTACTATTATTAAAACATGTATTGCTACAAATTTTGCTGCTACTAATACTATTACTATTACTACTGCTGCTGACACTAATACTATTACTACTACTACTACTACTACTACTACTACTACTACTACTACTACTACTAATACTACTACTACTACTACTACTACTACTACTACTACTACTACTACTACTACTACTACTACTACTACTACTACTGCTGCTGATGACACTAATATCATTACTACAAATGTTACTGCTGCTGACACTAATACAATTACTACTACTATTGACACTATTACTATTACTACTACTACAACTAATGCTACCGTTAATACTATTACTACTAATACTACTGCTCCTGACACTAATACTTTTACTACCACTGCTACTACTGCTGACACTAATACTATTACTACAATTACAGCTGCTGACACTAATACTATTACTACTAATACTACTGCTGCTGACACAAATACTATTACCACTACTACTATTGCTGCTGAAACTTATAATATTACTACTATTACTACTGCTGACACTAATACTATTACTACTACTACTGTTGCTGCTGACACTAATACTATTACTACTAATATTACTGCTGCTGACACTTATACTATTACCACTACTTCTATTGCTGCTGAAACTTATACTATTACTACTTCTACTTCTGTTGCTGAAACTAATACTATTACTACTAATATTACTGCTGCTGACACTAATAATATTACTACTACTACTACTGCTGACACTAATACTATTACTATTACTACTACTACTACTTACTACTACTACTACTACTTCTACTACTACTACTACTACTACTACTACTACTACTACTACTACTACTACTACTACTACTACTACTACTACTACTACTACTGCTACTACTACTACTACTACTACTACTACTGCTGCTGCTGCTGCTGCTGCTGCTGCTGCTGCTAAAATTCATACTATTACTACTATTACTGCGGCTGCTGACACTAATACTATTACTACTACTACTGCTGCTGACACTAATACTATTACTACTAATATTACTGCAGCTGACACTAATACTATTACTACTGCTGCTGCTGCTGACACTAATACTATTACTACTAATATTACTGCTGCTGACACTAATACTATTACTACTGCTGCTGCTGACACTAATACTATTTCTATTACTACTACTGCCACTGACACTACTACTACTACTACTACTACTACTACTACTACTACTACTACTACTACTACTACTACTACTACTACTACTACTACTGCTGCTGCTGCTGCTGCTGACACTAATACTATTACTACTAATACTACTGCTGCTGATACTGATACTGTTACTACTACTGTTACCACTAATACTATTACTACTACTGCTACTACTACTGCTGCTGACACCAATTCTATTATTACTACTACTACTGCGGCTGCCACTTTTACTATTATTATTACTACTACTGCTGCTGCCACTATCACAAATGCTATTACTACAACAACTAATGCTTCAACTAATACAATTACTACTACTACTACTACTGCTGCTGACACTAATACTGCTATTACTACAACAACTAATGCTTCAACTAATACAATTACTTTACTACTACTACTGCTGCTGACACTAATACTATTACTACTACTACTACTGCTGCTGACACTAATACTATTACTACTGCTGCTGACATTAATTACTTTTTTTACTACTACTACTGCTGCTGACACAAATACTATTACTACTACTACTACTGCTGCTGACACTTATACTATTATTACTACTGCTACTGCTGCTGCCACTATTACTATTATTACTACTACTACTGCTGCTGCAACAAATACCATTACTATTACTATTACTGCTGCTGTTACTAATACTATTACTAACACTACCACTGCTGCTGCCACTTACACTATTACTACTGCTCTGTGCTTCTAAAACGTTTACTTCTGATACTACTGCTGCAATTGATACTATTTCTTTTAATGCTACTCTGCTACTACTTGTACCATCGCTACTACTATTGCTGCTGTCACTAATACTATCACTACGACTACTGCTGTTGTCACTGATGCAATTGCTACTAATACTGTGGCTGCCACTAATACTACTCCTTCTGCTGATGCCACTATTACTATCACTACTGCTGCCACAAATACTACTTTTACTCTTAATATTGTAACTACTTATCATCAGTTTATGAATGAATGTTTATAATGACGAAAACAGCGATTGAAAAGATTTGTTGATAAGATATATATCAAATACTTTTACTCAGTATATATATATATACATCATTTGATCGAAGAGTCGGCCTGACTTAGTCGGTAGCGCGCTCGACTCTTGGGTTCGTGAGTTTCCTGTCATTCGGATTAGAAAGTAAAACCCGAGGTCTCGTGTCACAGTAGGTGTCGGCACGTCAAAGAACCCCCATTGCTCAATGGCTGTAACTGCCAAGCATAGGCCAAAATTTGAAGCCGGCATTTTGTGACGTCTCCATATGAGTGAAAAAATCTTCAGTGGGATGTTAAACAACAATAAACAAACAAACAAGCAAATTTAATTTTAAGCAATAGAATCAATACCTGTAAATGTAACGTTACGGATAAAATTCAACACTTCTGCTCCAGGTGTATGTTGAATAAGTGGACAGCTTTTAAGTGGTTCATCACATCTAGTTACAAGATACATATGAAGCGCATGCGCTAAGGCGTAGACGGAATCAATCACAAACTGAACCAGTCCTTCCTGTTGATAGTTCGCGCCTTTCATGCCTATGTACTCATTTCCTTCAACGAGAAATAATATAACAAATATAAACAAATGGGCATACCCATACTGTTTCATGTTTTTATACTGGCTTATTCGAAGTACTTAATCTCTGCTGACTTCCATGAAGACACATGACCGTAACTTACATAACTGTGAATTTTTGCGTACTTTTAGACGGATTTAGCAACGGATTTATCATTTGGCCTTTATGATACCTGCTTTTTATTTCGGAATATGCATTTATATTTAATTCAAGCCCAGTTAATGAAGTCTTTTTATTGAACTTTGGGCCTCATTCGACTAATGTAATTGGTTTCGACTAGTAATTGGTACTTCTTCCTTGTTACTTGTAAAACTGATCGAAGACCGATTCTTGCCATATTTACGAAATATACAGTACTTACGTCATACAGTGTCGGTGAATCAAATACGTGATCCTATGTTTTGAATGCATGATCATCAGGGTCTGGCACCATAAAATTTAAGAATTACTTAAGTCTAAAAATTTTACTCAACTTTGGTTAATCCTGAAATCTGATTGGCTGAGCAGGCCAAGTTGAGAAAATTCTCATTTTTAGACTTAAGAAATTCTTAAGTTTTATGGTGCCAGACCCTGGTTGTCAGGTGGTTAATTTATTTTAGTTTCTTTGCACATGCCCATGAGTTAGGGAAGTGGTTGTTGTACTGCCTATAACGAAAGTTTTCATGACTACAGTACCAATTCTCGCCGAAATAAATGAAACAGAATTTTAACTTAATTTCGTGTACGGGATCAGTTTATTTCAAATTTCAAAATATAGTTAAAAGATAAGAGACAACAATGGAATTTGTTGTTGTCTCTAAAAAAAGAAGCATCAACACTCATAACTTGACCGAATTATTTATAGTACCGAGAACCACTGGATCACCACAGATCGTTGTTGACATTTTAAGAGGTCGCTTGGGGAAATTCATTTATTTTATTTGTTATATTGCACATATATAACCATTTTTTCCAGAACTGTTGAAAATGAAGTATTGTCTGTCTTGAAAAATTCGCCTGCAGAAATACCACATTCTACGTGAAACGTGTGCGAGAATTGGTACTGGGCGATAATAGGTCTGTGACCAGTAATTTTACATTAATGTTTATATTCATAACTATTTTTGTCAGTTTGTAGACATGCTACCCTGAAACGTTGAATCAATTTCATAGTTATTTGACAATAATTTGTTTTTGTTGATATTTGTTAAGTTATGACAATAACTTGTGTTTGTGGATATTTGTCAAGTTATGACAATAACTTTTGTTTGTTGATATTTGTTACGTTATGACAATAACTTCTGTTTCTGGACATTTGTTACGTTATGACAATAACTTGTGTTTGTGGATATTTGTTACGTTATGACAATAACTTTTGTTTGTTGATATTTGTTACGTTATGACAATAACTTTTGCTTGTTGATATTTGTTACGTTATGACAATAACTTGTGTTTCTGGACATTTGTTAAGTTATGACAATAACATGTCTTTGTGGATATTTGTTAAGTTATGACAATAACTTGTTTTTGTTGATATTTATTGTCATAACTCGCTTCTTTTTGGTTTGACTGCATGTGTATGATTATTGCCTTCCACCCAACAAATCTAGCTTGATATACAAATAGTTTCCGTCAGTCTCTTTGTCCGCACTAAATCCGTTCAAGATATCAACATGATAGTTAACGTATATACCAACCTTAATGCCTAGTGGTGCTGTTTGCCTTTTTAAATTTACTTTTCTTGTGACCATTGAAACACGTAGCCAAATTCACCAGTTTTACTGTAACATAACTCAAAACCTATTCAACATAAGTTTATGAAACACCATGTGCACATCACCTTTGATTACTAAAAGTATCTTTCGTTATTTGGAGCCTTTCTCTTTATATTATTTCTGTTACAATGGGGACGCAGACAAATTTCAATACCCTATGACTTTCAGGATAACATTACGAAACGTCACGTGCAGATTGTTACCTAGATGTGTCTTTTGCTACTGAAAAATTTTTAATTGTGATATTTCCCCTGATACAATGGAAACACATAGCCAAAAAGACCAAAACAGTCTCAAATATCTCAATAACTCCACGAAACTTTATGTGCATATAAATCCTGGTATTACTTGGGAAACACAAATTCTTCTGCTAGGGTGGAATTTTTATTACATTTTTTATTTAATTTATCAATTAAATAATAGATTTATTTTTCATTGTTATTTTTCTGTTATTTTCATTGATTTTACTGTAGTTTGATTGGATTAATGAAAAGTATCAATATTTTTCATTAAGCCAACCAAAATGCAGTGCCAGGTCACTGATGAAAATCCGATTATTTTATCCCATCTATAATGTAATGGTAATTGCAAATTCATTGTTTGATTATAAACTGATCACATTTGCTAGCAAATGCCAATAAATGGTGATATCGTGGTAAAAACTTTTGAACACGTACTGTAGATATGACGTATCAATGACGGATTTTCATGAACTATTTATAACGCCGTATCGAAGCTAAACAAAATGGCTCCGCTCAGACTTGTTTAGTCTCAACTAAAAAGCAGACGATATTATGCTTAGATGGAGTGTGTTTAAGTGGTCGAAAGGCAGTGGAAATGTTTAATGTATCCACTATCTACGTCAACAGTCCTAATGTTTTTGAAAAAAAATCAGTGACACTGGAGATACAGTACAGAAAATGAACACCGAATTGGGCGAACTTCGAAGCGAGTTTAATTTTGCTGTCCATGGCGAACTTTGGAATGGTCTTTGAGGCATATTTCTCATAAAGTGACCACTGTATCTGCGCATGTTGAAGGTAACATTAACAAAGGTGTTTGATGATTTTTATGGTTAGTTGTTGCGAAGGATTTCAGATTTTGCCCCTAGATCTTAATAGCGGATCGGGATCTGCCCCGTATATTATGTCGCTCTAAGTGTGAGCCCTCAATGGAGAAAGGAAAGCCAACTTCAGATTCTGTCGTAACCTACCAACTCACCAGGCCTCAATATTATAGAAAGTATATGAATGATACTTAAAATTAATCTACATAATAAGTTACACTTTTTCAGAAACTTCAAATGCATAGTAGCAGTCAAGTGATGCATTTCAATCAAAACCTGGTTTGTTTACATTTCACAAGCCGTACAGTAGACTTGTTCAGAACATCAGGTAGCATAAATCTAGGGCCTGACGAAACTTAACTGGAAAATGCTACGCACTCGTTTTATATATGTATTCTCCTGCCTCACTCAATGTAATAAACATGTTATTCAAAACAGTTATCAAATATCCTCTATATATCATTAAATTCTATCTACAAAGAGGAGCAACGTAACGTATTAATTTTCGACGGTTCCCTTGTTGGGGAGTTTAACGACAATGTCATTGTTACTTGTATCATCCGTATTTGGATCCCATAACATGTTATTGACATATGTTAGTACATATATTTACAAAGAGTTATAACTTGCCTTTATTCGATTTAGGTTGACTCTGTGCTTATGTATGATGTGTCTCTATTGGTTTGGCTACAGGTTTATAGTCATTATTTGTCTCTGTGTAGACTAAGGGCTCAATCGTATATTACTGACCTATAATGATCTGTGAATAAAGAATTTTCTACCAAAAATTGTGTTGCTTTACCACTCTCAAGCGGTTGTATAAACGACATTGTGGTTAGTAAGATATACAAACACCCACCGGGGCTGAATAAATGTCATTGACCGAGTCCACACTGCTACAGTAATGAAATGATTATACATGAAGTTGTATCAGACCAGGACCCAGTTGCACAACAGGTAGTTAAATTTAACGTGACGTTGACCAATGTTAAACCAATGGGCTAACTGTACGTTAAATTTAAGAATGCATTGTGCAACGGGGTACAGATGTAGGTGGACAAAGTTGGCGATTAAAGTATTGGCGATAAAGCGGATCCGTTATTTGATGTCTCCAATAATGTCAGTTTTCCTACCTTTGACATACTGATGTATTCTGGAGATTGAAGCGAGGTACAAGTATGATACTACGATCATGATAGTCCGAGCCCAATAATGTCTAGACGTGATGTAGGCTAATAATCCATACTACTAATGTTTTCAGTTATGGTTGAAACAGATTCAACAACTCGTGTAAGTCGATTATAATGTTTATCTAACTCTCGTTCTTTAATTTTCAAATTTTGAAAAGACACTCGCTAAACATCGTGTCTCACCAAATTTTGGAAATTGACTAACTCGAGTTAGATAAACTTGAAAATCAACTTACACGAGCTGTTGAATCTGTTTCTACCAAACGAATGGTGTTAAAATTTCTATATAATTTAATTATGTTGAATTCTCTAGATTTATGATGATGGTTTGGCTGTGGATAGAATTATTGCTGTAATTTGTCTCTGATGGTTAAGTTGTAGGTGTATTCTCGTTATGTCTGTGATATTTTATTTGTAAATTAGGGAATATAATTCATATGCGTGCATTCATCAGATCATATCTTTCCGGTGTTGACATGTATACTGATTTATTAATATCACTTACTCGTGCAAGTTTTGTTTGCTGCAGAGTTGTCCACTGAACAATTAAAGACTTCTTCCCAAAACTCCTTAAACCACGGGTTCCTTGTGTTATTATATACGCTCAGTTTGGTAAAGTACTGGTCAAATTCTGAAAATATAAAACGATTAAATAAGAAGTAAGCACATGTTTGCTTTTTGCTTAATTTGAGTACCCTAGTTTATAAATAAGCAATGTTGTTATATTCATCATCATCATCATCATCATCATCATCATCATCAATATTATTATTTACTGACTGTGGCACTCAACGGCTGACGTACTCGCAAAGTGAGGTGCAGGGTTGAATTTCTATTTTTGTCAATTAAAGAGGCTACAATTCTTATTCTCTTCTTGTTGGAATTATATTACCGATTCCAAAGATCCCTATCATTGTACAAATAACCATCTGTGAATACCAATGAAGTATTCGAATTGATAATGTATCAACAATTAACACAAGAAAAGCTGTTATCTCAATCATATTAAATCTCAGACCACATATAAACTACTGCTGACCTTTGTAATTTTAGTATCAATGTTTTGGTCAGCAATTTATATTAACATACTCTCTGGAGTCAAGAAATAATGCACGGAAATTCTGATTACAGTACAAATGTACTTGCATGGGAATTGTAACTTTACCTAATATCACTCACATCATTCACTGGCAGATAAAAGATAAAACGAATAAATATATTTGAACCCAGTGCTATGATTCAAATTGTCACCGTAATCCAAGGAGGATGTTTGTTACTATTTTTGAGACTGAAATATACATTTGCACTGAAAGCGATGTAAGCTGTAACAATGATTATTTTTGTCCCCTGACATATAGTCGGGGATATGATAAAATGTGTGTTCAAATACATTATTAAACACGTGAAACGTTGTAAAAGATCTTTTCGAAGTTATGTGTTTTATCAGAATTTAAGTTTTCCCGTACCTTGAAAAATCCAGCTGTATTTCCGTATACAATGATCTTTCAGATAAACTCTTTCACCATATCTGTCATTCGTAATTCGGTCAGGGGATCTCGGTCCTTTACGCGATCGGACTATGTTAAAGTCGGCCGTTGTTATGCTTTATATTTACTTTAAGAATACAGGACGTGATTTTTATTGGAAAGTACATGCATTATGTAAAATATGAGCTTTTGAACGCTATTGTAAATACCTGAAGAAAATCGGATGGATATATGAATAGATATATCTGACATTGATAGAATTAAAACAATATAACTGTGAAAAGTGAGAGTACCTGTTTTACAATCGTGCTGCCATGTTCGGTTGAGTTGGGCAGTTCATGATCATATGAGTCAAGAATGATACAGCCGAGAATGCGATGGGACGAGTTAAAAATGGGTCGATGCACATGCATTTGTTATTCTAACCAAAGGATGGTTTCTTTGTGATATATATGATATAAAATGTTACATAAAATGGGCATGTAATATATTTCACGTACGACAGCTCATATCGCTTTAATAATAAAATATTTGTTAGATTATATTACATGGTTTACATAGCAACGTCTGTATATTTTTCAATGGACATGGCAAACTCTTTTATTTAGACTAATCCAAATTATTTCATTCAGAATAATTTAATCGTTAGAAAAGTATCACCACAGCTCTGACGTTACCTTTTATTACGTGGCGCTTAGGCAAAAGTGTGACAGCTCCTTCGGCGGCTGATTCTTGACCAAGAACGGGATGAATTTTTGCGCCCCAACTGTCACTCGCCAGAAAGGTCAGATTGGATGTTTTGTTTGTATTCAGAACAGCTTTAAGTACCCTTCTGGTATTATCTTCATTGACGAACATAACGACGCCTTTAGCTCTGTCATTACTTAGAAGATCGTTCACAAGTTCCTGAATTTTAGTGGCAGAAGCATCACGGAGTATTGTTAATGTTTGGGCGACGCATATACCTAAAATATAAGCAATATTGATGGAATGAATATACATGTATACATGTATACTGAATACAACAACAAAAACATTTTCCTAACGGAAACGTTAAAACGTTCCGACAGCAAGTGTTAACCCGTCGTCAACTGAAAACATTGACAGACACCACCATTGTAGTAGTCCTTTCAGGAAAATGTTGAAAACTAAAACCACTCCATCTCATTCCTGTTCTCAGAAATAAACTTAGTGTACTGGGGAAACGAGAAAATCAACAAAACAAGTAAGCAAACATTTAAAACATAAATCATAGGTTGAAGATTGCTTGCACATGTGTCAATAGGGTTGGTTTGAGCATTCACCTTGTAAACGGGAGCTCATAGAGTTTTCATTTGGATCAACAGACAAGATTAGGTACATTTTAGTTAGATAAGAGTATGTCACACGGGAATCTAATGCGTGTACCTTACTTAACAAAGATCATGGATGCTAACTAGGTGTCTATCATTGCATCAAAGTCCTATGGCCTATTGATTTAGCTTTATATATATGAGAGAGGGAGAGAGAGAGAAAGAGAGAGAGAGAGAGAAATCTAAAAAAGGTATATGTTAACATGCTATTCCTACAAACCACGTATAATTCGTTACGACTTCATCTGTTCACGCATATTCGCGAATATCTTAATCCCCGATCTCAAAACTGGAAATGAATTCACTACCTTAAAGATGGAAATGACTCAACTTCAGAGCGTTTATATAGCATATGTTGTGAACAAAGGTATACATTCAATGGTAAGACGAAATTATGGATACCTAGATCGTACTCTTACATGTATTATCATAGTACATTTTGATCCTAACTGTAGTCAATTTGTTATGTAATATAAAACATCTCAGATACCAAAGTATAAAGCTTTAGGATGTCCAGAACACAGATACAAATCCGGCTAAAATGGACAAACACGGACCTCTGGAAACCAAGAGGTGGGATCAGGTGCCATGGAGGAGTAAGCAACCCCTGTCGACCGGTCACGTCCGCCGTGAGTCCACCGTCAAGTCCAAATGAAATACATGAGTAACGAATCTTCGTCACATTTGGTACAGAAGTCTCAACAACCGTCAACGAAAAGGCAACTCAACATTTCACCCAGTGAAACAGAGTAATCGCATACAAGACTATTATACCGACCGTAAAATTTACGGAACGTTGACATTAAACGCGGTTTTCGATATCCCTGTGTTAATAATTTGTCAGTGAGTAGTTTACATCTGTATATGAAATGTCCATATGTTGAACACGTTGTGGCAAGTCGGATGATTTGTGAAATATAAACTCCATAGGGTGACTATGGGATATTACTACTTAAATGGGGAAAATTTACGATGGGAAAGACGAAATTGTCATATATACATATGTAATACACACAATCTCTCTCTCTCTCTCTCTCTCTCTCTCTCTCTCTCTCTCTCTCTCTCTCTCTCTCTCTCTCTCTCTCTCTCTCTCTCTCTCTCTCTCTCTCTCTCTCTCTCTCTCTCTCTCTCTTATTAGTGATAGTTTGTCCCTACATGGATTCGATACAATATAATATGTCTTGTTACAAAAGAAAAATAATTAATAATCTCAATTCCCCTTCCTCTAATGACAGAATGATCTGAAGATTTATCATGAGCATTTCCCAAAGGTTTCCTTTGAAATAGGTACTGATAATCGGATTGGCCGTTTCGAAGAAATTAACTTCCGTTTGATTTAAAAGAAATTATGTGGGAAACTTATAATTTACTTAGTATGGTGAGCTTATCTCTATATATTTGATTACTTATTGATTACTTTCTGCGTCGATGCTCTATGCTGATTAATTTAAGTACATGACGCACAACGGTTAAAGATTTTTTTTTTCATTTCTATACCTGAATGTAACGCTATGTTTATTACTTTTCCCTAAAAATGGAGATTTACATATTAATAGAAATTAATGAAATTTATTCCTGTAAATCTAATTTTGCATTAAGAATTTTCCTGCTTTTAATTTCATTCAAAGCATATAAAATCATACAAATGCATGATTCATTATTTATTTCATTATTTATCTGCCATCCCTTTCATCCATCCATCATCATCTATCTATCTGTTGTCTGTCTCTCTATCTATCTATTTATCTATTTATCTATCTATCTATCTATCTATCTATCTATCTATCTATCTATCTATCTATATATCTTTCTTTCTATCTATCTATCTATCTATCTATCTATCTATCTGTCTATCTGTCTATCTATCTATCTATCTATCTATCTATCTATCCATCTATCTGTCTGTTTATCTATCTATCTATCTATCTATCTATCTATCTATCTATCTATCTATCTCTACCGTACGGATCTGTAAAGGATCATATCTTGTAACAAACAGAAAATAATCAATAATCTCAATAATCTTTCCTTTAATCAGAAAGTCATCTGAACATTTACATTGAGTATTTTCTCACGGTTTTCTTTGAAATACATACGAGTAATCGGAATGGCCTTTCATTAGAATTCCTGGGGAGACTTGCATTATACTATTCCGTATGTCCAAAATAATCATTTGCAACATTATTTTCGATTAATCATTGATTGGTACTTTGAGATTTTTACCTGCTTTTTGTGAAAGCTCTTTAAAAGCACCTATTCCTTTAACACCATAGTTTCCCTCATCCGCCAGTGTGCTTACATAACTCCATCCAAATGCGCTGGCAATATCAACCATCGCTTGTGCTTGGAAGGAATCAGGTGGAACAACTCGGGAAAAATATTCAAAACGAGATTTGTCACTCAAATCAATGCTTGTGGATGAGTAACTTATCTGTGGAATCTGAAAGAGAAAGAGAACAAATTAAGAGAAGTACAATACGTATCATTTATAGTGTAGGTCAATGAACGCACTTAAGCAAGAGAAGTTGTATTTTGATTTTCTGACTTCCTAAAATCCGAATCAGGATGAAACAAAATGCCTGGCTTATCGTATGGTCATAATTATAAGAGTGAAGACGATACTCGTAATGTATTACATTAGTACATTGAAAGAAGGTAGTCTATAGGTAGAAAATCATTACATATGATGATATCAGTAAATGTAAACGTTTAATGAATTGAATCCCGTCGCATATGGGACGATAATTCTTAATGGAAATACATCTGTCCGTTTGGGTAAACCAAAGCATATAATTCCATGCATTTTACTTAATACATTAAAATATTTTTAATTTTAAGAATAGCAATGTATCGCTTTTCAAGTGTGGTACATTGACCATGTATTTTATTGGATCTTCACAAAGAAAACAGCTTGGCTTATCAATTTGAGGAAAGTCTTTATTTTTTATTCAAAGGACATCATCTCTTTCAACAGCATTTTTTATTTTGTACGTTTTGAATGTGATAACTTATGTGCAAGAATTTTGGTCCGCGTCATATGGTAGAGCGTTCCACTTGCATGCGGAGAGTTCCGTGTTCAATTCTTGGTCTTGGGTAATACCAAAAGATCTGGCAACGACCCAGTTTTTTATGATGAGATATAAAAACAAAGTTCCGTAGACGTGACACGCAAAATAATCCTCACTGCTTGGATGTCAGCACAGGCCAAACTTCGCTTCACCTAAAACTGGTGACATTTCCATGTAAATGAAAACAACATTGGCAATATGTAAAACAACAATACAAAACTAAGAATTTTACATATGAAAAAGACGACCATAAATCTCATATACTGTTACTTTTAATACAAACATGCTTGGCTATGTTCCCTGGAAAACTGTTCTTTCGAATTTATTTACTCATTTGTAAAGGGCAAACAGATTTCAATTGCAAAATATATCTCATATACAATGATATAGATAATTCAATTACGAAAGACCCGGACATACACAAAGAATCATTATAAGGACTGATATTGCATTACCGAGATTAGATATAAAGTCTTATCTCTTTTATTGTCATCATAATACTGTGCTTTGTTACAAGTAAACGAAAAACCAGCAATACCAAAATAGCACCATTATCAATATAAACAGCTTCATTGTGCCTTCCATGTATTATCCTAGCAATATTGTTATAACTTTTATAATTCAATTTCATGAAAGAGAAGGATTACACTCATGAAGCAATCAAAAGTGATGTGTAACGGATTTTATCTGCAGATATATATGACGGTGATAATTGATTCTGCTAGTATTTGCATAGCAATATATTACTAGATCTAAATTAATTGCAGCCGAAGTACATTGTGAAATGCACTATTCTTCCTTTGAGAGAGAGAGAGAGAGAGAGAGAGAGAGAGAGAGAGAGAGAGAGAGAGAGAGAGAGAGAGAGAGAGAGAGAGAGAGAGATGTCAAATTCATTTCATAAAGTTTTATTGAAATTATAACTTGTTAATTCCCGAGGGTTAGTATTTGATCTTACTCGGTATCATACGTATTTAATCATCGGTTCTATTGGATCACCACAGAGGCTCCATGCCACATAATCCCATCTCTGGATACATGTATATTTTGACATTGTATAATTGATATTCTTATTGTTCAACCCAATCTGATTTTATGTACAGCAGATTTTTGTATTACTGCTGCCACCAAGTAACCGGTTTTTATAAGTAAGGACAAAATCGTTTGGATTCATGTAGGATTCCTAAACCCTTGAATAACCGATGCATTTTCAATTAAATGAATAAATACATGAATGGCAAATATTCTATTAATCACATTTTCCCAGTTAACTTCCGTTACCTGACGGATTGTACAAGTCCTCAGCTAATGAAATGTAAACATCACGTGTTGATTGAAATCGAACACTCCGCTACTAAGAAAATAGTGCATTCATATGGGAAAATATATAATGTTCAAAACACATGAAGTATCAATATAACAGATACAAATTTATTAAAGAAAGAAATTCATAAAATATTTCACGTTTTTTTTTAATTAATCATTTATACACCTATAAAAACGTTTTAAGTGTAAAAAGACCATGAGGCGACACGAAGCAAAGCCATTAGATCTATTTTTTGACGGAGTGACTTTTATATTTTGTATTGATTTTGCACGAATGTTATTTTCGCAAATTTGACAATTAGATATATGATAAAAATATTAAATAATTTCAATTGATAAATCCTTATATTTCACTTCCAAAAAAAAATAAATATGCGTATTTTTTACTTTAAACATATTAACAGAAATATCCTAGTGATTTATACCTTGGTATCTGAGACTTTTTATAAATGAGTAAATTGAATCAACCATTGTTATTTGTAAGGATTTTACCTTTATTGTTTAGATCAACGACAAATGTGATACAAGTTTATGACAGTAGACAGTAATATCGGGGTCCCTGCAGTACTAGTACATTTATACATTTGATAAACACGTCAAATGTTGCTTGATACAGGCTTCGACGTTCTATACTTTATTATCACTGGATGTTGCTAAAGATACATGCAGGGGGAACAAGCATTTTGATAAATAATATACATGTATGTATATATTACTTTGATATTGTATATGTATATATGTATATTGCTATAGTTTTGCAAAAATGCCAAAGCAAAAGATCAAGATGACCGTTTCTGTCAGTTAGACTTCATCATTTGCGGTCGAATTTTGAGTAGATAGTTATGGAGTTCCAAAACAGAAAGCGGTATCATACAAAGCCAAATAATAAACTTAAATCCATTGCAAAATGGGCCTGAGAGCAACTCTTGTACAACGATGACTGTCTAAGCTTCTTCTAAAATCTATCTGCAGTTGATAATCGTTACACTAACAATACATCACAGTGATACACAATATTTATTAAGTTATATATAAAGCTGTTTAAAGTCTTTGTAAGCAAACAATATTTACATTGATATTTCATGGGCATCTTTACGTGCAAAACATTAGTTATTTATACGATGGTCTGTTCAGAGTTAGCTTTAATCGGAAGACATTGTATGGTCGATCTAAATACAATAAGTGAATAAAAAGGCACTTATATGTCATTACTGATCAGTCATAGAGTAAAATGTAAGTGCACTTTAAGATCATTTGAGACTTGTTTGCGTGAAGCAATGTATAGACGTATTTCTCATTTACTATACTAATGTTCTCCAAATTACATTCATTTCATGAAACAGGACGGACTCATGGCACCAGTGTTGTTGCCTGCACATGATATACACAATGCAATGAAATGGATTTGGAACTGCCAGTCGTCATAGGAAACAAGTGTAAAAGAAAATATTTGCTCTTAAAGACAAAATCAGAATATTCCATATCACCGTATCGTTTTATATACACTCCAACACTGCGTATTTACTAGGATAGTTAAGCACTTTAAAACGTTGGTTAAAAAGCAATATAAACACAATATACACCACTGTGGGAAACAAACATTGTTTATTATTTCCCCTCGATATCGAATAGTTGGGATATATTCATTTGTAGTCCATCGCTTTGACCATGTACCCATTGCTGTATAGAAAATAAATAGACTTTATTTAGGATGACATGGTGACACTTTTCTTGGGATGCTGTTACAAAATTTATCTATATTTTATTTAAATTTCTAATATTTATACGGACTATATGACCTTGAATGAAGTGATTTGCATACCATTTATCTGTTCTAAGTAAACAGTTGCTGTACAGTTTAGTCTTGGAAAGAACAGTCGTCTGAGTGTATACATATGTGAAATGATAATTGGCTATATTCATGTGTTAATCAAACGTTTTATCTGTTAAAATCAATAATTTCCCAATTTCTCTGGGATGACAGGCATTGTTATTTACATACTTAACCATTCAACTACACTGCTTTTTATAATTGACTATCATACTTCTTCACTTCCAGTAAAAACATAAATACTATCTTAATAAATCGAAATCATACTTTATTAACGATACATATTGTCGAAGACCGATATCGCTTCTCCATTTTCCTTATATACGCCAAAAAGCTAGTGAAATATGAAATATTGCATAAACATCACAATAATAATAATAAAAAGCTACAATAAAGTGATGTTAGTACATTCTAATAACTACTGGTCGCTGAGTGGAAATGGTAACCTTTTGGAAGATATCCGAGGTGATTCCTTGATAGCTTGCTGAGTGATCGTTGACAACGGTAGAGCGTTTTAACACGTTATTATAAAGAATTTGGACAGTCCATGTCAGTCAGTACCTTCCGTTTATTATACTGTGACGATAAATTCGAGAGGGCTAGAGAGAATAACATCTAAATATATATATAATTAATAAAAATATCATGAAAAAAACCACCAAAGTTATAATGCTCAAGACGATCGTTTCTGTCAATTAGACTTCATCAGTTGAGCTTCAATTTTAGATAAATTTTCTAAAGGGAATGTGGAATAATACAAGATAATTAATCTAAATGCATAGCTAAATATAAAAAAAATTCAGATACCAAAGCATAAACCAATAGAATGTCCAGGACATACCATTGTAAAAGATGTAAAAATTTATTTTACAGTTTAAATTTTAATTGATAAAACAAAGAAACATTAAAGGTAAACTGTGAAGATTAATTGTTACTACTACTACATCATATTGTAGAGTATCCAGAAAATAACAAAATGTTTTTACAAGGTTACCATTACCGAAATATGCATAGAATTATCCATATCTTGGATATTCAAGCATATAACGCAAATTTAGTTAATGCATTAGAATTATTTGGGAAGAGTTATCGTTCCGACTCGTCATCATACGTACAGTTTCATCCAGTTGGTAACAAAACGAATTTCCCATAAAGCGTGCCATAACCGATAAAAGAGTAGAATCGACCGAATGATAATGAAAAGGTTACACCGTTCCGACAAGTAATGTGAATCGGACAATCGATGTAGATATAGATCTTAAGAATAACGATGGGCTCTGGAAAAACTTCGAGCAAAAACCAAGATAGTTTTAGCCATTTGAAATTTTTATTATCCAGGTCAATTTTTTTATTGATACGAAGTATGACTGATAGAGTTTTACAAAATATATTGACAAGTCTGCAGGTTTACTTGAGATTTTTAAGGGGTGGCAATCTTCCTTTAATTATTGAGATGGCATAAAGCCGCCATCGACATGTTGAGATGATATATTTAGTACTATGGCATAAAGCTGCCATAGACATGTTACGTCGACCAGGTGTGATAATTAATTGCGTTATATTGACAAACGACTTAATTTTGACGACATATTCACATAAATTATGTCGACATAATCTCATATTTTTCTCAACATGTCAAGATATTGATATGAACTATGTCGACATAATGTGACCAGATATATCAACATGTCGATAAAAAGTGGTTTTTATGGCACTATATTTTGCGCAGTAAAACGGTCACATTACATCGACAAGTTTCGAGAATCAACACATTATGTTGACAAGTTGACATATATCAAAGCATAATGTTGACATATTGAGATAAATTATCACAATTAATGTGAATATGTCGTCAAAATTAAGTCGTTTTGTCAATATAACGATGTTAATTATCACACGTGGTCGACATAACTAATTAGATTGTATGTTCATAGCAGTTTGAACAAATTTGCAATACATAAAATATTATTTACCATGGCATAAAGCTGCCATCGACATGTTGAGATAATCTAATTAGTTATGTTATGTAGACACTACTATATACATGACTATAGAGTTATTGGCCAATTATTAGCAAAATATTAGGTTTAAGTCGGCCATTCCTTAATCAATTCAGTCAATGCCTACATGGCCTGGATTTGAAAAATAACAACTTTACCATGTGAGCACGAGTAAAATATTGTATGGACAGTTCAGCATCTTATCAGCGATATATATTATACTAAAGTAAAAACCACCAGGAGGTTTAGTAGACAAAACGCTGCCTCCCCCCTCTCTCTCTCTCCGGAACATCCATAGTTGTGATCGGGTGACCGGAAGGAGTAACCTGTCATACATCCATTCCGTAAAATTAAATACGTGTGATTGTTGAACAGATGCTAGTATTAAACTTTGTCCTAGAATACAATTAGTCCTAAACGACTATATTATACTTTTTTCTGAAAATCAATCTTTCTAGGATTTTAGAAACATGAATTGGCAAAACTCTAAGATATCAGTCTCAAAACAGATACTTAAACGCTCTCTAAGAGGAAAGAAAGTGTTATTGACGAAAGCAGTACTAATAACTTTTCAGTGTAATTCGAAATTTAAGATTTAACCTTTTACTTCGTGCTGTTGTCTGCAATTTTGTCTCAAATAAATCTTCAGACAGGTTATAGATTTGACACGACTATTTTAGTCTTCATTAAACATGCTGACACACGTGACTGTTTGAGTGTAAGAGACGTAATAAACGTCAGGAAATTTGACTTATCTTCGTTTGTTTTTCATTAAGATTGTTTTTTATTTACGCTTTCGATGATTAATTTCTTATTCTAATCTTCTCTGTATACTGTGCATCACAAACACCAAGTTAGTACCTATCAGTACTGTAGCCATGGTAAAGACAGAATTAATGATACTGGGTTTTATATTAAAATATATGAATACTTTAGTTGAAGTGTAGGTGCTCAGTATAATCTTTTTGACAATGATTCATTTCCTTCCTTCCCTAATTCCAAATATTGGCATTATATATATATATATATATGATGATGATGATGATGATGATGAACTCAAGGATTTGCAAAACGCATGTCGTTCAGACTAAATTGAAGACATCTATTCGAACAGGATTACCTGGGCGGAATTAAAAACTGCCTTTACAAACTTTTGCTTTCATAACTTAGTCTTTGTATTGCAATATATATTAAAAATCGAAGTCAAAGCCATTCTACCGACCGATTCTAATAGACAGAGGTGATATTGATTCGGCTTCTAATATCAGTTTGTAGCTAAGGACATTTTACTTATTATAAACACAGACAGGGAATTGGCAACTAAGCTATACGACAAACGCGACGATTTCGGCTTTCCCCTCGTTTCCTCATTTAAGTAGTAACATCCCACAGTCACCCGCATATGGAATTTATATTTCACAAATGATCCGATATGTCAAGGCGTATTCAACACATGGACATTTCATTTACAGATGTAAACTACTCACTGACAAAACACCGCGTTTGATATAATCATATCATATGTGGACGGCGGGTGTGACCGGTCAATAGGGAATGCTTATTCCTCCATGGCACCTAATCCCACCTCTTGGTTTCCAGAGGTCCGTGTTTGTCCATTTTTGCCGGATTTGTATCTGTGTCCTGGACATCCTAAAGATTTAGACTTTGGTATCTGAGATGTTTTATATCCTAATATTACCTCGATATAAGCAAAGTGTAGCGTTCGTGAGAGATCTGTGTATATTGGTAATTCTACTGTCGACATACTTTTTAAAAGAATGTGATATTAAGGAATTATATTTATCCAACTTGCGTTTTCCTTTTTCTTACTGTTTTTGTTTTCCTTTTCCAACTCGTAAAATAACAATCAAGAGCAATAGACGGCCATAAAAATCGTATATTCAAGTGTAGTATTCATAAACAAATAGTACTTTTGAATTAATCAATTGCAATCGAAAAAGTGTCAAACCTGGGTTTCTCAAGCAATTTTCACAAATATTTAGTAATCTAAGAAAACTGGCAAACTTTCCCACTTAATTCGAAATGACCCTAGCGGGATTCGAACCAGAGGTGAGAGGCCTTGTGATTTAAAGCGCAATACTCTAACCACTCGGCCACGGAGGCCCCTAAATAACTTGAAGATAGAGCGAATACGAAAGACTTCCAAAGTTTTAATTTTCAACGGATATACCAATTGCGCGTACCAAAAGGAATAGGATGCTGTGATTGGTTCCCCCTCACAAGGAACAACTGACGCGTTTTATATTATAGAAACTCCATGTATGGAGAGAATAAAAAACGGAGTATTCGAGTTATTACGCCCGGGACTGGTTTGGAGGCTCCGGACCTACTTTTGTGTATTCATATGTTATATTAAAACGTGCTACGACAAGGTATCCAATTTTTAAAGTTGTTA
>BROG01000750.1:122500-125000 GCA_030159075.1 Atrina japonica | reverse complement strand
ATATAGTTCCCAAACGATGTCAAAAGTTAAAACAACCATGACCCAACGGTGAACCTCTTCTAACGGTAATTCTACTCAGGTGGCCAATAAGACCTATTCGACCTGTTGTTCTCATGTAATATATTTCCTCTGTTTAAAAATCGACCAAAATTTGATTCTGAATATATATGACATATATTTTGTTTTCATGTGTCGTTACGGACTTTCATTTGAATAGTATTTTACTCCACACTCATTCAGTAATATAGTGACGACCAGTTTTTGATGGTGGAGGAGAAAACCCGATTATAACATACAAACGGCCCTCCGCATGTAAATTAGCAAACATTCTCACAAAACCAGTACAACCTGTCCCTTCACCAAGATAAAACGATTAAAATAACATGAAAACACGTACACACACACACGCAATCGGAGAGTGAAAGAAATGCTACATTTTACAAGTACATCGTGATAATGCATAAATAAATGAAAATGGAAATCAACAAAAAGGATAACTAATAAAAATAACCTCAACTACCAACGAAATGTGAATTAAAGTAGATCTAAGTGAAAATAACAAGAAACTGCTAAATGAATTTTATCTTCAAAGTCAAAACACAAAAGTAAATCGATAAACTGTACTCAATTTGGCGGATTCGATGCATAAAAGGTTCGATCCATCGTTCCCATACAATAAACAAATTCCAGTTATGGGTGGATTCGGCATAACACAAATTTACACCCAAAGGATAAACGACGGTCATTCGTGTTAACATCAGTTCGAACTCAAATTACACCGAGAAACGGTATCTGATACAAATTCCAAGGTCAGACTTTTAAGATTCCAATACAAAAAAAAAAAACGAACGAACTATGGAGGATTCGAGTTTCAATCAGTTTGAACTCGAATTAAATCGCGAAAGGGTGTCAGGCAGAATTCATTTCCGTGAAGTTCATTAGCTTATCAATGCCTTTGGTTCTGGTCTGAAAGATTGAAGTCTGTTCATCCAAAATTTGTCTTTCCTTTTTCTTTCTGCATCCCTCCAATTAGGGTTGTGATCAATAACCACGACTGTCATGTCCTCCCATTTATGACCCTCAAGGTTGAAATGGTCACCAACAGGTTCCTTGAGATTTTTAGTTGTAATGGTGGACCGGTGGTTATTGATGCGTTTGCGAAGATCTCCAGTTTCACCAACATATTGTTTCTGACAAACTTTGCAAGTGATGAGGTACACGCAGTTGTTAGTACTACATGACGTGCTTTGTAAAATCTTATAGCTGCGTCCTTTGGTAAAGTTATTGGTATAGTTGCTGTATTTGCAAAGCAGGCATCTGTTATCTAGACCATTGCTGGCAATCGGCAAAAGGTTGTCTAATCTAGTTTTAACTACCATGTTCTTAAGATTCCTGGGTCGTCTAAAAGAGACCAATGACAGTTCTTAGAAGACATTTGCCATTCTCTCATTTTTGTGGAGAGTTGTCAAATTCAGCCGTAGAATGTTATTAAGGTCCTTCAAGACGTGGTGGTGAGTGGTCACCAGATGAACTCTGCTGCTTTCTATTTTAGACTTATATTGTAAGAGAGTGTTTCTGTCTTTATTGGAAATCTCAATTGCAGTTTGCACAATCCTAGACTTGCAGCATCTGTTGCAAACATTGGTTTTTATGAGTTGGCTGTAGATGTAGATAAACAGATTCGACGAATTCAGGTGGTTAAACCTTTCGGTACTCCTTTAAAAGTGTAAGGTGGATGACAGCTGGATGGCATTAAGTACAGATAGGAATCTGTGGGCTTGGTGTGGAGACTGAACTCAGTATTTCCATCAACGAGATCGGATGTGGTATCCAAAAAAATGTTTTGGAATTCTAAAATATCCACTGTAAATTGTCGTAAATGTCGCAAATTCGACTAAACTGTCGAGACTATCCCAACCAACAGCCCACTTCATCTCAATATCATCAATAAAACGTAACCAGCTAAAGGATCTAAAAGGCAACTGGTCCAGCAGATTACGTTCCAATCTCCCCATGAAAACATTAGCATTGGCATATATATATATATATATATACAAAGTCATGCAATTCTCGGTATCACGATTCTTACGTTCTTTGATACTTGTGTTGTCTTCCATTGTCCATTATTTTTCAGAATTAATCACTTTTTAAAAATACATGTTTGTTTGTTTGTTTATTGTTGTTTAAAGTCCCACTCAAGAATATTTCACTCATATGGAGACGTCACGAAATGCCGGTGAAGGGCTTCAAATTTTTGGGCTATGCTCGGCACTTACGGCCATTGAGCAGTGAGGGTTCTTTAACGTGCCGACACCTACTGTGACACGGGACCTCCAGTTTTTACTGTCTCATCCGAACGAAAGGAAACCAACCTGTCGCCGGCTGGACTCGAACTCACGACCTCACGATCCAGAGTCGAGCGCGCTACCGACTGAGCCAGGCCGGCTCTTAAAAATATAAACCATTGACTTGACACTACTGTTCACCATACTAAGTAGTA
>BROG01000750.1:0-120000 GCA_030159075.1 Atrina japonica | reverse complement strand
CTAATACATGTAACATGTAGCATTTCTTTCATACTCTGGTTATGTGTGTGAGTGTGTTTGTGTGCGAGTGTGTATGTGTACTCTTTTTATGTTATTATAATTTTTTTTGTTCCTAGGAAGGGACAGGTCGTCCCGAAAATTTGACTTTAATTTTGTCCGTGTCGTTAGTTATTTTAGTGCTTAATTGAAGTATCGACTACAGTTAGATATACATGTATATGATATTATACTTGTCTTGAATACTATCGAAGACATGTAACTGCATCTTAAGATTTATTACTGTGATTGTACCATAATTTATCTATGTAAGGATGAATGCTTTGCCTCAAAAGTTCTCTAATAATTTCTACTAATCGCTGTTTGATATCAATCACAGCCATGATAATAGTGTTCTTTCTAAATCAGGTCATTTGAGCGAGGAATAAGACAAAATACATCAATTATATATTATATTAATTATCATGTAAATTTGATAATCCTGAAAAAAAAAGAAAAACGAAAAACGACAATATGTATGTAAAGATAAACTGTCCTTTTTCGGCTGTCTGTTAGTCATTAGTTATATCATTATATTATTATTATCCATGTTTCTATCAAACATAACGAAAATCGACTTGAACAAGATAAAGACACCTGTCTTATTTCAATCATACGTTATCAGTATTTCGTGTCATATTTCGGCAATCGCTAGATGCAATGATTTCCGTTTACCTTTTTTTCGACTTGACGTCATTCATTTAGTGGCAGCCTATTCTACTTGGCAGACATGGCATTCCTTACTTCGCCTATATAACAAGAGCCTCATGCCACAGAAGTATATACAATGTAGAATAAAAGGGTAACAAGGAACGTATGGCTTTTATTAAACAGATTTTGCGATTACCCTACTTTGTATACAAAATCAGTATCGTCGGACAGAGAATGAAAAACCATCAGATATCTATGGCTTATGCTGTACATAATGTCTTATCTCTCTTTAACAAGCACTCCATTCCGAAGAACTCGCTCTGTCAAGATTATATTAGGGGAATACATACTTTTCGACTGGTTTTTACGACAAATGTATATTAATATTCTTAGATCGTGTATAATTGCAGGTATAGACATTAATACCGAACAAAGTCATTCCTAACTACTATAATTCTACATAATAATGATAGAGCGATAAGCTCATGGGCAGTAGGTTCTAGGTTTGATTCTCAATACCCGGTCATACCTTTGCCCATTAATACATTTCACATATTGATTGAACTAGTTTTAACCGTTCGACATAAGACAAAATGTCAATAGGTTTTAGATTCAGAGCTTAAAGTGAGATATGGTTCCCTTTAACAGCAAATTTGGCACATAAATAACGCTTACTGTATTGTCATCAGTCCATAGAAGAAGTCAATATTTATTGCACTTCATCATGATCAGACAACGTCTTGATATCGTCAAAAATCTTTATGGCACATAAAACACCATTTTAACAAACACAAACAAAATATAGTCAATCATGACAAGCGTTCAGGCATTTTTTTGCAAAACAATGGAAAACATTCGTACTCTGAATATAAGTATAAGTGTATAAGTTCTGTCAGGTGGATTGTGAATCAAGATAAATGTAAAAAACAACAATTCTGGGTTTAAATTCTGACAATTAAAAAAAACTGCTGTAAGGTCAATGAAACTATTCGTTTTACAAATCATGTTTCATAATGATAGAGCTGAGACAGAGAAGAAAGATTATACTAAATAACATACATAATTATAGCCGGAAAAGGCATCATTAATGTTCAGCTGGTATCTAAGATGTGTAATGGCGCCATCCAAGATGTTTATTTCTCGTGAATGTTTTTATGCTCGGTTTAGATAAAAACAAATCGATTTGTAAAATAATGAACAAAAACATAAAAACAACAAGAATCTATTTCTCAAACCGCATTAAAATTTGTGATTGAAGCAATAATACCGTGGTGATTAATAATTCTAAAGATCTGATAAATTACTTTGGAATTGCCTAGATTTTGCCATGCTGCTTTTACAATGATATTTCTGTAAATTTTCGGATGTTCTGCAATAACTTGCCATTATTTACCATTATTTACATGTCCAATTTCTCGTAGCATTACGACATGATCGTATGTCATTTAGTTAAACATTAGAATGATATTGTAGAGACATTCCAACACATTGTATATGTGTGATATAACGTATGTGGGTATTATTTTGCTTTACATGACTGATCGCTCTAAGCTTTTGGTGGTATCAGAGAATTGACAAACGATATGTAATTAAACCACATGGAAGACAAACAAACTACGTCAGTAAAAGTAATCACGGTATCTCGTCACTTTTTGTAACAAGTACTGCTTTTTACAAAGGATATTGATTTGTGTTAAGAAAACAAAATGAAAGTTTCATTCTCTAAATTTATAAACTTAGCATGTGAATTTTCACAATCTGAAAATTGGTTTACGTAATTATGAACAGTATGAATCACTTTGTCTACGTTTTAACGACATATCATGATAAAATGGTAAATATTACAATATGATTTACGGCCCCCTTGACTAGAAGTAAAGCAATTATGGAAATGTTTCAGGAAAACTAACGTGAGTAAGGATAACAGCTTCGCACCACTTCATGAATCAAGAATCAGAACCAAACGTAAATTATTCATTTATATGAACGTAACATAAGTGAAATACATTTTATAAATAATATCTTATTTATTTCATTCACGTTTTATCGAGAATGTAATGAATGCAGTTTAAAATAGAGAATTGCAACATTACGCGTATTTAAAGGGTGCTATATTCCAAAGATTATATTCATTTCATCTAGTTATGAAATATTCCTATTTATTACATTTTTATTACATTTATCAATTGAATATGAGTTTTATTTTTCACTGTACTGTTATTTTTCATTGATTTTACTGTACTTTGATTGGCTTAATGGAAAATATAATATATTTTTTCATTAAACCGATCAAAATACAGTGCCAGGCCACTAATAAAAATCCGATTAATAAATCCCATCTATGATTTAATTGTGTGGTTATAAACTGGTTACATTTGCTAACAAATGCCAATAAATGGTGATGTTGTGGAACTTTTGAACACGTACTGTAGATATGACCTATAAAGAATGGCTTTTCGTGTGAGCTATTTATAACGCCCAAATTGACTCCGCACAGACTTGTTCAGTCTCAACTAAAAGCTTTGATGGAGTGGGATTAAGTGGTCGAAATACAGTGAAAATATTTTATGTATCCACTATCTAGGTCAACAGATCAAACGTTTTTAAAAAGATTCAGTGACACTGGAGATGCAGTACAGAAAATAAATATTGAATTAGACTAATTTTGATCCGAGTTTACTGTCAAAGTCTATCGATAACTTTGGAATGATATTTTATGCATCAAGGTGATATATTTCAATCAAAACCACATGGGCGCGAAATCTTTTAAGAGCGTAATATTTTCATCCAGGCTCCAGTTTTCATTGAGCACATTACACTCTAAACTATTTCCTAGCACCTCTGTCAAAACTTGGTTTGTCTACATTTTACAGGCTGTAGACTAGCCTACATATACAGACATCGGGTAAATCTAGGGCCTAACGAAACTTAAGTGTAAAATGTAATAAATAGAATATTTGACAATTGTGTTTGAATAACATGTTTATTACATCAAGTGAGGCGGGAGAATATATATTACGCACTCATGTTAAATATGCATTCTCCTGCCTAATTCGATGTACTAAACATGTTATTCAAAAACAATTGTCAAATATCCTTTAATTACAGAATCATTTGTTTATACATTCATAACAATTATCATTAGCATGTAGGTCTACCGCATTATATTATGCTTAAACCGTTGTTTCATGTAATTAGATAAAGATACCGAAATCATTTGTACGGTATAAGGAAAAATTGAAATTTAAACTTACAACTTTTCTGTTTTGTTCAAGTATGCGATTTTCAGTAACAGTGTTATATGATTTTTTCACACGCATTACCTGAATTCGTCTGTATCACGCTCTAACCCGAGATAGGGATATCATATCCGTTCGACTAGTGATAGTCTATATTTAGGTGCTTATGTTAAGATTCTTTTGAAGACTCCCACAGCTCTGTCCAGCGTATAAAGCACATATAATGTCACAGTATGGCGTCAAACCACCAAAGGCTGTCCCAACGACGTACGTATATTGGTTGATTGTTTAAATATTGTTTTACGCTATACTCAACAATTTTTTCAGTCATATGGTGGCAGTTCATTTTAATGATGGAAAAGAGAAACCGATTACAAGGCTACTGGGTTGAGACCTCTGGACTTCGCAAGAAAATTGGTAAACTTTCTCGCATTGACTAGAGCTTAGAGACGTCAAGGA
The DNA here is from genome assembly GCA_030159075.1 of Atrina japonica. NCBI lineage: Eukaryota > Metazoa > Mollusca > Bivalvia > Pterioida > Pinnidae > Atrina > Atrina japonica. The sequence goes on along the minus strand of BROG01000750.1, from coordinate 115,615 downwards.
CACTCGGTCGAGAAGCCCCCACGTACATACATGTATATAACGATATTGCTCAGACTGTTGATCAATTGTCGGTTGTATCTATCAATTCGTTTAGCCCTTGATGTTTGCGAGGGATACAATTTTGTATTTTGGTAATTCTAATAAAGCATTGTATGAAGCATTACATTTGTTATCAATTTATTAAAAACAAATACATCAATCCGTGAATTATACGTAAACATCTGTAGAATGTGTAATGTCAAGAAATGACACAAAACCAGTTAGATATCAGGATTAGTTCAAATGCTAATGTATATTGATGTATTGAGATAAATCACACAGATACTACCCGTTTACGATTTCACAAAGTTTCTGTAAGAACATAATGGTGGTTGTGATGTACATAGTCGCCATTAACTGTCGTAGCATCTTTATATTAGTTATAACAATGACTTTATGAGATATAAAGCTTCTGTTCTGCAATCTTTAGTCAAGTGCTTGTATGCAAAAGCCATGTATTAAGAGTAAAGTACACATTATCAGTATATTAGTGTCATTGTAGTGACGGTCAGGTAGGCGTAACCCGCCAACTTAGATCAGATATATGTGTTAATCTACAAATGAAAAATATTAGGACGATACGGTCCGAATTCGAGCCGAGAACCTTATGGCATATGGAATACCATATAGTACTACAATGTTTCTGTACAGTATGATTGAAATCAAAATACAAATGTGTGTGTGTGTGTGTGTGTGTGTGTGTGTGTGTGTGTGTGTGTGTGTGTGTGTGTGTGTGTGTGTGTGTGTGTGTGTGTGTGTGTGTGTGTGTGTGTGTGTGTGTGTGTGTGTGTGTGTGTGTGTGTGATGATCTTATATATCTTGACACTAAGTAGACACCATCACTTTTATTGCATACGTATTCTGGATTTGATCTTTATCATTTTCCTAAGATAAGAATGCAAAATCTGACATAAGTACACTTATTGAAAAATTGAGTGAGTAAAACATGTAAGATACAAAATTCTTCAATCAGTATTCGTCTGGCAACCATACCAGAGTCTTAACATATATCAAGGCGGGGTTTACTTCACATGATAGCTGACAGATCATTTGTGGATATCAAAATATTTCATAAATCAGTAAATATATTACATTTACATTATATCATATTATATATCATAATATGCATACCAGTTACAACGCAGATTTCAATACGCCTATGCAATACGTAACGTGGTTTCAACGAGAGTTACGCTAAGCTACGATATGATGATACGGATGGAATTACATGTGTAGTTTTTGTTTATTTATGTCACATTACCCTTTAACATAGTATCTGATATATGTCTATTCTTTTGAAATCTTCATTTAATAATAAAACCTTTGCTGATCATTGTGACTTTTCGTAAAGGACTTTTCTGCATTGTTTGCAGAGGCATCAGTGGGTAAGTGTATACAGCATATGATCCAATATATGTGATGTCCAATACTGAAATTAATGCTTTATTAAAAGATATTGATTTACAGATTTCGATTTTAAAAATGTTCCATGCAGTAATGCTAATAAAGCAATACCTGCAGGCCTACCAACGTTGCCAGTAATGCACAAAATGCTACAATTATTTTTCAACGACTCAGTTGAATTTACTGAAATGTTTTGAAATTGTTGTTAATAAAAGTGAGTTGCAGAATTTATGATAGTCTTGTTACATGTATATTTACTGTTAAACAGTTATGGACTTTTGAGTGGATGCATATGGTGTAATATTGACCTGAAAACCAATATTGACCGAGGCTATCGGCTTTTACGCCAATGTCGGTTAAATGGATATATTTGGAATTTAAAAGAAAATAGATGACATAACATCTTCATTAAACAACTATTTCCCCTTTCATTTTCTCTGCATATCCCGCTGTCAATACTTCTTAATTGATTACATTAAGATGTATCATCATGCCACATGATATAATTATAGAATTCTCATGAAGTAGGTTTTTTGTCGGAATACAGTAACATCACTAAATTGACAGTGTGAAATATTAGCAATTTCCAATTTAAAATTTCAAACATTGTAAGAGGATTCAATAGCGGACCCCAACTAATTATTTTAACAAAATTGACAATTTTAATCGTTGGCAACAGAACTGATGCATCTTTTTGTACATTTTCTGAGTCGACCATTTATTCATGAGAAGTGCGGTGTTAAAATTTATTATTTTTTTAGAAATTGCAAACGATTGAAATAGCTAATTAACACTACATTTTATTTACATATAATAATCAACCGCAGCTTCGTTTTAACAACCATCTAAGAATGGTGCAACAACATGGTGGAATGTTTTAAGTCCTGTTTGTATGATGATATTTCTTTATTTTAAATATATCCACTCAAATGAATTTCTTACTCATTTCCGTTTTCCTTATAAAATGGATAGCCTACAAATTCCATAAAAGTTTTATGAGAATGAGTTTATCCTGAAATGTTAAAACCATTGAAATTCAAAACCACTGAATTAATTGTATAATGTTTCTGAAACGTTGAAGTAAAACAAACCTTTTACAAGTAGCACTTTTGCAACTCTTTCATCATATTCACCTCTGCTAGGAGACTAACACTTTCAGAACATATAAACAAACTTAAAAGCACACACTCACTGGTACATGTATGTATATTTAAAAGAAACATTACAGATCTGACACTAGCATGGACCACGTCATGCATAAATACAATGTACACTGATTTTAATCAAGAGATTTCTAAATACGGATTCTCAAACGACTACAACGACTACAAACACATAAAATATTTAGCAGCTACCTAACTATTGACTTATATGTACATTTCAAGTGAATTACTGCATTTATGGGATGTTTGTTTGCATTACCTTAAATTGTTTCGATACGCCTACATATACGAGAATCTGAGAATCATTGTATTTCATGGGCTGTACTTAAACCAATGTTATCATTTTGCTGAGCAGGTCGTTATCAATTGATTTACCTAAGTTTTGTTTTATCTACCGGTGTATATTTCTGTAATAAGTTGTTACATCGATGCACTTTTGTAATTGTTTCTACTTTCGTCTTTTTTCTTTCATTCATTCTCTCCCTCACATTTTACGATTGTTTTTACTTATAACCAAAGGCAAATCGATCATTAACAAGGGCTAATTGTAACAGGGTACTGTTACATGATGTCCTCAAATGGTGGAACAAGTCGTGTTGATATTAACCAACATTTTTACATACCAATCTGCAGTTATTATTCACAGCTTTTGAGGAATAAAAGCCGTAAGGCTGAAATTGCAATCGACGATAGTTACCAGTAAATTTTCAATTTTATCAAAATCAAACAATGCTGACATTTTGACCAATCAGAAGCCTCAGTTTGCTATAAACGACAACGAAACACATACCATTGAAATCACAATCCCTCAATACCCATTAATTTTAAATTTATTAATTGTGACGTCATATGTTTGTGTGAAAATGACGTAGTTTTCTCATGTAAAGAATGACAAGGTAATCATTTAATTTTCCATTACCTGTGTCACTTTCGAAAACGAGAATCTCTGAATAGATATGTTCACCCTAATTCCATTTTCTATAAAATAATTCATGTTAATTTCAAATTAACGGATGCCGATAAAAGATCTGAAGTGAATAGGATCGTATAGGATTAAAATGCACGACTGGTAATATATATCAGTAATAGTATCTAAGAATATATCGACTATTTATAAATAAACATTATGGTAGAGTATTATGTAAATTGAAATATAATCAATACGGAAGCATTTATTTATTAAATGTCTAGCGTGATAACCAGCCTCATACATTATCCACTGTGGAAACGTTTGTGAATTTTTAGATATAATTTATGTTATGAGTGACAATGCCTTTGTTTAGTGTTTATTTTAGTGGAAGTCATTCATTTAGATTAACTGAAATAACTTATTTATTTACTCTTAATATGTTGCTCTTGTAATTCCCGGTACCACTCATACTAAAACTGCATTGATATATTTAGTCCAAATCGCAGATACAAACTTGTGGAATTCCGAAACTGAAATTGTGGGTTTGTTCGATTACCAAAAAGACAATTACAGTAACCCAATTGTTTTCAATATTATTTGAGAAGATGTTCGTAATAAAATATGAATAGAAACATTGAAATTATAGCATATAAATAAACTGCCATGTGTTATTATTTTGGTGGTAAATTCAATAGAAGGGTCATGAGACAAATAATCTACTTTTGAACATAACCAGCCTTATCTGTCTAACTTATTTAGCATATATTACTTGCCGGTGTGGTAGTGTAGTCGATAGCCAATATATATACAAGATATTGCTATAAAAACCGATGTTAACTCGGGATACTTCAATACCTCAGTTATGTTAACATTTCAATATTTGTTGAGCCGGTGATACGTACCAATATGCAAACAATGTAGCAATACTCCGGAGCGTTGTTCCAATTAGTTTCAACAGAGATTTGCTTAGTCTCTATCCTTTCTACAATGTTATCGATTTCATTATTTCAAAATCAATATCAAATTACCGTAAATATTTATCTTCTGAATTTCACAAATAATCACTCGGATATTGTGTTCATTATTGCAAAAACTACCCTGGGAGATACATAGAGATCTTTATCTTTGTTGGGCAAAACGAATCTAAATATGCGATTTATCTGATATCGTAAAATATTAATAAGGCCATTACCAAGACTTTCACTTAAAAGACTAACGTTGATAAACATCGACAAATCATATTTATATATCAAAGAACAGTAAGGGTATCCATGAAAAATATAGACAATGAAAAGATGACGAGCAAGGTCCCTCAGAAAATTCGGAGGTAGGATTAGGTGCCGTGGAGGAATATGTTTCCCAGACATATCAAATATAAGTCGAAAAGCTGGTATAAACTTTGGAATCATATTAAATAGAAGTACGTTACGTAGAAGACGACAGAGTATAGGAATGGTAGAATACGTTAGTTAGACACAATGTGTTAAACACATTCATATTGTTGGTTTGTTTATTGCTGTTTAACGTCCCAATCAAGAATCTTTGACTCATATGGAGACGCCACCAAATGCCGGTGAGGGCTTCAAATTTTGGCCTTTGCTCGGCACTTACGGCCATTGAGCAGTGAGGGTTCTTTAACGTGTCTGCACCTACTGTGACACGGGACCTCGGTTTTTACTGTCTCACACGAAGCCACATTCAGTTATATGAGGTCTTTAACATATTATGTTATAAATTACTATATATCGGGTATCAATTGTATCTAAAATTCAAGCTGATTTCTTTTCGATTTTGAAATTAACGGTTATATAAAATTACATAGATCATTGATAGATTTATTTAATTAAGATTAATTCAATTTTTCAACAGTGATATATAAATCGATTCTCTCAGTAATAATTGTTCGACGGCGCCGTTTACAATAGTTAAATACGTTTGTATAATTACTACCTCAGATCCAACACTTACATTTTCTATACTGATGAAAAAACAGGTCGTCAGAAACGCCCTCCACTGTTTCCGCAAAGGTTGTGATCATATGATATCTCTCTCTCTCTCTCTCTCTCTCTCTCTCTCTCTCTCTCTCTCTCTCTCTCTCTCTCTCTCTCTCTCTCTCTCTCTCTCTCTCTCTGTCTCTCTCTCTGTCCGCTCTCTCTGTCTCTCTCTATCTCTCTCTGTATCTCTCTCTATCTCTCTCTCTCTCTCTGTCTCTCTCTCTCTGTCTATCTCTGTGTCTATCTCTGTCTCTCTCTCTATCTCTCTCTGTCTCTCTCTCTATCTCTGTCTCTCTCTCTGTATGGTAACACAACGATTGATGGAATATGTTACTTTTATGTTTTTTAACTGAAATGACAAATTACTTATTGTACTGTATAATATTCAGATTGGGTAGTATTGTGCAAGTGCAAGAGTTATTTAGAAAATACTAAGGATGCCTTACAATGACGATGAGTCATCAACTAATGCGTGGTTATTTCAGTATCGGCGTAATTAAGGAGATATCAAAGAACTGACTCCCAAATTCAAAAAAAGAATCAATACAGGAGAAGAAATATTTTCCTTATAAAATTACCGAGGAAAAATAGCAATTTTGAATGTATATTTTTCAACATCCGTATGATAAAGGTTTTAATGAGTATAGCAATCATGCAACAAAAATTTTACTGGCACAACTAAAATTTGAAAAATAATTATAAGTAAATACTGAGTATGAATCAATTGATTAAATGTTAAAATCAGTCTTCTTACATTTTAACTGAAAACAATTTCCTTAAACGTGTCCTTTTTGTAGATAGGAGCGTCTTTTACCCGTCATTCGGTAAATAAGTGTCATCATTGCATGTTACTATTCGTCAAATGCACGACACGGCACCTGGCTTTAAGCTATCTTATTATGTGTCTTTCTTCTGAGTTAAATTTCTATTGTTTTCACTAATATGGAGATGTCACAAGTTTTAGACGAAATACTTCAATTTTTGGCATGTGCTATGGACTATGGCAATGTACTAAGTGTTCCTTTACGTGGCACGCCTTCCGTGACATTGGGCCTCGGATTTATGTCTCATTCAAAGGCCTAATAAATTTCACTCAGTATGTCGTGCGCTTGGCGAAGGGACAATCACTACCATTTACAAAGACTTTGGTATCACCGGGGACCTTCCGCTTTCGTTAATTTCTAGTGTATATTATTTGATTGTCAAATACTTGTCACATAGACACACGCTTGCGTTCGAATGCACAAACGTATACTCTATGGTCTTACTCGGTTATGAATGAAGTTCCCGTCACATCTTACCGATGACGTGTGCGGGTTTTTTTTTATATAGAAATAGTGTCCTTGGCATTAAATGAGATATGATATTACAGTTCGAGTAAACATGTAAAATCAAAACAAACAAAACAAAAACCAATATAATTGTACAACATAAAAAATGATGAACAGAATACATACTGCTTAAACACAACAACAGAACAATGACAATGAAACGAAAATAAACAAACAAATGACAAGAATAAACCACTTAAAACTGATAAGTTGGTGCAAGTATATGTAAAGGTAGAAATGGCCAACTGTATATGCAAAATGGTAACGTGGGATTTTTTATTTCACTGGGCTATACAATCACGATTTTCAGAAATAAGCTGAACTGTCCTTACAAATTAGATTAGACAGTTGTTCCATTAAATATAGAGCAGCCAGGAGATAATTGATTCTATATATGTAACTGATCCAGGCATATGATAGGAAAATTAGAGTATAAATTTAGTCCTTTCATACACTTAGCAGACGGATAAGATTTACAGAATTATTAGTGTCTTTTCTGTTTATATTATTATTAATATCTAGATAACATAAACCGGGTCGTTTAGACTATGGAAGTCAAGTATTATATTTATATTTATAAGGAGAGCTCTCCTAATGCAAATATGAATGTAATTCGTTACCTTTGACAAAAAAACCGATGCACGTGTGACAAATTGAGTTTTTTTGACAGGATATGTCACACTTCATTCAAATATTTCCCTTTCCATATTTAGAGGAAACCCATTGACATTTTGAATACTATCCGGATAGTCGGAATGTAATGATCGGAAAATACACATGTAACATAATCGTTTTATTCAACAGATATGTTATAGCTATATGTTTTAATATCAAAAGTACGCTTACCACATTGCTAAAAATATTCAGATTTGAACTCCAAGAAGATGTAATCCTAGAACACGAACGATCCTCAGAATATTGAATATGAATTGTTTAAAACATAAACATCAAATAATTAGTAAGCATAACGATATATGATAATCCAATTATCTTATTTGTTACCGACATATTAAAATTTGTACTCAAGGCATTACGCACATCTGTTTCTTTTGTAATTATGTCTGTGCAACTGTAGTTCTATAATAATTTGTCCCATTGCCCCACCATAAACAATTGATATATTTTTTATATGCACATCCCGAAGCAATATTTATTTAAGAACAGGTAAACGTTAACGTACGCTTAAACTTATAATAAATGTAAACAGAAAAACACGCGAAATCACACAAGCAACACTAAAGGATTATATCTTGTGGTCTGTAACTGCACAATTCATTTTATACAAAAGCAGAAACAACAATATGTACGAAACCTAGAATACTGCTGTTTTCATTCTGAAAAAAAATTCAAATAGAAAACTTAAGACAGTTGAAAAAGAAATTTCAAGTATGCCACAAAAATCCTGTCTTCCCATTGATCTAGCGAACAGTCAGATCTAAATACAACCTATGTCCGATCTATTTTTCTATTAATGACATTGACCCAGTAATTAGTAATTAGAATTCAGTTTCCATTTCCACTTGGTCGATAAAAACTAAAATTTCTACAAAGTGCGATATTTGTTTTTCAAACAGTATTTGAAAATTAATTTATTTAGAGATAATTCCTTGAAATATTAGGATTTAAAGCCATGTATGCAACAATAGGCAAATATCAGTAGGAAAAAACTAATTTGATTTTTAAGTATGTTTAGATGATAATACATATACTGAAAATGATATTAGTGCATATCTTATAACATTACAAGTGATGCTGACGGTCTGGGGAGAACGGAGTTAGCAAATTTCTGCATCAAAACGGTCATTCAGTGGTGTTGATGTCAAATATAAACTGATAAATCTGTGTATAACAATAGTATATATAGACATTTTGCGGAATGTCACTGAAAATGTATATAGCAAACTTACTTGATCCTTAGATATGTGGTTGTATTCAAAACATTTCATGAATATAAGGAAATAACAGAAAAACACTCAAATTTCACAAATTTTCGGACACTTGGCCTTTATCAAGTAAAGACGACAATATGTATATCAGTTACATAGTATTAAGTCTGCACAATACAAAGCTCCAGTGCACTAATATATTTGTGCATTAAATTTTATAAGGAAATTTTTATCACCTGAAAATTAAAATGCGTATACTTTAATGTCACATTGACCATAGACCCTATACACTTTAGCATGGCCTTATGACCTGTATTACTTGGTTTTGGGACGCGACTTGCTGTGGATGTGAAAAAAAATATATTGGTCAGACGGAAGATACTTTACGCCACCGAATGACAGTGCACAGACTACAAATACGGGAGTCCAAATACCAGTGAATCCCCGTTAGTGAGCACATTAGTCGCTGTGCAGCCAATTAAACACCTAATTTCAAAGTATTTCCACTTTACAAATTTCATAAAAAAGCTGTAGAGAAGGAACGTGAAACAAAAGAAAGACTTTTTCATTCTGAAATATAAACGATCCTAACGAAATTTCCTGTGTTTCATTGAAATAAAACACTATCACAATTCAAGGAAAAGGAAGGGAGGAATGGGGAAATGACCTCAAACCATTTTACTTAATGTTGAAACAACACAAGTGGATAAAACATACAGACCTAAAAAGTAACCCTATCTCCAATAGCGAGGAAATAGAAAGAAAAACAGCATCACAATAAAGTAATATATCATAAGTTTATAAACATGATTTAAAATGAATAAGCTATAGTTTATAAAATTATGTTCTGTTTTTAAGTCCACTTGAATTTATGAGGAAAAAACATATTGTTGTACAATATACAAAGCGTTCATGTGCTACATTTCCATAGCTTGCAAATTTGCAGATAAATAAATTTACTTTTGCACTACCTCAGAAGTCAGGGCATATTTGGTCAACGTATTTTTAATTTACTAAGGTTTAAATGCCCCGATGTCACATACATACTCATTTGAAAAAGTGACATCTAGTCTTTTTCTAGTTTTTCTCGTTTAAAACTACAATGTACCTCGAGATAAACCTAGTTCTTTTTTCGAGTTAAAGCGACCTGTTTTGCAGATATCCATACTTACCCAGTTATTGTTTACAGAATTAAAATATAAATTTTATTGGAGAAAAACCAGGTTTAAAAATATAATGTGATTTGGTGCTGCAATTTAAAATAACTGTAGAAGAGAACTGCGCAATAATGCATAAAGACTGGCACAGTTAAACCGAGTTTTGTCTCAGTATAACTAGGATTTTCGTGGGATTTTTTTTTTCGGTTAAAACTATTTTCTCCTCAGTACGACTAAATGAGAAAAACTAGATTTATCTATAGAAAAACTATTCTTAACTTATTGACGTGATTTCAGGATTCAGGAGCCATAGAGATTTGGTGATGGCAATTATCTGATTCATCGTTTCTACATCAAATTTACTTGTTTTCATTTTGTTCTATGTCTCCAATGAACAAGTAACACCTCAGATTGCCACACGTTTGATTAGAAATTGTTAATGAAGAAGTGAAATCATGCAGACAAAAACATTCAGCGATCTGTAGTCCGTTGAAATTCACTTATTTTTCGCTAGTAATTTAGCTTAGTGACAAAAAATTACATCGATTTATTTTTTGTCTATTTTCAATTAATTTTTTTTTTCTGAAACTAATTTGCATCTATCTCTCAGAAGTCCCATCAATGTAAGAATTATCCCCGTAATCTTAATTTGTTGGAATCTATTTTGAAATTTTCTCCTAGATGAAATTCATTCTCAGAAAATGTAATCCTGTCTTATTACACAGATGTATAAAAAACGCGGAAGATAGAAAAATTTTAGAAATGATATAGTGTTAAACTGGTTCATTTGTGATGTTATATTGATTAATGTAAGCTTGAAGATTTCGTTTGTATATTATCTAACTATACATCGATACATTAAACACGAATGATGTCGGATAGAAATAATATCAAACCACACACTTATTGATCGCGCTTAATACCCTGATATTAAACTTTCAGGGAATTCATAAATACGTTAAAAATTCAATGTTCGATAATGCGTTATTTAATATCCGATTTGTGTCATTTGAAATATTCAAATAGAGCCATGACATAATGTGGCACTTTTCAGTCGTATAATTAAGTTTCTGTATGTAAACTCACCCATAAAGACATATTTTAACTAATATGTCTTAATTGCGCATAAGCCATCAGCTATACGAACAACTAGTGGTATTTTATAATAACTCAATATACATCAGGAATCTTTGATGAACAATAATTGATAAATGTCATAAATTGAGTTAATTATCATGCCGGAAATTGTGGTCAAGAACATTAATTTTGCATAAATGCTAATGCACATTTATATAATTACAACACCAATACGCTATAATTGTGGCGATAAGCTAAGAGAAGAAGATGAGGTTTTTTTTATGTTTGCTTCATAACAATGTCCATAGCAGTACTCTGTATGATATTCAAATGCAGATAATAATAGAAAAATACGGACCTCAGAAAAACAAAACGTAGTGGTGAAAAAACTGGGGTGTACATATCATATAGAATTAGACTGTATACTGGAAGCAGTAAAATAAGGATTTAATTTTTTTTACCCAGGTCACAAAGTGTATTTACCCTGGTCATAAAAGTTGGTTCCTTCCCATGTTGTCATGGGTGGCACTGTTTAAATTAAATTGCCAATTACAATTTAAAAAATACACACAAATATTCATTTTTGGATTTTTAAAACTGACCAAACCAATGAATGAATGATAATGATCAATTCCATAATCCTTAATGCCCCTTTTTAATGTCTCTTTATTCATACGAAGCAGACTTCATTCAGAAACTGCTGACTCAAAAGAAGAAAACGTTAGCAGTGTCCTTAAATTACTTTGACATTTAGATATATCGACAACGATGCGATATATCCCAGCGAAATTGAAATTAAAGATAAAACAGAATCAAGCACACACGCTTCATACTTAGACATTTTACTTACTGTAGACACAGATGGGAAATTGACAACTAAGATATACCATAAACACGACGAGTTTGGCTTTCCCATCGTACATTTTCCACATTTAAGTAGTAATATTGCAAATTTTCACATGGTGATGTGATGAAACGGTTCGTCTTCCGGAACATTTATTGAACCAAACCATGCTAGTCAAACTTTCATTAATGGTATAATAAAATCCCTGTAACCTCACTGGTGGATTCTCGCGACCCCTTTCTTGACCTGGACGGGTTTAAGTGGTAGGTAAAGCATAACGACAGTAAATAATACTGGTAAGAATCATCGTTCCTACTTGTCATCGAGTATCCAGTGAGGAATAAAACATTTTTACCGAGCAGCTTGTCACAACCGAAAAGTGAGTAGAATCATCCGTACGATAATCAAAAGGTTACTCCGCCCCGCGAAGTTATGTGAATTGAACATTAAGAAGCCTTTAAAGTCCCCGTCACATTCAGGGGACGTTATTGTAATTTTCTGGACGTCATTATAATTTTTGACATTTTCATTAGAAACCACTCCTAACCCTCCTAACCGACGAAAATGAAAATAATTTTTAAAATTTCGATATATTAATGGAGTTATTAGGGGGTATTCTGTAGGAATTCTTAAATTTACCCTGGTGTACCAGTGATATAACGGGTTTGCTCGATTCACCGTGAGAGTATTGTTCCGGCATAGTGTCAGAACATGTTGCAATCGAATATACCAGGGCAGGAAGTAGTTATTTCAAAGATGTTGATAAAATTTAGGTAATTCACGTAAGTTTATTGCTAAATTGCTTGCTCAGGACAGTGTTCCAGAGTATTTGGTTGGTGTTCCACTTGTCTGGATTGCCCTGGACAGTGAAACGAAGACGCTCAGTAGAGCTTCCCCTCGTGACCGTCAACAACTTATCGTTTATAAATAGATCAATAGGTTAGGTGTTTCCCACGATTAATTAACTAACTATTGGAATAGGACTTTAAAAATACGACGAAAGTTCCTGCGAATACGCATTAAGAGAGTACAGAAAAGTTTATTTATGAACATTACTCTCCGGAATTTGGCTTTAAATCCAGATATATTATTGATCATATAGACTACAGAGTTTGCGAAATGTATATAGAGAAAAACCCGTTACTCGGTTCGATCTTAAGTTATGCGTTCCATTTAAATGACGCTCGGATAATAGTCATACCATATATAACAATCATGTGTACTTCCTATATGACTAAATGTGAATGACATCAGATATGCTGCATGTCTTTCTGTCATAAGTATGGTGACGATATACAGGTAATAGCACACCGAATGTATTTGCATTGGACGTAAGTATTAATTCTGAAAGGTTTATTTAAACATGCCTCCCATGTGGTTAATTTCAACTTCGGTCATCACTGTAAGGTAAACAAGATGATTATATTGGAAACATACTGACTAGCATATATTGAAAGATCGCCATCAGAAGAACATTTAATGACAATACGAACCATCTCAAAGTCATGTTACACATTCATTAAATTTCGATAAATTTCAGGAATCCACAATACTGTTCTTACAATGTGATAATAACAGATTAGATAATTTAATGTTCTGTGGAAATCCACACTTTTAAGTATGGAAATTCATTCCAATCATCAACCAATATATTGTATGACAAGATGATATATACTCGAGTAATGGTTAAAGTAGGACCTTCCAGTATCGTTCGTAAATTTCGTGTTTAAGTTTTGTAAATTTAACCATCCAAATCATAATATATTAAAGATCTCTTCACATTCCATGCGTTTATGATAATAGAAATTGACGCATTAGCTGAACGAAGCTTCTGTGAACAAATTAAGGCATCTACTTATATTGGTTGCATCGATTACAGTTTTAGGGTAAAGGCGTTATGTATCGGAATCGGTCTCGGTGTGGATCATGTCTAAGAAATCGTTTAAAATAGAACGACTGCTGCATTCATTATAAAAAAATTAAACAGAAAGTTAATTTTATCACAGTCGTTACTCGTTAAAGAACCCTAAACTATGAGACAACAGCAAGCCATATCATAATAAATCTTCCAATGACGTACATTACAAAATTACTCAAAGTATGATTTTCTGACGACATATTCTCTTAATATCTAAAGAACGATGAAATATGTAACATCTTTCATAGAGAAAATATACATTTTGTGTTTCAAATTTGAAAAAATAAGATTATTTATTATTTTACATCCTTGAAATGCATATTGCAACGGCGAGAATTTTATCAAGCATATGATCCCACAATGCATGTAATAACACTCGAAAAGATCTTATACCGGCTTTATGCATAGGAAATGAACAACAAGTATTCCTTATAGGTTTATGAGGCAATATCATTTTACAAGTCTACTCTCAATTCGAATTAATATTCCTGTGTAACAAATTCATCGCTAATGGCAATTGCTTTGCTATTTTATACCTCTACGAATGACACTAGTATAATTGTTTAAAAAACAGCAGAGCAAACTGAGATACATCATTAATGATTTCGATCAAATATCACGATACAATTACAGTGTTTAGATGTAGTGTACCGGAATTATCATGATAAATGATGCACAGTTGTATTATGTGAAATGAACGATATTATAACAAATTATATGGGCCGGGATTGATTCCCGGAGAAACAATTTAAAAACTCTAGATATTGTGACTAAGGTTCGGTTAAGCCACGGATATTTCAGTGGTGACAATTTATGCAATTAATTTTAAATGTTCGTGGCCATCGCGGAAGCCGGAGTTCGAATCTGGTTTTTTTCTCCGTAACTACAAAAATTAACGTTACCCAGTGGATAGAACATCAGATTCTCGTACGATCATTCTTTATTGTAAGATTTTTGTGAAAAGGGCTGCATTTCAATGTAGGTGACACTGATTGAACCTACGGTGTTTACAATTGCCTCTAGTGTATATCTCAACATATGTTGACTGTGGAATAAAACAACATAACCACTTACTGTGCCATTTAGGCTAGATTTAGCATGTTCCTGGTCATCAGCACATGTGTGTCACTCTTTTGGATTTTTGGGGGGATTTCCACAGTCTATGGTATAAAAAGTATGACATTTTATCTATAACTGACCCCATAACTTCATTTATTGGAAATGCTTTGTTAGACCCTAGTTCTACGCATACAAAGTTTAATAATATATAGCCTCTATCCTTGTGATGACGTAACAGATTTTAAGTGTTTTATATATTTTATTCCTCACCTTACCGGTTTTTATTGCCAAATCCTACACTGGAAGCATTTGGACTAATGTAATACTTTCCAATACGGAGCTTATGAACGTAAAAAAGGGAGGCCAAGATTTAAGGTGCATTATTTGTGTTTACCAAAAATTGTTCGATTTTGTCAACATTTTCTTCTTGTACTAGATGTACAATAACAAATAAGAGCTATATACAGGCAAGTCTTATATATTCCAATATATTTTGTGAAAGTAAGGTCAGGTCCAGTGTTACAGTCATATACAAATAGTGAGATTCAGTTAACCACATGCAACTGAATAAGTGTCAAACCGGGGTTTCTCAAGAAATATATAGGAATTTCAAAACTGCTATGCCTGTGTATATCACTTTTTTGCTTTTGTACATCAATATAAGTGATAACTAGTGGGAGTTGAAAGAAGGACACAGTTAGTGTTCCTTTAAAATTCAAGTTACATAATTTCTTTATTGTTATTTTGCAAACAAAATCTAACGGCGATATACCATTTTGTGAATTATAGACATGTCAATTTTGAAAGAAAGATTCAATCTAATGAATAATATATTTGAATTTTAGTTACACCAAATCCAGACACAGCCTTGATCTATGCGTTTAATCGACAGTTAACAATATGACCCTTATGACTGTTGGGATTATATAGAAAATAGTCTTATCCGATGTCAATATCCAATCCATTTACTTTAACATCATTTACCTTGCTGGGGTACACTTTTCGTGGTTCTTCATTGAAATCCAAATTCGTTGACATTAATATTCATTGAATTTGAGTCCAAACACTTCGTGGGGGTGTTTTAAATCCAAATGAATGGATATTCTGACAAGTTATAACCTTAATACTTTTAGAAATTGTCTTTTATAAAATGCTTGGATTTATCAGTTTCAACTTAGTGTATGATATATGAAATTTAAGTAAACCATTAAACGGATCTTTTTGAATGTATTATGCACAGATCTTAATACAAAGGATACGTGTATTTTCCGTCACGGATCGTAATCTGTTTAAAATAATATAACACGCATGTGAATGTCACATTAAATAAAACTGTAAGCATGTTTTTGAATCTCGACAGTTGTCCAACTTATTCAGCCAGGTTTTTAGAAAAACCAGAAACTGGGAATATAATCAGACTAAAGTAATCCATCAATTTTATGTCATTGAACTTTGGTAAAATACAATAAACAATAGTGCTATGTACTTTACACTGAACAAGAAACCTGTTATTTTAAATCCTTTTGTCAGATTTCTACAATTAGTCGGAAATGTCTTTTACACTGAAAAAAAACATGTACATCAAATAAGAACATTATTATCCTGTAGACAGCATATTTATTAAACTTGAATAAAAGGACTGGATTCCAGCTATCTCGCGTGTTACACACAACTCTTGAGAAATGATGTTTAGAACGCGACAAGAATGTTATCATAAATTTCCTCTAGAACTGTTTATGTTCTATTTCATTATGAGAGTTTTCCTATTAAATGTTGAAGTATTGGATCTTTAACAAGAAAAAGTACACGACCTTTTGGATCTTGCAACGATTTATTTTAATTACATCGGAGAACACGTCAATGGTTAAACCTGTTTTATAATGAATGACAGCATTAAGAAGCTGAAATATTCTCCATGTCAGTCGCATTAACATCACCGCAATACTAAAAGATTCTAAACGAAAATAAATGGAATAATAAATTTTGCATCCCTTAGGCTCAGTTAAAATATATTTAAATATAAATTCGACAAATTGATCAGCCGCGTGTTCAACAAGATAGTGAGATTACAAGAACTAATCTCAGTACCTGGCTTTACACCCCAGTGTGAATTGCGCTGGCGTTGCAAAATGCTTGATGTGATTTTAGACGACGACCATTATGCATGTCGGTGAAGGTGAAATTGGGAACAGACATATTATCTTTTCCTCTGAAGAAACAACTGATATTATAAAGTTGCTCAAGACTTACTTATAGATGAGGCCATAATGATGTCCTCGGCTGAAATGTGAGAGCGTCGCGTGCAAAACCACGATGTCTCTCGCCTCCTGTCAGCGCGGGTTTGAACCCCTATGGAACCTCGGCTAAGTTTGATAGAACATTTGCCAATTAAATTGCAGTTGGCCGATGGTCTCTTCCTGGGTACATTGTAACCAGGTTCTCTCTTTCGGCATTGCAAACTGGTCGCCATCATATAACTGAAAAATTATTGAATGTGGCGTAAAAACAAAACTAATGATTAAAGGTTAAAGGAATATTGTTATTTACATTGTTAACAATTTTCGCTACCGTTTGATTTTCACTACTTTCGTCCTTAAACGAAAGGTCAAATTTAAAAATTGAAGGCGATATTTTCAAGATACAGGTCTACCGAGTTAAAGTGGTACATTCGGATTTAGTCGAAAACCAAAATAGCACGGTGTAATTTCCAAAAATAGGCCGTATAGATGAAACATATTGCCTTTCACGGACTTAATGCATTATTGAATCTCTAATACTTTATAGCGACAAAAATCCTGTCACCCTGTTTTGATTTGAATTAGACTCATTGTGTTAGTAAACTTGTGCCAATTTACCTTGGTAGACCTGTAAATGATTGAAGCACGGACATGCATGCTTTGTGTAAGACTATGGTGTTTTATGGCGAATTTATAACGGAGTAAATATGCTCTCTGTCGTATAAAGGCTAAAATAACCAGGAGCGAAAATTTCCAAATATACTGTATATATTTCAAAATTGTTGAATTGCAGAATGAAGTATATAATGGTTCAAAAGGTCACACACGTAATGTACTTTTTCAACATAGTTATAATTTACGTCACCATAGACGGGGTACTTGCCTGTTCACCGGTTAGTTACCATTCTTAAATCTTGATCAAATCCGATAAAATCTCAATTTTCTAGACGGATCTAAACTCTATTGTATATTATTAATATGTTCAAACTAAGATACGCGATAAGTGGTGTGTGAAGTTTGTATCGAGTGCCACTGAAATATAAGTATGTTGAGTTCATACACTTTTGTTTGATGATCAGCTTTAAATGTACACTATTAGATTACATAGATATGTTGTAAGACTTTCGGTGACATTATACACATTTTATACATGTGACATAGACAAGATAAGAAAGGATATTTTATTAGGCTTCTTTAGTATCATATTCTATGAAGTTTGCGTCCACACTCCTTCGCGAGCAAGAACATAAATGCATAATGATAAATCAAAATTAAGAAAATATTAAAAGTATAGTCCGTTTGCTTTCCATTGAAAGTGGGGTTTTGTTAAATTTCTTAAATTTCTCTTAATCATCAAATTTGAATTTTAAAGCAATGCTATTAATTTCACCATATATAACTGAATTGTGAATATGCAGAATTTTGATTTGCTAACAAACCTTTTACCCATTTGTTGCAATACAAATGTTTGTAAAAGTTTGTGTTGGTAAATGCAGAGTTGATAAAACAGCACCCATAATTCTTTCTAATTCATGCATAAGTAGGTAGTATGCAAAAAAATAACTCTGGGCCATATTAAAGTAGACGGGCATGGGATTGTATCATAAATTCATAATTATTTTTGGAACTGAAAAAGTCTGCATCATTTTTAATATAATGCAAAAATTTGTTACTGAAATAATTTCATCTTATTAGTAGTATTCATGGCACGCTGGATGTAAAAGAACATAAAAACAAAAAACAATGTTAACTTGAAACTTATGTTGACTTGCAATTGTGAGATGACCCCTTATTGACCAGTCCGCATGAATTAAGTGAGTGACAAAATAGACCTATTCATCTTATGTCAATGGACAATAGCAGGCACACTGAGTATTTTAGGTATCCATGTACTAATTTTATACACAGTATTATGGCCGTTCAGTGTATCGTTATCTAGGAGAACATTCCACATGTACATTCCAGTCTTACAGTCAGTTAAGTGTACCGTTATCTAGGAGAACATTCCACTTGTACATTCCAGTCTTACAGTCAGTTGAGTGTACCGTTATCTAGGAGAACATTCCACATGTACATTCCAGTCGTACAGTCAGTTGAGTGTACCGTTATCTAGGAGAACATTCCACATGTACATTCCAGTCTTACAGTCAGCTGAGTGTATCGTTATCTAGGAGAACATTCCACATGTACATTCCAGTCTTACAGTCAGTTGAGTGTATCGTTATCTAGGAGAACATTCAACTTGTACATTCCAGTCTTACAGTCAGTTGAGTGTAATATTATTTACGTGCTCATTCCTGTTGTAGTCAGCTGAGTGTACCGTTATCCATGTTAACATCCCCATTCAGGGGATCAAAGTGTGAACTCTTGTTGTTCAGTTGGTTGAATCTATCCTTATTCACGTGAACATTCCCGTTTTACAGTCAGTTAAGTGTACCCTTATCCACGTGATAATTCTGTTTGTGCAGTTGGTTGCGTTTATCACATTCACGTGAACATTCCCACTTTACAGTCAGTTAAATGTACCGTTATCCAGATGTGAATTCCAGTTGTACATTCAGTTGATTGGCACGTTATGCACGTGAACATTTCCGTTGTGCCGTATTAACCGGAAACGCATCGACAGAATAATGGAGTCATAAAAATCGGTAATTTATAAAAAAAAAAAATGCTTGATAAAAATAACGGACTTTGGTGGCAGTTATTTATTTTTACGTTATTATTTATCTTAAAAGGTTATCTTAAGAATATAAAACAAACGCTATGCCGTAGTGAAAAGCATTTATCAGACGGCTATGGTAGATTAGAATAAAGTAAAGAAGAAAATAACTTTCTGAAGAACGTTAAAAACGAGACGCATGTGCAAAGATATAGTAACACATTTGTTTCCTAAAAACTCAAAAAATACATAAAAAGTAATATATATCAATGTCATGCTAGATTTATATTTTACATTTTAAACAGCATACCAATGTGCAACGTTTTCCCACTTTATTCCATTACAGGTTTACACAACGTACTGTAATATAATCCCTTCCACGGAAATCAGGTGAAAAAAAAAACATCAAAGTTATTGTCACGCAATGTTCAAATATAAATAAAACATCCTGTACAAAGTTTACAGAGGAAGACAGATATATATGACGGTTGTAGTTTCATTATAAAAATATTAAATTTTGATCCAATAATTCTAATTTTCAATATTTTGAAAAAAATGATTCTCGAAATTGTGTAGAAATATGTGTATAATATTAGTGTGATAATACCTTCGTTCTGTCCCAGTTGGCACACATTATACGTTTTTTTTTTTCATTTATTGATTACCGGAATTTTTCTCATTTCAATGCAACATTTCAAAGATTATATTACCATTAAATATATCACTAAAGTATGCCAGGATATTGGGGAAAATCAGCCTCGGCTTGATTATCCCGACATGCACTGCATATTTTATTACGTTATTCTGATGAATGTGCATAAGCATTTGCAATGATATCGACAGATATACCAGAATCCGCTATTAACAGTTCATAAAATTTCTTTATACTGTAAAACTTAAATGATGAAAATCAGATATTTACATGTATAAAAGTATGGTTAGAGTGTTAGAATTCAGCTCGAACAGAGATAATATTAAAACATATTTTGATATTGAACATGTCCTTTAAGACAGATTACCTGTCTAAGAGTTGTTATGAGTATGGTAAAATACATATTGATATTGAAAGTGTCCATTTGGACGAGTTAACCTACCTTACGAAATTGTTCAGATCTATTGATTCGGTCATGCAAGTTTGTAAGAGTTAACATTCAAAAGTAGAGAATAAAGAGTAAACTGTGAGTTTTACAACTTAGGTTGTATTCCGATAACATCTGACTCAAATAATCACCTGTTCGATCGCGTTACTAGAAAACAAGCAAAAACTATTACATCGTACGGCTAGCATTAGCATAAGAGAAAAAAAAAATATCGGAAGCAGAAGTTCAGATTCGAGTAAGTTTTATGTCCTGTTTTTGTTAAAACATCAGCGACTATTCGTCGACTAGCAATGTATATTAAAACGTCGAGGAGCCTCTGTAATCGAGACTGAACTTTAAAGTGTCATTTAGGTTTTAACTTATTTGATATTACGTTAAGATCAAAAGATACATATTACAATTAATCCAGTCTTTTTTTGGAAATTCCAAAGCAACCAAAACAAATACTTCCTATAAAAACCTATACTCCAGTTCTATATTATACTAAAGTATTACGTATGTAATAACTGAATCTTTATTCATCCTTTTTATCTTTGGCTCTTTTTTATCTTATATCTTACAATACCATTCCTGATAAAGTTTATACGCTTTGATATCAATCTACCATTCGTCTGTGTTGTTTCTTTGTTTTAATCACATCACATTAATATTTTACGTATTTCAGCCGTGACGGCAAAAAGATACCGGAATGCCTCTTGCTGTCTTATATTCCCTTTATCAGATTGCGCTTTTAAATATTTTATAACAGGAAGACGCTTGCTTCCGAAAAAAATTACATCAATGTGAAGTCTCCAAGATGAAATCAGAAGAAATTTGTTTTTAATACGTGTACCTAATTTTGTCCTGATAAGAGTTTGACACACACAGATATATATATATATATATATATATATATATATATATATATATATATATATATATATATATATATATATATATATATATATATATATATATATATATATATATATATATATATATATATTGTGGGGGGTGTGGGTATTCGAAAAACCAGGCTTATCTTCTGTGATATCGCAGTTTTCGATACAAAATAATATTGAAACAGTGCAGCATCAATTGAAAATCATCATTAAAGTATTTTGTTGCTGTCATGTGTTGTTCTAAAAAGTGTATGTAAATGCACCATTCCTATATCAAATTCTTTGAATCACAAGACGTTCAATGGGTATGAATATTACATAAGATTTGTCATTGCCAGAAAATGAAACCCCG
Source organism: Atrina japonica (assembly GCA_030159075.1). Taxonomy (NCBI): domain Eukaryota; kingdom Metazoa; phylum Mollusca; class Bivalvia; order Pterioida; family Pinnidae; genus Atrina; species Atrina japonica. The sequence continues at coordinate 93,604 of BROG01000750.1, read as the reverse complement.
AAGGACCATTTGTATAAAAGCATTTGGAATCTGCGTGTTTGTCACAAAGTCTGGTAAGATAATCTCCCGTGTCCGTTTATAATACCATTTATGCATACACATAAACAACAGAATCTGAAAATTGGATATGGTTATGTAACAGCGTCCCAATTGATTCGTCACGGAATGCCTTATAACTTTTAATAATTACTTATGCATTTTTCATTTCTGTTTTTATATTTTTAATTCACTTACCTTAAACAGACGAAGGATATTTGCAACCATAATGGACACGGTGCTAGCGGCAGCACCTATGACTCCAACCACCGGCTTTATCGGGGTGTACTCGGGCAATTGTCCGTTGTCGCAGACATAGTCGTTAACGTCCCTGTTGGTTAATTGCGCTTTTATGAAATCCATACACTGTTCCAAAGCGTACGTGTCAGAGCTACACGTATCTAAGATATGCATTCCAATTTTAATTCCCGGTAAAATAGTTTTGTCTGCGTTTATTTTATCGATAGCAAAAAGCATTGCTTCTAGTCTTTGAATTCCTTTCTCTTTTTTAATTTTTCCACAGCTTTGACCTTTTTGTCCCTTTTCATGCATTGGAAACAATCCTCCGAAAATGATATCCCCATCTTTCTGTATTTTAATCTTATCCTTTGTATAAGTTTTAGCATTTAACAAAGTCAAAGAAATGAATAAACAAAAAGTGTTCTGTAAAATTTCTACAAACTTCATGGTGATTAAACAGACCAAGTCATTGTGAAAATGTTTATACTACTCGCTAACGGTAAGTGTATAGTTTCATTTGAGAGCATGTGATGACTGCTTTCAGTACAGTTGACTGTAGCATTGATTGGGAGGCTGGATTGATTACAGACATGCGCAACCCGTCTTGTCGCACTGAATCTAATAAAGCTTGATTATTAAAGAAATACTCAATCGATTTTATTGAAAGATCATACATTATAATGTTAATACTCCAATTCAGCACGTGCTTTTATATCAGCCTTTATCTATCAACAAGGAGAGCTTGTTAAATACTGTATTAAAATCAAGTTAATTAAATTGCTATTTCAAATACAAACTTGAGAAATGATACCATAGGAACACTGATCCGATATTTATCATAAAGATCAATAACTGGTCTGGAATAAGGTTACAATATTAAGCTAGGTGTACCGATTTCTTCGAATTATGGTTTAAAAGTTTTGGTGATAGACGTATGTTGAATCAATGTCTGTTTAAAAATTTAACCACACTTTGTTCTAGAAACTTGCATCAAGGGTGTATGCAGGATGTCATACATAGCGTTTAATAGTAAACAACAAATAGACCCTTTCACGATAACTGCGGTCCTGTAACTTTGAGGGAATAAATGATACATATACTCGCGAAAATATAGACGTCGCTATAGTAAATCATTGTTTCTTGACGTCATTTTCCGGGAATCTGTATCATTTATTGGATAAGTATGTATTGTATATCTAGTAAGTAATAGATACAACAAAATACGGATAAGTGTGTTTTGTTTATTTTATATAATAGATACAACAAAATGAACTGATCAGTGTGTATTATATATCTCATCTAATAGGTACGACAAAATGAACTGACCAGTTTGTATTTATATATCTCTTGTAATAGAAACAACAACATGAACTGATCAGTGTGTTTTTGTAAATCTCATATAATGGCTACAACAAAATGAACTAATCAGTGTGTACGCATATAATAGCTACAACAAAATGAACTAATCCGTGTGTACACATATAATAGCTACAACAAAATGACTAATCAGTGTGTACGCATATAATAGCTACAACAAAATGAACTAATCAGTGTGTATGCATATAATAGCTACAACAAAATGAACTAATCAAAGTGTATTCATATAATGGCTACAACAAAATGAACTAATCATTGTGTACGCATATAATAGCTACAACAAAATGAACTAATCAGTGTGTTCGCATATAATGGTTACAACAAAATGAACTAATCCGTGTGTACGCATATAATAGCTACAACAAAATGACTAATCAGTGTGTAAGCATATAATAGCTACAACAAAATGATCTAATCAAAGTGTATTCATATAATGGCTACAACAAAATGAACTAATTATTGTGTACGCATATAATAGCTACAACAAAATGACTAATCAGTGTGTACGCATACAATAGCTACAACAAAATGAACTAATCAGTGTGTACGCATATAATGGCTACAACAAAATGAACTAATCAGTGTGTATTTTATATCTCAGATAATAGATACAACAAAATGAACTGACCAGTGCGTAGTGTATATCCCAGATAATAGCTACAACAAAATGAGTTAATCAGTGTGTACTCATATAATGGCTACAACAAAATGAACTAATCAGTGTGTATTTTATATCTCAGATAATAGATACAACAAAATGAACTGACCAGTGCGTAGTGTATATCCCAGATAATAGCTACAACAAAATGAGCTAATCAGTGTGTACTCATATAATGGCTACAACAAAATGTACTGATCAGTATCGTATATTTCATGCAATAGATACAACAAAATTAACTAATCAGTGTGTATTGTATATCTCAGATACAACAAAATAAACTGACCAGTGTGTAGTGTATATATCATATAATAGCTACAACAAAATGAACTGACCAGTGTGCATTGTATATCTCACGTAATAGATGCAGCAAAATGAACTGACCAGTGTGTATTGTAGATCTCAGATAATAGATACAACAAAATGAACTGACCAGTGTGTATTTCTATATCATATCACTGATACAACAAAATGAACTTATCAGTGTGTATTTATATATTTCATTCAATGAAATAATGTGTCCTTTGATTGGATTTTACACTGTTGTTTAAACACATTATAGCCAAACCAATAGAAGCTGATTTTCCTTTTGATATTACAGGCATTGTTATACACAGATTGATATTAATGTTTGTCTTCTCTGTTCGACGTATTCATCAAAATACGTTTTATTGTACACAGATGTTAACAAAAAGTCAATTGAGGAATTTGATCGCTAGGCTAGCACGCTAAACACCATAACCGTGATATTGAATTTTTTATATAGGTCAATGCAATTGTTGGTATTTATGTATTTCACTCATGATCGTCTACTCATTTCATGTACACAAAAACACAGAGATAAGCTCAAGACAATGATTTATTAGTTATACGCATGGAATTTAAAATATTTGTATTAATACGGGCTGAAGTCACTGTTTAAGACTGAAATGCCACTAATATGGAGGACGACTATTTTATAGATCAAAGAGTTTTAAACCACGATGAATCTCACTTTTAGTCAGCGCAATTAGTTGAAAATTCTAAGAAAAAGTTGCAAAAGTCAAGGAAAAAGTTGGAAATTCCAATAAATAGTTGGAAAAGCCAACTTTAAAGTTGGCAAAACGAGACAAGAAGTAGGAAATTCCAGGAAAAAGTTAGAAAAGCCAACTTTAATGTTGGCAAAGCGAGAAAAAAGTTGGAAATTCAAAGAAAAAAATTGAAAAAGCCAACTTTAAAGTTGGCAAAATGAGAAAAACAACTTGCAAATTCCAAGAAAAAAGTTGGAAAAGCCAACTTTCAAGTTGGCAAAATGAGAAAAAAGTTGGAAGTTCTTAAGAAAAAGTTGGAAAAGCCAACTTTAAAGTTGGCAAAACGAAGAGTGGCCCTATTACATAAAAATCTCACTAAATCTATATAATATGGGTTTATATTTGCTTGCGGATATTGGGTGAAGGGCGAGTGATGCGGTTACTAGAATAAGTCGAACTAATTAATACATGTATATGTAAACAAAACGGAATTCAAGCAATCCATGGCGAGAAATATAATCAAGCACCACATTTTGAGTTCCATGTAGAAAAAATATCAGTCTCTGGTGTGATGGATCAATCCCCAACCTCGGCTAACGCTTCGGTTGGGACCTATTGATTCATCCCACCCTTGACTGATATTTTTCTATCTGGAACTCAAAGTGCAGTTAGATTCAATTAATCTTTGCTTCGACACTGACACATTGTCATACAAATGTTTATCTTTTGTTCGGACACGTCACCACTGACACAGTGCCACTGATGTTTATCTTTTGTTTCGGAGACGTCAACACGGACACAGTGCCACTGATGTTTATCATTTGTTCGGAGACGTCACCATTGACGCAGTGCCACAGATGTTTATTATTTCTTCGGAGATGTCACCCTTGACACAGTGCCACTGATGTTTATCTTTTGTTTCGGAAACGTCAGCACTAACACAGTGCCACTGATGTATATCTTTTGTTTCGGAGACGTCACCACTTAGGCAGTGCCACTGATGTTTATCATTTGTTTGGAGATGTCAGCATTGACGCAGTGCCACAGATGTTTATTATTTGTTCGGAGATGTCACCCTTGACACAGTGCCACTGATGTTTATCTTTTGTTTCGGAGACGTCAGCACTAACACAGTGCCACTGATGTATATCTTTTGTTTCAGAGACGTCACCACTTAGACAGTGCCACTGATGTTTATCATTTGTTTGGAGATGTCAGCATTGACGCAGTGCCACAGATGTTAATCTTTGTATCGGAGACGTAAACACTGACACATCGCCATACAGATGTTTACCTTTGTTTCGGAGACGACACCACTGACACATCGCCATACAAATATTTACCTTTGTTTCAGAGACGTCACCACTGACACATTGCCATACAGATGTTTACCTTTGTTTCGGAGACGTCACCACTGACACATTGCCATACAGATGTTTATCTTTGTTTCAAAGACATCACCACTGACACATTGCCATACAGATATTTATCTTTGTTTCGGAGACGTCACCACTGACACAGTGCCACTGATGTTTATCTTTTGTTTTGGAGACGTCACCATTTCCACAGTGCCACTGATGTTTATCATTTGTCCGGAGACGTCACCACTGACGCAGTGCCACAGATGTTTATTATTTCTTCGGAGATGTCACCCTTGACACAGTGCCACTGATGTTTATCTTTTGTTTCGGAGACGTCAGCACTAACACAGTGCCACTGATGTATATCTTTTGTTTCGGAGACGTCACCACTTACACAGTGCCACTGATGTTTATCATTTGTTTGGAGACGTCACCATTGACGCAGTGCCACAGATGTTAATCTTTGTATCGGAAACGTAACCACTGAGACATTGCCATACTGATGTTTATCTTTTGTTTCGGAGATGTCACCACTAACACAGTGCCACTGATGTAAATCTTTTGTTCGGAGACTTCACCATTGACGCAGTGCCACAGATGTTTATCATTTGTTCGGAGACGACACTACTGACACATCGCCATACAGATGTTTATCTTTGTTTCGGAGACATCACCACTGACACATTGCCATACAGATGTTTGCCTTTGTTTCGGAGACGACACCACTGACACATCGCCATACAGATGTTTATCTTTGTTTCGGAGACGTCACCACTGACACATTGCCATACAGATGTTTATCTTTGTTTCGGAGACGTCACCACTCACACATTGCCATACAGATGTTTATCTTTGTTTCAAAGACGTCACCACTCACACATTGCCATACAGATGTTTATCTTTGTTTCAAAGACGTCACCACTGACACATCGCCATACAGATGTTTATCTTTGTTTCGGAGACGTCACCACTCACACATTGCCATACAGATGTTTGCCTTTGTTTCGGAGACGTCACCACTGACACATCGCCATACAGATGATTTTCTTTGTTTCGGATACGTTACCACTGACACATTGCCATACAGATGATCTCCATACCACCATATCTTTCAATAACGTAGATGCAGTATTACGGCAAATCGTTTGTAGATACGTATTTACGATTATCTTCGTTTCGGAGACGTCACCACTGACACAGTGCCACTGATGTTTATCTTTTGTTTCGGAGACGTCACCATTGCCACAGTGCCACTGATGTTTATCAATTGTTCGGAGACGTCACCACTGACGCAGTGCCACTGATGTTTATCTTTTGTTTCGGAGACGTCACCATGGACACAGTGCCACTGATGTTTATCATTTGTTCGGAGACGTCACCATTGACGCAGTGCCACTGATGTTAATCTTTGTATCGGAGACTTCACCACTGACACACGGTCATAGATGTTTATTATCTGTGATATTGCCTGCAGATAGAGTAAAGATCTTGTAACAACTATATTGTTACACGGGGAATCGGTGAAGAATTTGAAAAACACGAATTTCATTTTTTGTCCAGCTGAGCGCTTGAAAAAGGAGTGATCAGAAACTGTTTAAAATAAATCTAATGCTTCCACCGGGAATGGAACCAGGCAACCCGACCAATCGGCATGAACAGGTACGTCAGTCTTATTTTGATTTTTCCAATATGAATTACAAATAAAATTGCTGAAAACACATAAAACCCAACAAAGGAAATATTATATAATGAGGATTTTATAACAAATAAACCAATACCTTATTAAAACATGATCTCCATACCACCAACCCGACTAATCGGCATGAACAGGTACGTCAGTCTTATTTTGATTTTTCCAATATGAATTACAAATAAAATTGCTTAACACATAAAACCCAAACAAAGGAAATATTATATAATGAGGATTTTATAACAAATAAATCAATACCTTATTAAAACATGATCTCCATACCACCATATCTTTCAATTACGTGGATGCAATATTACGGCAAATCGCTTGTAGATACGTTTTTAATTGATAAACATGATACTCTAATCCGGGTCTGACATTTTTCTGTAGAGTACATTGATACTGCTTTATATTATATACTCGGTCACCCAAATGTTTGTACATGCACAAAATTGAATATCGTAAAACAAAATATGAAAATATATATTGCATTTATCAAGATTTTGTTAAAATCAGATTTGGAAAATAAGAAAATCTGGAAAGTGCAAATGATATCGAATATATATGATTTGAGAGAACAGCTAGTTGCTTCACACTCTAAATCCATTTTATACAATTACATTTCATTGCATAATTTTCAAGATCGGTAACATGTATTTCTACACTAAATCCTTTGATTCAATTTCGTTGTGATGACACAACATGTACTAGTTGCACTGACGTATGGTGGCTGATATGTGCCATCGCTATTTAGCGGGTTTTCGGGGCAAAAAGTCGCTATTTCTCGAGTTTTGGGAGGGAAAGTCGAGATGGCACAAATCAGCCACCACATTGACACAATGCCTGATTTTTTTTATTATTATTATTATTTTTTTTTTTTTTGCTATTTTTTTTTTGTGGTATTCTAGCAACAACTTTTGTATGATGAAATATATTCTCGCTGAATATATTGTATTATTGTTATTCTGTTGGGTCACAAGTCTTTGTTTTTTCTTTGCTTTGTGTCTGTGTTTGGATAGAAATTAGACTTTCAAACTTGCCTAAACATTGGACATCTTAACATTACAATCATATGAGATATACCTTAACTCCGATTTTTTTCTTTCAAATAATTTAACAGACACCGACTTTGTTTGATGTTTTTGGTGAGTTGAAGGGATTATCTGATGATGAAAAGATTATCAGTGGAAATTTGATGTAAGGTAAGAGTTGTTTTGAGATATCCACAAAATAATACTGAAAAGCTTGATCAGTAATACATGTACCTGTTTTTCATAACATGTATTTTAATACATTCAAATCTATAAATTACAATTCAAACTTTAACATACCTCACTAATTTAAATCCGGATCTTCTAAAGGTCATTGTTTGTCAAACGTTCATCTTTCTTTTCTCTTGGGGCCACTGGTGGTTACTTATGAAGCTGTATTTTTATGTTTATTTACCACATGAACAATAAAAAAAATAAACAAATTAAAACCCCGGTAATGTTACATCGATTCAAATGGAACTAGAGATTATAATCCTATGGGTGCTTTAAAACAGTAGATAACGATAAGATGTTAACCATTTCTTTGTGCAATATTTATTCCAATCAATATTGCAGCTCCTGTCACTTTTATATTTTACATATTCAGTACAATGTTTTACTGAAATAATTTAGTTTGTGTTTCATAGCAAGCCAAATTACAAAACAAAATAGTTAAGCCTAGTTGGACTGGGGAAAACCTACGCCAAAATAACTTTTTTTCCAGTTAAGTCAAATTCCTGCTCCTAAAGCATATGAATAATCAATTTTAGTTTTTCTCCAATTAAACTTGTTTCTCGAAAAGTTTAATTGGAGAAGAAAATAAAGTTTAAATCATCAATGTAATTTTGATGTGCCATATCAGTTAAACCTAGTTTTTGTCAGTTAAACCTTTTTCCAGTTTAACTTCGTTATTCTCGAAACTTGCATTAACTGGAGATTAAACAGGTTTAACTGAGTAAAAAAGGGTATAAATTATTTCGTCAAAAAAACAAATAACGTATTTCTTAGATGAAACAATAAAGACATGCAGAAAAAAATTTATCTGCTTCAAAACTGATTAACTTGATTGAATATATATGAATCCCTAGATCATCATATATGATGGCCTAGGCGGAAAAACATCTTATAATATCCTAGTTGTATAAAATTTCAATCATACTAAAATAGCATGTAATATTATTTAGGCTGTGCTCAATGTTTAGCTTTGAATTAAACTTATTGATTTTATATTTTAGTTGTTTGTTTAAACCATCATCTTCTAATTATAGTTGGATCGTATTGTTCCGTTAAAAGCAACAAGGTCCCAAGGTCCATGTTGATGATGTTCTGCCCACATTGTTGTTCTACATGTATACACGGTCATTTTGTAGTTTTTCCGGATTGTATTCCGGATCATAACAGTTTCCGTTTTTGTTTTTGTTTTTTAGTTTCAGTTTTACTCTGCACTTTGCGGACGACATTGTCGAGATGTTGAATTCTTATTTTCGTCTGAAATTACCTCCCTGCACCTAGTGTAAGTTACATGTGACATTGTTTTTGCAACTTGTTTGTTTTTATATAGCTGCATTTGAATGCCAGTATATATATATACATGTATAATAGCCTTCTTTTCGGGCACTTTACATTGGTACTTTACATTCCCCGCTCCCAGCGGCGCTGAATTACCTATGCATACATATGAAATCCCCTTCAGCATGTCGAATTGTCCCGTCAGTCACAATGAAATACAGTTTCATTTTTTAAGACATGTCTAGTTATATTATTGTGTATGAATCCAGATGGTTCTGAATTCTTTAAGGTCAAATAATGTTTGACAACCCCGCCTACTTCATAAATATTCATGTTTACATTTTTTTTTCTGTATTTTATTGTAGAGCTGCGTAGTTGTGTAGCAACTTTTAATTTATACATTTTCCCCCCATGTAAACTGGATAGGCTGACATTACCTACATGTAGTTTGTATATAATTTTAGGCATCATATTGAATTGTCCTAGATGTTGCATGGTTGATACCGTAGTATAGGTTTGTTTACGTTTAAAACTTAGTAAGTGAACCCCGTTTTTTTTTTTTTACTCATTTATCATTATAAGCTCGACTTTGATGGTCAAACTGATGCACATAGGCATTACAGATAGTTGTCCGGCTTTCTTTCCCTTACCAGAAGTTTTATCCAAAAATACCATTTTGTGTCTGATTCAAGAACTATAATATTGAGAAGGACTACGAACTGTTTAAAATGTGTAAATTAAATCTTCCTGGGAACGTTGGCTCGATTGTTTGTTAGTTTGTTTGTTTGCTTTGTTTTTTTTTCTACGTTAATTATTTCAGTTATATTTAGTTTCGGTTAAAGGACCATAAATGTTGACCAGTGCTACGGATTGATGTAGTTACACTTTAAAAGAAATCACAGATACCAAAGTATAAATGTTCAGGATGTCGTATCTAATGTGCCTCGCCTGCCATGAAATAGGAATTTAATTTTGAATTTCATTTTATAATGTACTTCTTCAATAGACCGTTATTACTTTTTAAAAGTGATTAATATGACCTCAGAATCGAGTCCACGACCTTTGACTCACAATTTGGAGGGCTCTCTACCATTACCTCATCAGAACAAGCTGTCTTATACAAGACAATGGAAGGTCCAGTCTGCCTCCATATTAATGAAGTCCATTATACGCACAGAATAGAATAGCAAAATACGCATTGGTTATAGTTTAGAAATAAGAAAATTGCCTTACGTTGTCTTTATATGACTTTATTATTCTAAAACTACGAGGCCTGTATATTGTTGTAAAGCATTAAGATTGTACATTGTATTTGAGTCGCGTTAACCCGTACGGATAGGAACCAGAGTCAAGCCAGCCGTCAATACCAGTCGTTAATAATATTCATGAGATAAGGCGTGTTCGTTTCAAACAATTTACTGCGTATTTCTTTCAATTATTTATTTTCTATTATTATATAATTCTTTATGTTGTACAGTTTCAGTCTGTATATTTTATAGTATTCATGAATTTTTATGTTGTACGTGGATTTCATTAAAAAGGAAGTAAAAATGTCGTTATTGAAGGCTATTATTGACGGACAGATAGACACTTGGGTTAGTTTCACAGACATTTCTTATTGACTGCTGGGTTTACTAGGAATTTCTGAGAGACGTCCAAGATATTGGAGTTAGATGTGGGCATAACCTCTCACATGTACTATATCACATGTATGCGCTAGACTCTCAGGAAGGATGGGTAAAACTGACATTTAGGAACATTATTTCTTATTGTCTACTGGGCTTACTGGGAGTTTCTAATCGACGCTCATGGCATGCGAGGTAAAGGTGGGCATGACCTCTTACATGCACTATGCCACATATGCCCTAGACCCTCCTTAAGGGAGCAAAAGTGATATGTGGGGACCATATTCCTTATTGACTGCTGGGATTACTGAGAGTGTCTGAGCGACATATGGGAGGTAGAAGTGGAAATTCCTTCTCACATGCACCAAGCAACATATCCATTAGATCCTCTGGAAGGGGACACAGGGGGTAAAACTAATTTTTTGGAATTAACTTTCTTATTGATTGCTGGGCTTACTGGGAGTTTTTAAGCGACGCTCATGGATAGGCGAGGTAGAGGTGGGCATGATCTCTTACTTGAACTATGCCAAATATCCCCTAAACCTTCTGGAAGGGGACAAAGTTGGTAAAACTAACTTATGGGGACATTAGTTCTTATTGATTGCTGGGCTTACTTGGAGCTCAAGGTATGTGAAGTAGAGATGGGCATGCCCTTTCAAATGCACTATGTCACATATGCCCTAGACCCTCAGGAATGGGACAAAGGGGATAAAACTAACATTTTAGGACCATATTTCTTATTGTCTACTGGGCTTACAGTGAGTTTCTGAGCGACGCAAAGGTATGGAAGGTAGATGTGGTCATGGCATTTAATATGCACTATGCAATAGACCTTCAGGAAGGAGGCACAGGGGTAAAACTGCCTTTTGGAGACCAAATTTCTTATTGACTGCTGAGCTTACTTGGAACTACCGATCGATGTCCAAGGTATGAGAGGTACAGGTAGGTATGACCTCTCACATGCACTATGCCACATATCCCCTAGACCTTTTGGAAGGGGACAAAGGGGTAAAACTGGCTTTTGAGGACATTATTTCTTATTGATTGCTGGGCTTACTGGGCGTTTTCAAGCGACGCTCAAGGTATGTGAGGTAGAGATGGACATGACCTCTCAATGCACTATGCTACATATGCCTTAGACCCTCAGGAAGGGGATACAGGGGATAAAACATTTTAGGACCATATTTCTTATTGTCTTCTGGGCTTACTGGTAGTTTCTGAGCGACGTCCAAGGTATAGAAGGTAGATGTGGTCATGGCATTTTATATACACTATGCCACAGATCCTCTAGACCTTCAGGAAGGAGGCACAGGGGTAAAACTGACTTTCTGGGACCACATTTCTTATTGATTGCTGAGCTAAGTGGGAACTACTGAGCGACATTAAGGTATGGGAGGTAGATATCGGAATGACCTCTCATATGCGCTATGCCACATATGCCCTAGACCCACAGGAAGGGGGCAAAACTGATATTTTGGGACCAGATTTGTTATTGACTGCTGGAATTACTGGGACTTTCTGAGCGACGCCTAATGTATGGGAGGTATAGGTGGACATGATCTATCACATGCACTATGCAACATATGCCCTCAGGAAGGGGGCACAGTGTTACAACCGACTTTTTGGGACAAAATGTCTTGTTGATTGCTGGGTTTACTGAGAGTTTCTAAGCGATGCTCAATGTATGCGACGTAAAGATGGGCATGACCTCTCACATGCACTATGCCAAAATTGCTCTAGACCATCAAGAAACCGATTTTTGGGACCAAAATTCTTATTGGCTGCTGGGCTTACTGGCAGTTTCTGAGCGACGCCCAAGGTATAAAGGTAGAGGTGGGCATGATTTCTTACATACATATGTAAATATGCCCTAGACCGTCAGGAAGTGGACACAGGGGATAAAACTCACATTTTGGAACCAAATTTTTTATTGTCTACTGGGCTTATTGGGAGCTACTAAGAGACTCCCAAGGTATGAGAGGTAGAGATGGTTATGGCCTCTAACATGCACTATGTTACATATACCCTAGGCCCTCAGGAAGGGGGCACAGGGGTAAAACCTACTTTTGGGGACCATATTTCTTATTGTGTGGACTTACTGGGAGTTTCTGAGCGACGCCCAAGAAATGGGAGGTACAGGTGTGGATGACCTCTTACATACATATGTCACATATGCCTTAGACCGTCAGGAAGGGCACACAGTAAAAATGACATTTTGGGACCATATTTCGTATTGTTTGCTGGGCTTACTGGGAGTTTCTAGGCAACGCCCAAGGTATGGAAGGTAAAAGTGGGCATGTATTTTCCAATTAAACAAATCAGATCATTTGAAATAATCATTTTTATCTTAATATACTGTCTCTAAATTGAAAAAGACCTAGGCAACTCTTTTTATCAATATTGTGTACATTTAGAAATTTGTTTGTAGATAAATTGGCATACATGTAGATACTATAATAACGTAATGATCTAATTTTGTTTCTTCTTTTCATTAAAAACATATCATATTAGTATTTCAATTTAAAGCTCACCAAGAAAGCATTTATCCTGGTAACGGGAAGTCCTGTCATGTGATACATGAGACTACAATACAGGTACGTAACGTACAGTCACGTGTTTTATCCGTGTTTGTTTATATGCTTCTGTCTTGTAAGTTGTTTGTTTTTGTTTGTGTGATTTTTTTCTTTGTCGTTTTCTAACCTATTGAGAGTGCATACTGGAATCCTGTGTCACAACAGACCTGTCAAAATGAATTCATGTCTGCGTTATCGCTGATAAAAGTGTCTGTAACTGCCTTTTTAGGTATCTGGATATAATATCTGTGAACATGATTTTGCGTCTATATACATCTGTTGTTGTGACTCTAAGGTAGGAGTTGATCAAAATACCAATAATCCATGCAAAAGAAAACTCCTTATTACAGTTGCAATGGCGATATTCAGGCTTTATGTGTAGGATTTCACTGTCCTCAATACAAAATAAATGAAAAAAACACTTCTCTATTGATATTAAGATTAAAAATCTATAATTATATCTATACTTGTATATGGTTTAATTAAAATCTAAAAATAATATATTCAAGGACATATGACACTAGAATGGAAGGAGATGTGACAGGTTTTACTGAAACAAATCGATAAATACATTCAAATTAAATTTACAAACTGAATAAACTTAATAAAAAGGTGATTGATTCGTTGTTGCTCGTTCTAAAGTAAAATAAATTACGACTAAACATATCTCTCCCTCTCTCTCTCTCTCTCTCTCTCTCTCTCTCTCTCTCTCTCTCTCTCTCTCTCTCTCTCTCATATATATATGAAGCACTCAAATGCCTAACGAGAAAAATGTTAATAAAACAAACCTAAGTGGAAATAGCAAGAGACAAAATTAATTAAATCTGGTAGATCAAAACACGATATATTTACATGTAATCAAACGTGAAGCTAAAATAAATCTGGCAAGAGTTATAGATAAATAACTATTTCTGTGGATTCGATACATCATAAATTCAGTACATTTGGCAAGGACAATATATATAAATTTACAACATTCGGGTGGATTTGATACATCATAAGTTCGTACCAAAAGGTTTCGAATTCTATTAACAATAATGGAATCGAGTTGTATTTTCCGTTGTAATGCCACTAATCTGTAGTGTTCACCATTAAATATGAAGTTGTTTAATTTTAAAAAATGTTCTGGAAGCTTTACCAGCGATTCCGAAAGAGGACATTTGATTTCTCTGCTCTCCCAGACCTACAAGCTTCAATACCTTCACCATACGGGATGTTAGTATAAAGATGTAAAAATCATCATCACTAGAAAAGTATTTACTGGAAGGTTAGATGACGGAGTTTAGTTCAAATAATCTGTGGTGGGTGTCCTTCAAATATGATGGTAAACATTCTACATGCGGAAGCAGATGTAAATCAAGGTATTCCAGTATTTTCTCCGTGGGATGTCCTATGACACTAACAATTGGGCGACCAGGCATGCCATTCCTAAAACGTTTGGGAAACAGATAGAATTGTCCCAGTCTGCATTTTGGTAGGGAAATGTGTGTGGTAGACGTTTTCACCACAATCTTCTTTTTCATATATTTCTTTAAGAGTTTCGGTGATTTCTTTGGCAAACTTCTTAGTATGATCATAGTCCAGCTTTATATAAAATTTCCAATCTGACAATTGTCTCTGAGCTTCTGCCATATACATTTCTTTGTCCAGTTCCAATACTGTAGACTCTTTGTCTGCTTTTTTAATCACAATGTCAACTCAATCTTTAAGAGACTGCAAATCAGACCTTTCCTCCTTTTTCAAATGGTCTAAAGTGTGTTCCGGTTGTGACAGTAATGATTTTATTTCCCGCTCAACTGCTTCTATGTAAGATTCAAAAGCCCTACATTTACCCGGTCGTGATTCCCAGTTCCTTTTTGATCTATATGATTAAATTTCTTCCAAATTATTGCCGCTGACTTGGCTCAAATCAACTGTCTCCGAGTCGCTACGAGAAAAGTACACTTTCAGCCTTAATCTCCGGAAAAAGGCTCGAGTATCCTCATTATTTAGCTGGTCATTAATATCGCGAGGATACTGACAAAAATGAGGCCATTTAAAGAGGATGGAAGTTTCGACTGTCGAATGTGTGGCGCTCGAAGCATTCAAAACTGGGCAGCAGGAGCGTTGTTTATGCTATGGGCTGTGCAAAGTTTCTTCCGCTTAAAACGTCTGGAACGTGATGATTTGGCGAAATCAAGAATATGTTCTTATCATGGGGATTACTGCGCCGATATCAGGAAATTATCAGCGGTAACTAGTAATAACGCATCCATTTATGTTTCTATATTATCGTCTTCATTCTTGCTGTATTACGTAATCATTTTATATTATGTACTAACTGATGGTATTCTCTATAACTTGAACACTGCTAATTAGAGAATTTGCTATTTCCTTGTGTCATATGTATTATTCATGCAGTACTAAATAATGCAAATCCACAAATTTCACCTGAACTCTCTCTAATAACGTTTGTATCACACAATTCACTAATTTCAAATTACATCTAATCGAGTTTGGGGGAATATTAGATTTTTAATGGATGTATAACGTGATACCTTTTGATAGTCTCCGAAATAACGAGATACCTTTTGACGTGTAAAACATCACTTACCAACAGCCATGAAGTGTAGAACGCAGATTAACATATTAAATCTGTTTAGCACTGTAAACGGCGTTATAGATAAATGCTGGAGTTGTCAACAAATACCCGAATACATATAAGACTTTCTCCGAATTTTAAAATCAGTGATATAACGTCTTAGAAGGTTGAATTCAATCAGATAATACTTGATATTGTTGGTGATCTCTCTCATTTATCTAGTCGATATATATATATATATATATATATATATATATATATATATATATATATATATATATATATATATATATATAAAATCATGTTTGATATTTAACATTGAAAATATGCTATACGACAAATGAGTACAATAATACAGCGGTTACTCATTGTTTACATGATAAACTCCAAAACTAAATAGTAGATAAAAAGGTCATTTGTGAAGAAATAATGAACGTGATTGATGTTATGTATCTGAGTGCTGTAAAGTTATGAGACGATGAAGTGTCAAAAAGGGATAGGCCTACGAATCTTTATAATGAATATTCAAATGTGATCATAGTGATATTAGCACCAGTGTTTAAAGATCTGTGTTGTAAATGAGAAGCCAAAAAAAAAACTCATGAAGATAAAGCAACACCCTTAATATCTAAGTTAAGATGAATGTCTATTCATGTAAGCATGGTCTGGAATCATTTAGAAATGCAGAATGATTTTCACGTCCTTTCAGCGTCCTTGATAAATGTGTATTAAGTGACATAATTTATCGTTTTGATAGTTTGAAATATAAGTAGAATCTGACAGTAATAATTCTGTTCATAACAAGCGTGATCTACTATCGTACTGAACGTCGTTCATTTTAGATGCTCTGGAAAGTTTATAAACTTGAAATAATTTCATATTTTTCTTGTGTGTATCATCCCCGGAAAGAATCTTAAATTGTATCAATATGTTAAACTTTGTCTTAAGACATGTGGAGTAAAAGTAAGGATAATCCATAATCAAGCTAAATTTGCAGTTTAACAGGGGTAAATAACGTTTCAGATTGCAGTTGTTGAACGTTTTCTTTCATGCTCTGATGAGAGATAGTTTGCAGTACTCACTAAATTCTAAAAAATAAATGATTAATTGAAAATTGCAATTATTTGGCGATCAGCCATTTTGATGTTAACTAAACGAAGTAACTGACGTCACATTGACCTGTGCCCATTTAACTGAATAATTATTATGATGCACATAGGCAATTTGCCAAACTAACAAAATGCTTTGTTTTGATAAACTATAGTGAAATACAAACTATAATTTTGTAAAATATCATTGAAAACAACAAATACACAATATTTGGGAATCTAGTATGCTCTAGAAATCCAAGTAAAATTGAAGGGGACACCCGGGTTCGAACCGGGGACCTCTCGATCTGCAGTCGAATGCTCTACCACTGAGCTATATCCCCATGAGAGACTTCAATTCAGACATGATTTATATCTGAATACAAATCGCTTAGAATCTTCCTGACAACTGTTAAGTGATTCAACATCTGTTGTTTATAGATAATAGTTTAATTTCCATTGAAGTTTCTGTATGTTAAGTAGTTCATACAAAGAGAAACACACCAACGGCCGATATAAGTAAAAATGTAATTAAAGTATTGTATATTCGAAATAAACAGGACTTTTGATCTGAGTAAATTATTAAGGATAAATAACAGATATTTGGAAAACGCTATCAATAAACCTAGTTTGTTTTTAGAAAATGTACTTTACAAAGTTTTATTTTTATATGCCTAACGATGCTTTCATTATAACAATAAATATATCGGATTAACGATATTTTCCAAAATGTTTCAGGAAATATTCATTAACCCAGATATCAAAACTAAAAAAAACCAAAACATTTTTGTACATTAAAACTATACGTATCATTGATGTTTAATTTGAACACCTATATTATTTAGTCACTGAATAATCTTAAAATGATCATTATAGTAAATGTATCCACGTTATTACGATCAACAAACCGGATGGAAACTGATGACAAGAAGGCGATGGCAATGACGCCACTGGTGTCGTTAAATATTCCAAATTATATAAATATCTAAGTATTTAAATTACCAAAATTGTTTACTTCATTTGTTTCACATTAATTCATTGTTCAGTGTAGTTGAAACTCGCATTATATTTACGTTCCACTGCTGTATTTTGTTTAAGTGACGTCTATTTCTGTTAGTACATGCATTCTCCCCTTTCTGTGCTTGGTAGACCTGCAGCATCGGTAACCTATTTCCAAGTATGTTTTGAATTTTACTGTTTACAACTAATATAAGAAACATTTAGCAGTATGTTGAATTGTTTCAAATATGAAGCATCAAATATATCGTTACTTGATTGCATAAAATTGGTATTAAAATTCTTAATTTAAAATGATAGATTAACAACAACATTTTTAAGCACATTATTTTTTTTTTCAACACAGTAATTTGTCCATAGGTAAAACAAATGCTTATCATTTAAACTTATAGTGTTTTGAATGTTTATTTCGTTCAACTCCAATCGAACCTTTGCAAGGTATACCCTTTTACAAACACTGAAATGGTATCGACGATTCCAGGTCAGAATGTTCATTTCACCTTTCTTGTTTTTTTTTTTACTGAACCAGTAACAGGGGATACCCCAAGATATTATTCTGTAAAGCTGATGTTTAACACAGCTATATGTGATATCATAAAGTATCCATGTACCCATGAAAATGTAGCCTTCTGAGGCATCACTTGTGTGTTAAGATTGATGTAACCGAAAAATTCAGAAATATGTCATTAAATCCTACGAATATAAATTTTTCTCAAATCCATAAAAATTCGAATTGCAAACCAAAACGGTATAGGAATAAAGTAGAAACTTTTATTTCTTCTATAAGGATTACGTTGTAAACATAACGAAACCTAAATCCCCAAAGGAAACCACTGTTGTTGACTGAAAATGATACAAGTTAAAAAGATAAAAATAAAAAGAGAAAGCGAGGAAAAGTGAAATTGATCGATGCGTCGTAAGGTCATAAAATTCATTCGTAAAAATAAACGAAAACATAAATTTGAGTTTTATATGAGTATTGCTTTGACATTTGCAGTCAGGAAATTATGATTAGAAGACGCAGTAATTACTAGGATTCAATAGGAAAATATATTACTTGCTTTTACAAAACGCAAGCTGAAAGCTTTCCAATCTCCGGTAAATCTATTTGTGCAAGTATTTAAAAGCTATCTTAGCTTGCCATTGTAATAGAGATACAAGATGATGTAGCGCATGGATACACAGAATTTGGTGATGCGTTTATTTAATGCGTATTAATATCCGGGAACGTAACTTATGTATCAGTGGCTGCAATACGGTAATTGGAATAGATTGGATCCATAAAACAAAAACACATTACATGTTTGTTGTAATAAATGAATAGAAATGACAAAGATTCATATACATTTTACGAACATGTAAACATCAGTAATCCACTGATCTGGGACTTTAAAATTTTGTTTAATTAACATTGGATTTCGATTTCAAATGTCAAAAAAAAGAAATAAAAAACCTATTATATATATATATATATATAACAAACAAACAAACAAAATATAAATATATATATATATATATATATATATATATATATATATATATATATGTATATAAATTGCAACGCCGAAATAACCTCAACCGGTTTCATTATTGTCATCAAGGAGTTTAGCATTACATAGTTACACTTGGAAACGTCAAATAGTAGTATATGTGACCTCACACACAGTTAATAATGATTCATTATTATTGTTCAAGGAGTTTAGCATTAAGTACGACATCATCTGTTTACACTTGGAAATTAACGTCAGACTAAATATATAATAGTTGAAGATTATATTGTATTTAATAGAGGTTTATATTTTAGAGTGAAAAGTCTTTCTTTTGTTTCACGTTCCTTCTCTACATTTTTCTTTCATGAAATTTTAAAAGTGGAAATACTTTGAAATTAGGTGTTTTATTGGCTGCCCAACGACTAATGTGCTCACTTACGGGGATACACTGGTATTTGGACTCCCGTATTTGTTGTCTGCGCACTGTCATTCGGTGGCGTAAAGTATCTCCCGTCTGACCAATGTAATTTTCTTCACATCCACAGCAAGTTATAACGTATGTTAAGTTCGAACTTGTGCATGTAATACAAGACTTAAATGTAAATTCTGTACCAGAATTTTGACCTGGCTGTCACTTGCTAACAATAGATTTCTCCTTATTTGTATCAGCGAATTTTGCTCTGGTTAAGATAGATTTTAGAGAAGGACTCTGTCGTTTACTTTTCATGATTTCAGAATTTTCAAGTATTGTTTTCAGGGATTGATGCGCTTCTAAGATGGGTTTACTATTTTGTATTATAGTATAGATTTCCGGGTTTCTAAGATATTCAGTAAACTACCCACTGACAAATTATTGACACAGGGATATCGAAAACCGCGTTTAATGTCAACGTTCCGCAAATTTTACGGTCGGTATGATGGTTTTGTTTGCGATTACTCTGTTTCGCTTGGAGAAATGTTGAGTTGCCTTTTCGTTGGCATTTGTTGAGACGTCTGTACCAATTGTGACGAGGATTCACTCCTCACGTGTTTCATTGGACATGATCTGGACTCACTGCGGATGTAACCGGTCGACATGGGATGCTTACTCCTCCATGGCACCTGATCCCACCTCTTGGTTCCCAGAGGTCTATGTTTGTCCACTTTTACCGGATTTGTATCTATGTCCTGGACACTCTATTGATTTATACTTTTGTATCTGCGATTTTCTATATTATGTGTTGACGCATATGGAATAACATTGTTAGTCGATTTGATTTTAACATTTAAGAGTTCTTTCTTTCCATGGGACTTTGCTTTGAGAATTCCGTTTTGTATTTAAGTGTTCGGATAATTTCTTTGCCAAAGTACATCCTGTAATTCTGCTAGTCGATTTTAAAGGTTTTGTCTGTCGGAAATAATGGTGCAAAGACGTCTGGCTAAATTATATGGAATATTATTTCAGGTATGTTTCGGATGACAAGAATTCAATAATAAACATTGTTTAGTATCCGTCAATTTGTAAAATACATCCGTTTTAATGCGGTTATCGTTTTTGATAACCAAGACATCCAAAACTGGTAATTTTTCTCTGCTAAAATCCATAGTAAATTTGATGAAGCTATTAATGGTATTAAGAAGTTAAAAAAAAAATCCATTAATTTATCCTCACCTTGGTCCCATATGATGAAAATTTTATTTAAATAACGTTTCCATGATTTTCTGATGTATATCTAAACAATTTGTCTAAATGTTTCCTTTACGGATGTATATAATTTTTCTTTTAAAAGTCCTAGAACAATTGTTGCATATGTCGGAGCAACCTTAGTATCCATCGCTGTTCCCAATTTTGACTGTAATGTGTTCCGTTAAAATGCATAAAATTATTTTCCTGAATAAATCGGAGACTTTCTATAAGGAATTCTTTTGAAAATCGTGTATTTAAAAGGTTAGGACATTTTTCAATCCTGTATGTTACTACAGAAAGTCCAAGCTCATGGGAAATATTTGAACATACATTTGTGACATCAAATGAAACTAAAATGGAATCAGAATTTTTTTTCGGGAATAGAATTAAGAAAATCTATTGTGTCTCTGATATAGCTTTGTACTTCATTCACATAAGGGTATAAAAGTATGTCCAGAAAGTTGATAATAAGATGTGTTTCACATGCCGGTTCCGCGACTATAGGTCTTAGTTTTAAATCTCTCGGTGGTCGTACAATAGTAAGATAAGATAAGATGATTTCATGTTATTACATTTTTCATTTATTATTTTTCTTTTGTGTATTTTTTGGTAAGCCATAAAAATTGCTGGTTTTTAATTCAAAGGACAGAAGATCATCTGACTCCCTCTTTGTTAGTTTGTTCGTTTGGAATGTGTATGTAGTTTTCATCATAGTACAATAAAACCGGAAATTCTGCCATTAAAATGTGTCACTGCAGGATATCTGAACTTGGACTGATGTGAAGTAACACAAACAGGGCAACATTAATACTTACAAGGTAAATAGTGCTGAAATACATATATTGATGTGAAACGGTAATGTTATAGATTTTTTGCCAAAAAGTAACCTCTCACCCCTGTTTTGATCTAATTTAGACTAAACGTGTCAATTTATCTAGGTAGAACTATACGCCTACACAATATACAATTAGTTATTGATAAAACATTGAAAAAACGATTAGTATAGATATTAAAGAAACAGTGAATTGAAATATACCATTTTCGGTTAAAAAATTTATTCTCTTCCAGTCGGATAATTGTTATAAGCTCATTTACAGAATGATAAAAGAAACTTATTGACACTCCAAAATCATATCAATGAGTTAAACCTTGTTAAATCTAGTTTTTCTCCAGTTAAACCTAGTTTTTTCTCCAGTTAAACCTAATTTTTCTCAGTAACCCCCATTATTTGGAAAAAAAACTCAGTTGAAATGAGAAAATTTATATTTCACACACCAAAATGAGTTAAACCCACTTTCTGTTGAGAAAATCTTAATTTAACTGAGAAAAACTACGCTTAACTGCATCATAATCACATTAAGGTTTTTTGTTTTAGATTTTCACCTCATGTTTTACTCAGTCTAGGAAGATATAGTGTCAGGGTGACTTTTTAATCTGCATCTTTTGCGGCCAAAAATTTTCAACAACAAAACTCTTTATCTATTGATATTAAACATTCCTCTGTTTGCAACACATTTTGCTGTATTATCACAGATAGCGCAACACCATAATGCAACGATAGACTATCCAATCATCTCCCTGAATTTGATAAGAGATAACAGGTATACACTAATACCATACCATTGCCTTTTGAATCAGCAGATCATGCACTGCTATCATGTACTGACTACACTTCTTGTTCGAGGTGGAGCGAGTATGACAATAAACAAAAAAAGCAATGTAAATTTGAAATATATTTGATTTATTTAATATTTTGGCGATATATGGCCACGGTTGTACTCAGAATAAATATGGGAGCCAGTACCCAGGTTGAGTTATACGGGCATCCCCAAAATTATAAATATGCAAATATAAAAATGTTTAAAGTCTGAACTCCGAGATCGGTCGAACAAAGTAAACATAATCAAATGAATATAAATAGCATCTGCAAAGAAAATGAAACACTCAACGAAACTGATGAGCGAAATTGCCACTTCACAGAATTGAATGAATCAAAAGGGTGTGACATCTAGTCCAGTCTCAGCCACTTAGCATCTAAGCAATGTACAGCGGTGACGATCCTTGTATAACCGGTGTTTATCTGAAAATATATAAAGCTAACAGCAGTAACAAATTCAAAATAAAATTTCAAATAATATCAATATGAATAAGGTAAGGAGAGGGAGGGAGGATAGAACATTTCCAGGTGAACTTACCAGCGGAAGTGACCGAAAGACAAGAGAA
Organism: Atrina japonica; assembly: GCA_030159075.1. Lineage (NCBI taxonomy): Eukaryota > Metazoa > Mollusca > Bivalvia > Pterioida > Pinnidae > Atrina > Atrina japonica. Next base: position 70,429 of record BROG01000750.1, on the reverse strand, counting down.
GTTCCGCTTCCCGAATTGTATTCGATTAATGTAAATGCGTGCCAAAACAATTCGGACAAATAAAATTAGAAATAAATGTGTCGCACTTTGATAAACCGATTTAATTGATATTGATTAAATCTTCTTATACCATGCTTGGATAGTTAAGCAAAATATAAACCGCTTTTTTAAAACTCGAGGAAAAAAACTTTTGTCCAGAAAAAACTCGTCGTATAACCTAATTTCTTTTTAGGTAAGTCCATTTATCATATTTTGATGGTTTAATACGTACGCACTGATCTGTCTGTGATCTAATTTTTATCATCCTGTTGTTTGAGGTGTTCTTAAATTTTCACGCCATTTCCCAACGTCTCTGAAAGAGATCTTTAAATGTCTTCCGTGGTTTTCTTTTCAATTATATTTGATAAGAAAAGTCGGCTATGTCAATCACTCTTTATATAGTGAAATCAATGTGATATCTATATAACATCACATTGATATTTTAAATATATCTATGACAAATTGTCTTTTTCTGAGACAGTGGGGTATTCATATTTCATCTTGATTCTATACGTTATTTGATATTTGACATTTGAAAATTCAACACAGATGCGATACCTTGTAGATTAAGTAAAGTAATCTAGATTTGAAAAATAAACATTTCACTTCAACTAAATCTGCGGACCAACCAAAACATTGTGTCCTTGTTTAGACTGGAAAAGTGCGGAAAGTTCATATGAACTCATACTTTAATGCTCAATGCTGTCAGTCATAAATTTTATCAAAATATCTACATTTTAACAACAAAATCAAAGAAATGTTGGGTGCTGATACAAAGATGTGCTTTCATGTTAAATTCAGAAAAAGAATTGCATTTTGGCGTTAAAAGAAAACAGCAGCTGTAAAGGCAGTGGATGCTTTGTTTAAGAGAAGTATTACTACTTTGTTTTAGAAGAAATACACAAATCAGTTTTGAAATAAAAATATTGGCTCAGCCGGTAGCGCGCTCGACTCTTGATCATGAGGTCGTGAGTTCGAGTCCAGCCGGCGGCAGGTTAGTTTCCTGTTCTTCGGATGAGACAGTAAAAATCGAAGCCTCGTGTCACAGTAGGTGTCGGCACGTTAAAGAACCCTCACTGCTTAATGGCCGTAAGTGCCGAGCATAGGCCAAAATTTGAAACCCTTCATCGGCATTTGCCATATAAGTGGAATATTCTTGAGTGAGACGTTAAACAATATTGGTATCTATAAAGCCGCAATTATAGAAAAGTTAGACTTTGAGATCAATGTTTAACCAAATTGTTTGTTAGATATATATATATAAACAATGGAATCTCGATATGTCGAAATTATATCAACGTCGATCGGTCATTATCGATTTTGCTTGCGTAAAAGTAAATTTGAGGTCAGACGTTTTGAACTATTGCAGAAAAAGTGCTTAGTTCCTCGACATTTGTAACAGGATAAGTAAAATTAAAATTGTTGTTAGAAAGATTAATGAAACACTAACCCTTATAGGAATATTTGTTGACTAATTCAGTACAGGATTTTACAGTCAGGATTTTATTTACGTGTCCTGTTGAATAAACATAGCAAAGTTTCAAAATTCTAAAAGAAAAAAAATTCCCAATTCAGGCACCTAACAGACGTTTCAACGTTTGAGTTTTGATTTGATTTGATTTTTTGTTTTACGCCATACTCAACAATCTTTCAGTCATACGATGGCGTCCATTTTTTTTGTTGGTGGAGGAGAAACCCCGGTTACCCGGGTAAAGACCACCAACCTTCCGCAAGAAAACTGGCAAACTTTCCCACTTTATTCGAAATGACCCTAGCGGGATTCGAACCAGAGGTGAGAGGCCTTGTGATCTAAAGCGCAATGCTCTAACCACTCGGCCACGGAGGCCCTCAACGTTTGAGAGAAAGCTGGAAGTGATAATACAAATTATTGATTTGAACACAAAAAAACAAATACGAAATAGATCAGTAACAGCAAAAATAAGTAATAAACCAATTAACAGGGAAATAACATGTCAAAACGGATTTTTGCTCTTGATATTCTCAGAGATATAATATATAATTAAATGTGCTACAGATAAACGAACATCACTCAGGAGGTTTGACACCTGTAATGTGAACTGTTTGATTGATTCCAGAGTGTTGGGAACCTGCTATCAATTAATTTTTTCTTCTTTTAATTTTGAATTCGTCCTTGTGATTACTTCGGTCTCGTTGTTTTTCTTTCTTTGTTTATTTTTTTTTTTCATTTTGTCCCCGTATACTATAGGTCTGATTCCCCAAAGACGTGATTAAGGTTACAGGTCAAGTTTGCAATCAAGTCAGGAGAACTGCAGTTTAAAAAGCTGTTTATTCCCTATAACTGTAAAACATTTTACCGATTATTTTTCGGAAACCTCATGTTCTAACGTTTGTACACACGTACTCATTAATTTCAACGGAAGACATTATCTAACTACGTTTACGTACAGAAATATAAAACTACCATAGTTAAATATTCGTTTTTGAAATAGATCTAAACATAATACATGTTATGTCTGAAAGCACGGTGAATGGTTATTAAACAGCCGGTCCCGAGTTTTACTATATAATTCTATTTCGGATATCTTAAAAAATTATTTCGATATTTCAATTTTACAGAAAAAGTCAAAGATAATGAAAATAAAAGATGCTCGTTTTAACGTGATTAACTTTTATCCAATCGGTGAATGATTTTAATGTTTTAGTGTTTTATATAACGGTAGTAGGAAAACTAACATTGGTGATTGAATATTTCAAATTTATCTCGCTATGTTAAGCAGTAACACGGGAAGCTGGATTCACTGCCTGGTATTATACAAAATGTACAGGACTCTACAAAAAAATGTTAGTACTAGTTTTATCGGACAAGTAAAGCAAAAATAAATATTGATAGCTTGCCCATATCATAAATCGACTTTCCAATTTTCTTTAAGAAACACTTTCTAAATTAAAGTTTCTTATTCACTTTTAGATGTTTAAAAGGAAGTTAAAAGTTTTAAAAATACATTCATTAATAATTGATAATCAGAAAAGGGGAAGAAAAAGCACGGAAATATAGAGTTAACACAGAGGAAATTCATCTAGAGGAAGATCTAATCAATTTGTTATCAGTTTGTAACAGATTAAACAAACAAGGAAGTATATTCCTAACTTATTAAATTGACTGTAGAATATTTTTAATGATGCTATCATCATTTGCTTAAATTTTTCTTTAAAATGTTTAAATTTTAAATTCTCCCTTGCGTGTTCCCAGTTTGATGCTGTTGATTTCAGAGTGTTATCCGACTTTCCGGATCACCACTACGAGATTTTCTGAATCCATTCTTCTCTGATACTGATTTCATCCCAAATGTTCCTGAAATCTGTAGCATTATGTTTTCCATTATTGCTGTGTTTACATTAAACTACATATTTATCATATAAAAATGTTAGGGTTGCAGTAACTTCACATACTTAATCCTTCCAATTGGAGACCCATCAATAATAGATGTAACGTCTTAATAGCGATTTTGAACAGTGAGAAAAATACAGCTGGTAAAAAATAAATGAATTTCAGTGAAACAACATATCTAGATATCTGTAACAGGTGCGATTAATTATCATCCCGGGGACCATAGTTAACATGGAAAGAAATACAATCATACAACAAAACAAATGATTTCTGTGCTAAAGTTGATATATTTATCGGTAGTGAATTACAAAAAATAAGATTTTCTTTAAATCAATAAGCTTGATGCCACTGAAATTATTTTATTACCAAATCCACTCGAATGCTTTTAAAAAGCACTATGATTTGTGCGATAAATGTTAAAATATTTCTAATGCATCATTTTAGTGTGCTTCGCTATAAACAGTCACAGTAATAAATTACGATGTCTTTTGATAAAGTAGCCTATATTTGCCAGTTTCAGTCATGCTGCTTGAGATGTAAAAGATATAGGCGATGGAAAATGATATTAAGTTATGCTTTTGTACTGGCTGCTGTTGCATGATGTTAGAATAGTTCACTTGCAAATAGGATTGTTTGGGCTCAAACCGGGTTTTGACCTTATAGATTTAACAAAAGTACCAACGGTTCGGTCGGCATGCATCAGGTATTTAGAGTAGGAATTATCGTACCTCCAAAAGATAAAATATTTCTACACACTATGGTGTGTAATGTGCTCCTCCATGATACCTGATCTCACATTTTTTGTTTTCTTTGTTTGTTTCTTATCTCTGATACTCACAATATCTATGCTTTTTACTTTCTAAGTTTTTTACAGATATCATGCCAAACGGTTTCAAAAGGCCATTTGCTATGTAAAACAAACTCAAAAACACACCAACATCAGTCTGGTAATACAGCGCATTTTTACATTAGTTAAAGATTTGTTATACAAATACTAGACAAATCACATCAAATCAATACCTAATTGTAACATACAAATGGCCTTTAGCGAATTCGTAAAAGTATTTTGATCCTGTTCTTCCATTCTCTCTTACACTTGGGTATCTACTTCGTTTAATACTTAAGGCGCTTAAAGACATTGTTCTCTTCGCTTATCTAGATCTATAAAGGGAAGTACAATTGTTTGTAATTTGTCGTTTTTGATAAAAATGCTGTCACTAGTAATGGCATGTCCGGAAACCTGATAAATATAGGAAGACCTCGAGAGAATGACTGTTATGTTATCAACAAGGTCATCTGTCACCTTGTTTCTATCCTTGATCTGCTCATTGTTAATTGATTTGATTGCATTTAATAAGAATAACGATCGAGTTATAATTAACACCGGACGCGCATACGTGCACGCACGCACGGATTATATATTCATGCATCTGTCATAGGTAGATAAGAATCAAAACAATGACAAAAATATAAGATCTATCTTTATATATTAATACATTAAATGGATAGATGGATCAATGGATGGATGGATGACCAGATTGATGGATAGATGGATCGATGACCGGATGCATGGATGGATGACTGGATTGATAACTGGATGAATTTTTAGATGGATAGATAGATAAATGAATGAATGGATGGATGGGTGCGTGCATGGATTTACGACTAAAATGGATTGAATGACTGGAAGGGTGGATAACTAGTTGAATGGATAAGTGGATGACTGGATGGATGACCAGATGTATGGATGGATGTTTGGATGGACGATTGGATTGATATATCGATGACTGGATGAATATGCATGGATCGATGATGGATGGATGGATAGATGGATGACAGGATGGATGACAAGATGGATGCTGAGTTGATCGATTGATGGAAGGATAACTGGATGGATAGCTGGATGAATAGATGTATGGATGGATGTTTGTATGAATGATTGCATTGATATATCGATGACTGGATGGATCGATGATTAGATGGATTATGAATTGGTGGACCGATGACTGGATAGATTGATTGATAACTGGATGGATGGACGACTAGATATATGGATGACTGGATGAACAGATGATTACGTTAATGAATAGATGACTGAATGGATGGATGGACTGGTGGATGACTGGATGGATAGATGGATGACAAGATGTATGAATGGATGTGTGAATGGATGAATGGATGGATCGATGACTGGATTGATCAATGACTAGATGGAAGTATGAATAGGTGGATCGATGATTGGATGGATGGATTGATGACCGGATGGGTGGATGTATAGTTGGACAGATGAATGGATGAATGACTGGATGAATCGATAACTAGATGGATGGATGACTGGATATATGGAAGACTGGATTGGATGAAGACGGGATAGATGACTGGATGAATGACTGGATGGATGACTGAATGGATGGAGGACTTGGTGGATCGAGGACTGCATGGATAGACGGATGGGATAAATGATTGGATGGATCGATGTCTAGATGGATGACTGGGTGAATGGATTAATGGATTGACAGATGACTAGGTGGATGGATGGATTGACCTATGAGTGTATGGATAGACGGATGGATGACTGATGGATAACTGGATGGATATCAGATAAATAAATGACTAGACGGGTGGATGTCTGGATGGAGGTATCGATGACTAGATGTATGGATTGGTGCTTAGATGGATAACTGGATGGATGACTGGATGGATCGACTACTGGATGGATGTTGGATGGATTGATGTATGACTGGATAAATGATAAGATAAACGACTGGATGGATTGATAACTAGATGGATGGATTACTAGGTATATGGATAGATGGATGACGGGATGGATGACTGAATAGATAACTAAATGAATAGCTGGATAGATGGATGACTGGACGGATGACTGGATATATGTCTGGATGAATATATGGATGGATGAGAGACTGGATGGATGGATGGATAACTGGATGGATGACTAGATTGATGGATAACTGCATGGATGGATGACTGAATGAATGGATGACTGGATGGATGGATAGATGACTTTTTGATGGATCGAAGACTGGATGGATGGATGGATAAATGCTTGGATGGATGATCGGATTGATGGATCGATGACTGGATGACGGGATGTATTACTGGATAAATGACTTGAAAGATAACTGGATAAATAACTGGATGGATAGATGACTGGATACATGACTGGATGAATGACTGCACGGATGAATGACTAAATAGATTGATGACTGGATGGATCGATCACTGGATGGATTGATAGATGAATAGACGGATGGACGGATAAATGACTGCAATGATGGATAACTGGATGTATGGATGACTGGATGAATTGATAGATGACTGGATGGGTCGAAGACTTTATGTATTGATGTTTGGTTACTGAGCGTGTTCGCTTCACTGTCCAGGACAAGTGGAACACCAATCAAATGCTCTAAAACACTTTCCTTGGCAAACAATTTAGTCATATTAAACTTACGTGAATTATGTAAACTTTATCCACATCTTTGATTTAACTTCTTCTTGCCCTGGTACATTCGATTGTAACATGTTTTTAGACTGTGCCGAAACAGTACTCTCGTGGTGAATCAAGCACACCCATTATATCACTCTTTCATCGGATAAATTTAAGAATTCCTACATAATTATCCTAATAACTCCATTAATTCATCGATTTTTTAAAAATAATCAATTAAAACATGTAAAATATTTATTATTTGATCAACTATTTTTCTGAATCACAGTAGTTATTCTGCCTATTTTAAATGAGAAAAATACAGATGAGAAGAATGTGAGACTCTACCGAATATCTGATATATCTGTGTTTTGTAACGCATAAACCAAAAGAAATCTGTCAATACATCAAACATAATGAACGTGCTTCCCGTTAAATTGGATTTTGTTCAGATACACCAAGGAGCTCCATTTCGTCAAAGTCGATAATACTATGGCATATAATACAGAAGACTTAACCACAGAATTGAAGAAAAGCTACCGGCTCTTAAATCATTGTATTAAATAGGCTCTTCAATGTTTGTAAATTCTTGTATATACATATATATCACTACAACATTATCATTTACTATGGACCTTGGATCATAAATGATACTATCTGCGTAAATAAATTATACATAATACACAAATACAGAAAAACAAGGTACCTACAAACTCACCATATGGACATGTATATATATATATATATATATATATATATATATATATATATATATATATATATATATATATATATATATGTGTGTGTGTGTGTGTGTGTGTGTGTGTGTGTGTATGTGTGTGTGTGTGTGTGTGTGTGTGTGTGTGTGTGTGTGTGTGTGTGTGTGTGTGTGTGTGTGTGTTTGTGCATATATATACGAATAAGTTTGTAAATAAAACAAACTTCAATTTAGGAATTCTGAAATGAAGTAGCACAACGCGGTTTAAACCGCAATATACACCAACAATTGATGTAATTACTTCCGACGGTGAATTAATTGCTGAATAAGTGGTAAGTAAAATCGGTTATGAAAACATCCGGATTTTTTTTTTTAAATAATGGGAAATTAAATACAGCAATTCAAAACACAATTCCCATATTTTGTTCGCTAATGGTTTTCATTCAAGAACGTTGAAGAGGAAACGGAACTTAAGTGTTCCGACGTTTGTAAAGATTTTAAAAACCAACACTTAAAGATGTAAAGCAAAACAATAATACCTCCCCCTCTTCACCTTAGAGGGCAAACTTGAACTTTTGATCCTAAAAGTGTCATGAGAAGACACCAAATGAAATCTAATCTGAGAAAAAATCGAAATAATCCGTGGTCAAATTTAATTTCTTTCTTTCTCATACTAAATTCCATGTCAACACTGAGCTTCATTTTTAAACACGAAGGTAAAATAACAATAGTTGGTCCAATTTTTATACACTAATAGCACGTTGACATCATATTGTTCTGCGTTTTATCATACTGGTATTGTTGCAGCCATGAAATTGGAATGTTATGTATCAATTAGAAATCGTCTAAAGTATATTTTTTGTCAATATATGATATGCATACGAAATGTTAGATGAATGACGACAAATAAATGAAGCAGTCAACAGAAACAAACGCGTACATGGTTGAACAAGGTGTCATGGAGGAGTTAGCGACTAAAGTAGTATGTGGTGCAAGACCTAATCTCCAGTCCTAATATCAAAAACTTGGCGATAATAGATTTACCACCAAAGTGAAAGAATTACAGAGTTATCTGAATTGCTCATTTTTTGATACGCATACAGGAATATAATGACGAGGAGGTAACAAAAATCTAGTTTATGATATTTACTCTATTTCAAATAATGAATTACAGTAAAACATGCTACAGCAGCTACCTCCATATAAGGATTACCTGTGTCTAAAGTCCAGTTTTTTTCAATTGCCTTGACTGCATACTTCAACTAAATTGAACCTGTGTATAAGGGTCACCTGCACATGAAGGTCAATATTTTCTGGTCTCTTGGACTTTACTGCATATATGCTTCTAACACACACATTGCCTTATCTAACAGGATATTATAAAAGCAGAAATATAAATGTACAACAGTAACCGAACATAAAGTCATAACAGGCATTACGTTATCACATTTTATCAAATAAACTAAACTGTCTATATAATATAGCAAATGTAATTACTTACAATGGCGACACATAAATTTCTTTTAATTGAATCACCTAGATATATTGGTAGGCGACTTCTCATAAGTAGAGATCTTCTGACGGCATTCAAAAATGATGACTCGTATTGTTGACATTGATAGTACATATAAAAGTATCATTTATGCATATTTATATCCTAGATTTGAAATCGTGGCGAATTATTATTCTCATCTTTCACTTTGATAAGATTTCCTATTCCATGAAGCACTGGAAGTTGTCATATCTCAAAGCATTTTACAATTATGTATCATTATCGCCATATTACATTTTTGCGAAACTAAGCCGATAAATTACGTAAATCTCGCGTTTCAGAGCATTTTTTTTATAGAGATATCAATTATCACTTTAAAATCTATATTTCCTTTGAATATTAAATTTACCATCTGATAAATTTAATTTTGTTAATCATGAGTGTTCATAGTATTATTGTCCAGTCAATCTCTTTGAATCGATCTCAAAAGGCATTGATATAATTAAAATCCCCTCTCCCTTTATTTAATTTGTATCCATACATTGATGTATATATATATATATATATATATATATATATATATATATATATATATATATATATATATATAGATTGCATCAGCTATTTATCAGCAACCCATACCAAAGTACAGATCAGCAACCCATACCAAAGTACTGATAAGCAACCCATACCAAAGTATTGATCAGCGACCCATACCAAAGTATTGATCAGCAACCCATACCAAAGTACTAATCAGCAACCCATACCAAAGTACTGAAAAGCAACCCGTATCAAAGTACTGATCAGCAACCAAAACCAAAGTACTAAAAGTACAGGTATTCGTCAATTGTAATCGTTGTCTTTTAAGAGAGCAGAATATTTTAAGTATACATTGTACTTTTAAATACATATTTGTGGAAATAAAAAGTTAAAGGTAACTTTCAATAAAAGGAACCGGACTTCTTATGCAAATAATGTTATATCCAGTGTAGATTCAGATGTACTTCAGACATTTCTGATTCAGATAAAAAACTTAACCATGTTGTTCTGAATAGTGGTATCTGTACAACACTGACGACTACCACAGTCTTCTATAGTGGACATGTTTTTCTGACTAATGGTATTTGTACAAAACAGACGACTACTTCACTCTGGGCATGTTGTTTTGACTGGTGGGGTATGTTCACCATAGACGACTACGGCAGCCTAATATAGTAAAATGTTGTTCTTACTTGTTGTATCTGTACAGCACTGACGACTACCACGGTATACTGTAGTGAGCATATTGTTTTAACTAGTGATATCTTTAATAACACTGACGACTACCACGGTATGCCTCAGTGGGCATGTTCTTTTAACTAGTGATATCTTTACAACACTGACGACTACCATGGTATGCTATAGTGGACATGTTCCTTTAACTAGTGATATCTTTAACAACACTGACGACTACCATGGTATGCTTTAGTGGGCATATTGTTTTAACTAGTGATATCTTTACAACACTGACGACTACCATGGTATGCTTTAGTGGGCATGTTCTTTTAACTAGTGATATTTTTACAACACTGGCGACTACCATGGTATGCTATAGTGGACATGTTGTTTTAACTAGTGATATCTTTACAACACTGGAGACTACCATGGTATGCTATAGTGGACATGTTGTTTTCACTAGTGACATCTTTACAACACTGACGACTATCATGGTATGCTTTAGTGGGCATGTTCTTTTAACTAGTGATATTTTTACAACACTGGCGACTACCATGGTATGCTATAGTGGACATGTTGTTTTCACTAGTGATATCTTTACAACACTGGCGACTACCATGGTATGCTATAGTGGACATGTTCTTTTAACTAGTGATATCTTTACAACACTGACGACTACCATGGTATGCTATAGTGGATATAGTGTTTTCACTAGTGATATCTTTATAACACTGACGACTACCATGGTATGCTATAGTGGACATGTTCTTTTAACTAGTGATATTTTTACAACACTGGCGACTACCATGGTATGCTATAGTGGACATGTTGTTTTCACTAGTGATATCTTTACAACACTGGCGACTACCAAGGTATGCTATAGTGGACATGTTGTTTTAACTAGTGATATTTGTACAGCATCGAAGAATACAACAGACCGCTATAGTGGATATGTCGTTCTGACTAGTGGTTTATGTACAACACTGCAGACTACAACCGACCGCTATAGTGGGTATGTCGTTCTGACTAGTGGTTTATGTACAACACTGCAGACTACAACCCTCTGCTATAGTGGGTATGTCGTTCTGACTAGTGGTATATGTACAACACTGCACAAACACTGCAGGGTATACAACAACACCAGACTCTTCTGCTTAGTGGGTATGTCGTTCTGACTAGTGGTATATGTACAACACTGCAGACTACAACCCTCTGCTATAGTGGGTATGTCGTTCTGACTAGTGGTATATGTACAACACTGGAGACTACAACCCTCTGCTATAGTGGGTATGTCGTTCTGACTAATGGTATATGTACAACACTGGAGGCTACAACCCTCTGCTATAGTGGGTATGTCGTTCTGACTAGTGGTATATGTACAACACTGACCGATCGGCAGCGGAGGCTAGCTCATCATCTATATCAATCTCTGGATTCTACTAACCGATGAGTTGTCGTCTGGGCGAATGGCGTTGGAAGTAAACATTTCGCAAATTTTACATTTGGTTTAATACACTTGTTCATAAGTCCTTCTGTTTCACTAACTTAAATATTGAATTAACTATATTCGGAAGAAGTTGTTTATTCATTTATATTACGAAGATGTATGCATTACATGTTTTGTTTGCGTTTGATTCATTCACCACTTGACCTCGACTCTAGATTTGCCAGAGTTCCAATTTTATCCAAAACCAAACATATTTGTATAATGTTTTTTTTCTGAACTTCCTAGTGGTTAACAGTCTGTTGTCTTGAAAACAAAAAGAATTCCGAATTAGCATCGAGTGACACAGAACAAGATTGTAGCATTGTTTATTCCTGCTCTGGCTTCGACCGCTTATTTTCCTCCTAAGTGTATGAGCAACATAACATTGATGCCTAACTTGTATGAGTATCGGTTTCTATCTGACATGTATGTTGGTAATTTGCTCCCGAACAGTTGATTTTTTATTTAATTACATTGGAGATCTGGACATCAACGACCAAGATAAAGCGATACTATCTACGTAGGAAAGAAGTCGTTGTATTTTGTAAGAAAAGACTGATTAATGAAATATTTATTTGTTCGATGAAACAGTCTGAGGAATACTTACTGTTTCAATGTTTTAGAACCGTTGTCAATTCTATTCATAAAGCTGTAGAAATTCTATATTTTATCCACTTTGACGAGAATGAATGAAAATAGAATCATTTACATGTACGTTCTTCACAATGAATTGTAGTTTCTTCTGAGTACTTATAGTTCACAGTTCTCTTGCGATGTCAACCACATTCAGCCCATACAAATCCTATAACTGTTGCAAGAAATACAGAAGATCATTGACTAACGACGAAATATCACATTGCAGATAAACATCCAAAACGTAAAAAGTGTGTGTGTGTGTGTGTGTGTGTGTGTGTGTGTGTGTGTGTGTGTGTGACGTATTTATTTAATATGTTTTGTTGTTGTTGTTGTTGTTGTTGTTTTTTGTTACATTTTAGTCTTGGCATTGTGTTTACAGCTGTGGATTATTTGATTTTTCTACTTTTACTACTTATACAATAACAAATAAGAGCTATACACAGGAATAAAATAGCTGATATTACTCTTTATTTTATTATGATAAGTTCAAGTTCAGTGTGGTATGCATATACATGAAGGAAGTTTGAATTAATCATTTGTAAGTGAATAACAGTCAAACTGGGTGCGCAAGCACATTTCACAAAATACATAGGAATATAAAAATTATACCTGTGTATATCTCGTTTTTGTCATTTTATATCAATCTAAGTAGAGAAAATGGATAGAAGTTTTTAAAAAGACATAGCCAATGCCCTTTTAATTTATCAGTCAATGCTCTCATTCAAGACATAATCAACTCGTTTTACAAGATCTATTCGTATAGAAAATTATTGAAACTAGTGTCAACTGAAACAATAAATCTATCAAGATTATGGTATACATATGAAAACAGTGAAAGAATATAGCAAATGCTAATTATGCTGCTGGTGATAATTATAATGCTACTGATGATGCTGTTGCTCCTGCTGCTGATGTTGATGATGATGAGTGTCTATAATGCTGTATTTTAGTATCTTTTTAGTTTTTACAATGTGAATAACGTGTCCACTATAGCAGGCCGTGGTAGACTTTAGTTTTGGACAAATACCACTAGTCAGAACAACATAGCCACTGTAGCAGACTGTGGTAATCTGCCTTGTTGGTCAGATATCATTAGTCAGAACATGCCCACTATAGCAGACTGTGGTAATCGTCAGTGTTGGTCAGATATCATTAGTCAGAACATGCCCACTATAGCAGACTGTGGTAATCGTCAGTGTTGTTCAGATACCACTAGTCAGAACATGCCCACTAAAGCAGACTGTGGTAATCGTCAGTGTTGTTCAGATACCACTAGGCAGAACATGCCCACTATAGCAGGCTGTGGTAGTCTTCAGTGTTATACAGATACCACTAGTCAGAACAAGCCCACTATAGCAGGCTGTGATAGTCTTCAGTGTTATACAGATACCACTAGTCAGAACAAGCCCACTATTAACCTATCGCCAAATGCCCGACACGGTAGCTTTTGACAAACGTTCCCATTATGATGTAACAATAAAATGGCCCGTCAAACACTTGTTCGATTAAGTTAACTACAGGCTGTTGCCCTCTCTCTCTCTCTCTCTCTCTCTCTCTCTCTCTCTCTCTCTCTCTCTCTCTCTCTCTCTCTCTCTCTCTCTCTCTCTCTCTCTCTCTCTCTCTCTCTTTGATTCAAATGTTTTTCTCCCAGTTGTTTTATATGTCTGTCTTAAGCATCTTTACAGCATTTGAAAAGCACTTATTAGACGAACACATGAACAAAGCACACATGAGTGTATAGAGATAAAAGGTGAATTAAACAACAGATATTTTTAAAATTCGTTTATGCTGAAAAACTGTTTGCAGACGTGTAATTGATGGAACTAATCAACATCAGACATACAAATATCAGGATTATCAGTTCAAACAAAACACTGATTTTGTTTATATTATATTTGAATAGTAATATATATCTTAGTTTGTTGTTTTTTGTTTGGGGGCTAAATGTATAGCTGAATTAATTCGCAATCGTGAAAAAAAACGTGTACATGTGTTATGCGATACTCAGTGTCAGATCTTAAAATCTCGATACTTATTTACCATATATGCGCATGCGTGTCCTTACCAGAAACGATATGTACATTCGATTCCAATCAACCTGTTAGGTCTTGAAAATGAATGACAGGTATTTATAAACAGAAAGCAAGAGTCTTTATTGAAGATTGTGGAATAGATAGATTAGAGAAGAAGAATACATAGCACATAGTTGTTTGTTCGGAGGAACCTTTGAAGTAATAACCTAACAGTAAATTCTACTCTTAAAGAACACGATTCAGTTATTCTGAAATAAACGTCTAGAGACAATAATGACAGTAAACCCATCTCAAATTAAAGAATCCTAGACTAGTAAATCAGAAAAAAGGAAATTGATTTCGAGAGAGTTTGTGAAATTTACATTTTTAACAGAGACACGTAGTGCTCAGTGCCTTACGAGGTAATATATATGCATTACCAGGAGAGATGGCGCAGAGCTTATAATGCTTTAATAGAAATGGTATTAGGTAGGCGGTTAATAATTAAAAAAATGTTTCCGGATAATATAGATAAGAAAAGCATAAGTGGACATGTTTAGATCGCGTTCCATGACAAGTAAAGCTTTACCAATAGATAACAATCTCCATATTTTCATTATGAACATTGCATGAACAAATGCACGTCTCTTGGTAGTTAGATGCCTCTTTGTTTCGTTAAGATTGCAGATTGTAGGAAGTGACAGACATTGGTCTGAATATTGTTTTCCTATTTAGAGGATTCTGGATTTACTCCAGTCATATCATATACAAATAGAAGACATTTTAGCATCAATATTGGTGGTCATACTTTAACACTTTAAAACAGGTTTTGTTCCGTAATGTATTTTTGTTTTTCATTTAAATAATAGTCTGCATAAAGCAAATTCCACATTTTGTTCTAAACTAAAAACAATAAACTATATTTATTTTCGGTTGCAATTAGATTCTATTTGCGTAATTAGTGGTATATAGCTTGGATAGAATCTCAGGAACCCTTCGAGATCAATCATAACAAGCACATGCACACGTGTGCGACAACAATGCGATATCGTGTATGTAACATTACCTATTTCATCTTCTGTTTATCTTCTATTTTTCAAAGAGTGTGTTAAATTCCCCTGTGAACTCTATTTTATGAATAAAAGAAACAAATCAAGAATCGTACATTTTCAACGTGAATTTGTGGTTTCACAAGGGTATATCCCGTTTCACATTTAAGAGGACTTACGTTGTCTTTCATGCTCCAAATGGGATAGTTTGTATAATATTCACTACATTCAAGAGAACTGACAAATTGAAAATTTATCAACCATCTGGCTTTTGATCCCAGTACTAAACGAGAGTGAAACACCTCACCTTTATGTTACAGTATTAATATCATTGCAACAAATTTCAGGACACACACACACACACACACACACACACACACACACATATATATATATATATATATATATATATATATATATATATATATATATATATATATATATATATATATATATATATATATATATATTCCAACATTTTTAAAGAGTTATGTGTTATTGATAATGAATTTCAACATGGTTAACTACCAACACAAATTTCCTTGATCCGCCATATCTAAACAGCAGACAAGCAGTGTAGGAAATTCGCGTATATTCGCAGAGAGAGAGAGAGAGAGAGAGAGAGAGAGAGAGAGAGAGAGAGAGAGAGGCAGAATATTCCTCCCCTGTGGGACTGAAAACGCTGGTTGTAGAGAGAAAGCGCTTCCCGTGAACAATGAAAGAAAACTATATTGAATCAAAATAAACTGAACAGGTAAATGACAAGAAAAATAAAAACAAGTTTGAATTTTTTGCAATTTGATTTAGACAATAGACGAATACATGATCAGAGTTAGCATCAATACCTTTGATAAGTGTAAAGTGTATTGGTGTACTTAGTTGACTCGTTTTTGTGATACACCAGAAGGTAGTTGAATCCCTAGTATTCATTTAACTGAATTTATTTTCAGAAGATCGGAATACATTACAGGATCTTTATATACTTTTTTGTCATTAAAAATCTTTTAAGTCTTTAATTAGACACCAACAGAAAAATAATTTACGTTTAAATGACTTAATTGCAATCCCCTAGGAGTAATTCTCATTATTGAGCATGTGATTTAGTTTTTGTGAACTAGTTCATTCACAAAAGCTATACGTCAATGGGTACGTGTTGAGTATTTACCAAATACATTTCTTTTGGGATATATATATATATAATTTCAGATTGTGTGAGTGTATATCATTGGATGATTCATAACCTTTGATTTAATTACCGTAAGTTGCAGGAAGCAAATAAATATCCCATGTGTGTGTGAATTTTACTGTGGCATAGAGGTGACATGAAAAGAAAACATTTCTAGTGCGTGCGCACGCACGTACTACTAATAGCTGAGCCAATCATATGCGGCGTTTCAAATATGGATATTTGATACGCCCCATATTATTGGCTATGGTTATTACGTGCGCATTCTCTAGCTGAACCAATCATAAGAGGCGTTTCATATACATGTATGGGGAATCTTAATTGATTCGTATAGTGTATTTTGATTAAGTTGACGGATCTAGATTGGAGTGCAAAATTCTTTTAATTTGGTAGTTTCTTTCAAAATAAAGAATTGACGATGTAATACTGTTAAAGTTTCTTTTAACATGGCATTAAATCAGTAATCTTGCTTGATTTTAGTGTCTGGAATTCAGAAAAGGATTTCCCAGAGGTTTTAAAAATTGCTGTGATTGTTGTGCTTGCTGAAATTCAATTTATTGTAGGTAAATAATGGTCTGTCAATTTGATACAACACTTTTGATAAAAACAAGTCCAACTCTTGGCTATTAAAATTGATCATTTCTATGTACATACGCCGGACCTCGGGGATAACCGTTATTTTGTGTTTGGGAGCTAAAAAAAGCACCATCCGTCTTCCGAATTAGATATTTCCAAAATATATCTGGGGGATGGGACTCACTCGAACATTATAACCATCGCTGAATTTCACTTTATGCAGCTAATGAAATACAATGGAAAGGAAAAATATATCCTAAATCGGTATTTGACGATTATAAAAAGACTATTTATTTTGTCAAATTAAAAACAATTTTGATAATATTTCAGACCCCGATGATAAAGTTTGTCCGTTGAAAAATCGAAAATGTACCGTGTGAAAATAAACCCGCACCTTTAGTATTCAACTTTAATGTTAGCTGAATTTTCATTCGTTTTCAGGCGTAAATAATCTATCAATGAAATATTTTCTTAAGGGTAAAGATGTCATAATTCAGTGTCTGGAAGCTACAAATTAGTCGTCTTAAAATTTAAAAAATATATAGATGGAGGAGCTTACCCTCGGATTTTCTAGTATAAATATGGATTATGTTGTCCGAGTCAACCGTCTTCTGAGATGGATAATATATGGGTTATATTAGCGAATTAACAGGACTGGTGTACTTCCGTGTCCGGTAACAGAAATATGTTATGCGTCTCCAGGCTTCCAAATGTTAGACAATTTCGGAAAGTAAAACTGTTCTGTATCGGAACTAAAGACAATTACGTTGTTCCATCAAACGGATAAAGGCCTATTATTTTTAAATAGCAGTGAAATCAATGTTTGGGTCTTGGATACAGATTTACCATATGTTTCGATTTCAAATATCGAGTAATCTATTAGTTCATGAAAATAAAGTCAATACGCTATAATATACGATGAAATTGAGATGCCTCAATCCAATACCCCATAAAAGGTCTGTGTATGTGCCTTAAACCTCTCTGCCAATCCCCATTACCCCCTCTAGATCCGCCAATGCACATCAAATTTAAAAAAATACTGGATTTATTAGTACTTTAAATTTGTGTTTATAATAGCTCCGCGAATAAATTTTGGATTCCCCCATACATGTATTCGAAATTACCTATATGTGGATTATCAAACAGATATATTTGAAACGCCCTCTTTGATTGGCTCAGCTACTAGGTACCCACGTACAAGCTGAGCCAATCATATAGGGTTTCAAGTATGTATATCTATTACGTGCTCACTTACTACTAGTACGTGCACTCCTACCAGAAATATATTTTTTTTCGTGTCACTTCTTTGCCACCTTAGGATTTTATTCAGTGTAAGCTATTAATTTTCTGATTTAGAATTAAGGGGAAGAAGGACACCCGGTCGCGTGACCAGAATGTCAATACAGTAAAATAAACTGGAATTGATGTTAGCAATCTAAACAAAGATGACAGACGACACAAATTTGTCTACAAAAGACATAAATTAAATAGTAAATTCACACCAAGAAGTAAAATTAGTTGTTCTTTGTGAAAAAATTAATTTAACAGTCATGTGATTTTGTGTCAACTATGAAACACAGCTTCACATTGTCTGGCGTATTTTGTCCCTCTGTCTGTTTCTCTGGGAACAGTCACATTTTGACATAAATTATCATTACTTTCTTATAGTACTATTGTGAAACTTACAGGAAAGGTTCATTGTGATGAGGTGCATTGTCCAGTTAAGGTCATGTTCAAGGTCACACTCAAGGTCAAATTGTGGTACAGTCTTCTCTTAAGATATTTATTTGTTAAAAATACTCCATTTCGGCATACTTTATGGTGTTATTTCTTCGTTATATACCCAAAACTTGTTTGATTGACTCTAAATACCTGTTAACCTTTCTGAATTAACAATTTACAAAAAAAAATTAAAATTGACAGTGACCGAATTTAAGATGTAGGTGTTATAAAAATTTGGTATTTTGGGGGTCACAGTTTTCAATCTTTCGTCCTTTTTATCCACCAGTTCTAATGAAAGCATGAAAACACATTGATTACCATGGCGTTTGATCAAATTGTACCAAGTTAGCCAGAAAAATATTAGTTTTCTAAATAAATGACTGTTTTTATAATGAATAGGATAATTATTCAAAAGCATGCAAAAAGTAATAAAAAAATTATGATAAGTTGTTTGTATACCCCAGACTACCCTTCATCCCCTGAATATAAATGTTCTCGAATTTTAACTAGTTATACAATCTTATATAACGATAATTTATATAGATATATAGATATACTTTTGTTTTAGTGTTGTTATACATCCGGCCAAAATATAGTCATTTATTTCTAGATGTCACCAGCTTTAGGTGATGTGCTGCATATTTTGGCCTGTGTTATTGACTGACTCCAATGAAGTGATGGTTTATTTACGTTTCACGCCTTCCGCGTCATGGGACTTCGGTTTTAAGTCCCCGGCGGAGACTTTCACTTCATATGCCGAGCGCTTGGCGATGGAACAGTCACTACCAATTTAAAAGCATGACCCGATGCGCAGGTAGATAGATAGATATACAGACAGACAGACAAATAGATAGATACACAGACAGGCAGGCAGACAGACAGACAAATAGATAAATACACAAACAGGCAGACAGAGAGACAGATAGACAGACAGACAGACAGACAGACATATAGACAGGCAGGGCGACAGACAGACAGGCAGGCAGACAGACAGGCAGGCAGGCAGACGGACAGACAGACAGACAGACAGACAGGTAGATAGATAGATAGATAGATAGATAGATGAGAATTATGGAAATATAATTTTAGATGTGATCACTGCATTATAAATGGATCATGAATTTATATAACAGAGCCCAGACTGATATGGTAATGAATGCAAATCGACTAGAATTATGACTAAATTCGCTTCTTTATTTTCATTTACATATTAGGTTATCAAAATATGTCTATTCTGATAGAGCATTGTCTAGATCAGTGTTGTGTTGTGTCATGTCGATTTTCATTACTTCTCAGTTTGTCAATCTATGTTATTTGAACTCCGTCATGTCGTACACACAGAAATGTCAGATTTGATTTTTGCGCTGTAGGTTTGTAAAATAATGAGTAGAAAGAGAACTTCGAGTTCCAAATAGGCTTTAAGTAGCCTACGCTTTATCAGGAGGTTTTGATTAAATGTTATTTTAAACTTCTTAGCGGGCGATAACTATGTAAAATTCTTCGTATTAGATGTTCTTGTAGTGATTCAACTGCTTTTTTCATAATTTTATCCATATAGATCTAATGTTTCCGACAGTCGTGATTCGATGATAGAAAGAAGATTATGTCCACAATGAGCTGGTAGATACCATGATAATAAAATGAAAGTTATTGATGAAAAGAGAATATAGAGCACGTTTTAGAAACCATAGTAAAACATGTGATTAAAATGATGGCATAGATGTAAATCGTACAATTAAGCATGTCCAGTAAATACTGGTGTTTAATGGTAGGCAATGTGAAATGGTTAGCGCCATAAATAAAACTATTGATAAAACGTGTCTGTATTCTTAGCATGATTGCTAGGTAAATACGACTTTTACAGTGAAAGTATTGACCCCCTTTGACAATAAATCTTATAATTCATTGATGGAATCGTTACACATACAGATTATGGAAAGTTGCTGTGCGCAACTACAGCTAAAAGAAGCAATTAGATTTGTTCCTTGAACATCGGTAACAAATATTCATATCACTTTAGATCCCATTTATTAAGTCAATAATGGCGAATATTTACAGGGATATTTCACTGATTTATACTAGGTATGAAAAGAAAATTGACAAAAGAATTTAAATTCAAATGTTAATCGTTTACATGTGATTAATATCAACATATAATTATCGACCACTGGTGCCACTTTATATAATAATAATAATAATAATAATAATAATAACTAGAGCTGAGCTTTTTGCTGAAGCAAAAAGGGGTCATCCGATTACTGAGGCTAAAGCTTTGATACAGCGTAAGCAACTCAGAAGCTACAGCTTTGATACGGCTAAGCAAAAAGAAGCTCAATTGATACAGCTTCAGCTGAACAACAGAGCAAAGCTCAGAAGCTACAGCTTTGATACAGCTTCAGCTGAACAACAGAAAAGCAGAAGCTATCCCTGAGATCGAAGTCTGATCCTCAAAAAACAATCTTTGATATTTTGATACTTTGAGTTGAAATGTTGAAAGTGTGAGCTGTGACCTTGACCTTTCTTCGGATGACCTTCAAACTTTCTACAAATAGTCTTCAGCGCATTGTCTACAAATCTCTTTCAGCAACATGTATACAAGTTCTATAACTAATGAGCTTATTTGAGTTGAAATTTAAAAAAATGAGTTGTGACCTTGACCTTTACTCGGATGACCTTGACACCTCATACATTTGTTCATCAGCTCATTCCATACAAATCATTAACACTAATCAATATATAAACGTTCTAGTTTTTTGACTTGAAATTTTCAATTTGAGCTGTGACCTTGACCTTTCATTGGATGACCTTCACATACATGTTCTTTAGCTCATTTACAAATACTATCGTTTTTGAGGAGTTGAAATTTTCAATTTGAGCTGTGACCTTGACCTTTCATCGGATGAAAAACTTCACACATATGTTATTCAGATTCCCTACAAATCGTCAACACTAACCTTATAAAAGTTTCAAAAATTTTCAATTTGAGCTGTGACCTTGATCGGATGACCTTGAAATTTCACACGTATGTTTTTCAGCTCATTCCCTACAAATCTTTTAACACTAACATATATAAAAAAAGTTCTATAGTTTTTTAGCTATTTTGAGTTGAAATTTTCAATTTGAGACTGTGACCTTGACCTGATGACCTTGAAATTTCACACGTATGTTCTTCACCTCATTACCTACAAATCTTCAACACTAATATATATATAAAAGTTCTATAGTTTTGGAGCTATTTTGAGTTGAAATTTTCAATTTGAGCTGTGACCTTGACCTTTCATCGGTGCCACACGTATGTTTTTCAGCTCATTCCCTACAAATCTTTAACACTAACATATATATAAAAGTTCTATAGTTTTTGAGCTATTTTTAGTTGAAATTTTCAATTTGAGCTGTGACCTTGACCTTTCATCGGGTGACCTTGAAATTTCACACGTATGTTCTTCACCTCATTCCCTACAAATCGTCAACACTAACCTATATATAAAAGTTCTCTTAAAATTTTGAGTTGAAATTTTCAATTTGAGCTGTGACCTTGACCTTTCAAATGACCTTGAAACTTCACACATAATTCCGTACAAATCTTCAACACTAACAATATATATAAAAGTTTCTATAGTTTTTTGAGCAGAGTTGAAATTTTCAATTTGAGCTGTGACCTTGACCTTTAATCGGACGACCTTGAAATTTCATACAAATATTTTTCAGCTCATTCCCTACAAATCTCATAATATATATATAAAAGTTCTATAGTTTTTGAGCTATTTTGAGTTGAAATTTTCAATTTGCTGTGACCTTGACCTTCAATCCAACGACCTTTGAAACTTTACCAAAATTCCTCATCGAATTACCTACATATCTTGACAGTAACAGGTATATAAAAGTTTCACCGTTTTTCGAGGGAAATTTCAAACTCACCTATGTTTTTTATCCGATTACTGAAATTTCGTTTTATCCGTCTATTCTCTACAAATCACTCATTATATGTCATAATAAAATCAGATAATTCTAGAGATTTGAGATTTAAAAATTTTAAATGTCTCGACCTAAATACCTTGAAACTTTTTGAGCATGTGCATCATAAAACTGAACAACTTTCTCATGCATATGTCTATAGTAAAAGATTCAGTTTCTGAGATATTTTGACTTTTGTCTCATTTTTTAGCTGACAAAATATGAACCCTTTTTTTCAGCCCCTAGCGAGCTAGGGGACACTCAGATCAACTTTGAAACCACATACCACTTCAGTCTTTGCTCTACAAACAGATTGCTCTAGCTTCAGTAGTTGATGAGAAAATTGTGCCACAAAATGGTAACATGAAAAAAGTGATAAAGGGCAATAACTCGGGATTATTGAAAAAATTTCAAAAACCTATCTGTAGAATGTTCCTGTGCACAAACGCTGAAAATTTGAGCAAAATCGGCTGAGCAGCGATGACACAAAATCTACTAGCGGAGCTGAGCTTTTTGCTGAAGCAAAAAGGGGTCATCCGATTACAGCTGAGGCTAAAGCTTTGATACAGTTCAGCTGAGCAACAGAGCAAAGCTCAGAAGCTACAGATTTGATACAGCTTTCAGCAACAGAGCAAAGCTCAAAGCTACAGCTTTAATACAGCTTCATGAGCAACAGAGCAAAGCTCAGGAAGCTACAGCTTTGATACAGCTTCAGATGTAGCTATGACCCTGAGATCGAAGTCTGATCCTCAAAAAACAATCTTGATATTTTATTACTTTGAGTTTGTTGAAAGTGAGCTGTGACCTTGACCTTTCATCGGATTCAAACTTTCCACAAATAATCTTCAGTTTGTCAAATTCTCCTTCAGCAACATGTATACAAAAGTTCTATAACTAATAAGCTTATTGAGTTTGAAATTTAAAAAAAATAAGCTGTGAAACCTTAACTCGGATTGACACCTCATACATTTGTTCATCAGCTCATTACAAATCATTAACACTAAACCAATATATAAACGTTTTCTATAGTTTTTGAGTTGAAATTTTCAATTTGAGCTGTGACCTTGACCTTTCATCAGATGACCTTGAAACTTCACACATATGTTCTTCAAATAATTCCCTACAAATCACCAGCACTAACCTTTATATAAAAGTTCTATAGTTTTTGAGCTATTTTGAGTTGAAAATTTCAATTTGACGACCTTTCATCGGATGTTGTTTCACACATAAGTGTTTTATAGTTTTTTGAGCTATATTGAAATTTTCAATTTGAGCTGTGACCTTGACCTTTCATCGGATGACCTGTTCAAACATATGTTCTTCAGCTCATTCCCTACCAATCATCAACACTAACCTATATATAAAAGTTCTATAGTTTTTGAGCTATTTTGAGTTGAAATTTTCAATTTGAGCTGTGACCTTGACCTTTCATCGGATGACCTGACACTTTGCACATATATTCTTCGCATCTTTGTCTATTAAGTGATGTGTGTTAAATCAAATTTTCCCCAAGGGAAAGTTTTGAGCTATTTTGAGTTGAAATTTTCAATTTGAGCTGTGACCTTGACCCTTCATCGGATGACCTTGAAAATTCACACATATATTCTTCTGTGCATTCCCTACAAATCTTCAACAATAACCTATATATTAAAGTTTTATAGTTTTTGAGCTATTTTGAGTTGAAATTTTCAATTTGAGCTGTGACCTTGACCTTTAATCCAACGACCTTGATACCTCACACATAAGTATTAATTCCCTACAAATCTTCAACACTAACCTATATATAAAAGTTCTATAGTTTTTGAGCTATTTTGAGTTGAATTTTTCAATTTGAGCTGTGACCTTGACCTTTCATTGGATGACCTTTAAACTTCCAACATATGTTCTTCAGCTCATTCCCTACAAATCTTCAACACTAACCTATATATAAAAGTTCTATAGTTTTTGAGCTATTTTGAGTTGAAATTTTCAATTTGAGCTGTGACCTTGAAGATCCAACGACCTTGAAACTTTACATAAAAATTTCTCATCGAATTATCTACATATCTTGTACAGTAACAGGTATATAAAAGTTTCACTAGCTATTTTCAATTGAAATTTTTTAGAGAAATTTCAAACTCACCTGTGACCTTGACCTTTTATCCGATGAGCATGAAATTTCGTATGTACATTTAACAGCCTATTATCTACAAATCACTCATGTATATGTCCTATACTAAAATCTGATAGTTCTAGAGATATTGAGATTTTAAATATTCAAATGTCTCTGTGATTGACCTTTACCTGTGACCTTGACACTTTTGAGCTTCTGCAGCTCATGAAACTGAACAACTTTCACATGCATATATCTATAGTTGTTTCTGAGATTTTTGACTTTTGTCTGATTTTTAGCTCACAAAATATGAACCCTTTTTTCAGCCCCTAGCGAGCTTTTTTCAAACTGAGATCAAATTTGAAATATTCCTGCACAACTACAGCCTTTGATCTTTCAGAAAATCCAAACAGTTTCGCTGAAGCTTTAGCTGTTGCTGTGAAAAATGAGCCACAAAATGGGACATGTGAAAAATGAAAAGGGGAGATAACTCTAAAAATAGAGGGAATTTTGAAAAAATGAGAAAAACGGATCTAGATTTTTTGATGATGCATAGATGCTGAAAATTTGAGCGAAATCGGATGCGAAAGAGATGACACAAAATCTGGTTGGAAAAAAAAAAAAGAAGAATAATAATAATAACTATTTTTGCTGAAGCAAAAAGGGGTCATCCGATTACAGCTGACGCTAAAGCTTTGATACAGCTTGAGCTGAGCAACAGAGCAAAGCTCAGAAGCTACAGCTTTGATACAGCTTCAGTTGAGCAACAGAGCAAAGCTCAGAAGCTATGACCCTGAGACCGAAGTCCGATCCTCAAAAAACAATCTTGATATTTAGAACTACTTTGAAAATGTTGAAAGTGAGCTGTGACCTTGACCTTTGATCGGAGCTTTCCACAAATAGTCTTCAGCGCATTGTCTACAAACCTCCTTCAGCAACATGTATACAAAAGTTCTATAGCTAATGAGCTTATTTGAGTTGAAATTTAAAAAAATGAGCTGTGACAATGACCTTGACATTTGTTCGATCATTCCATACAAATCATTAACACTAACCTATATATAAAAATTCTATAGTTTTTGAGTTGAAATTTTTAATTTGAGCTGTGACCTTGACCTTTCATCGGATGACCTTGAAACTTCAGACATATATTTCTCAGCTCATTCCCTACAAATCTTCAACACTAACATATATATAAAAGTTCTATAGTTTTTGAGCTATTTTGAGTTGAAATTTTCAATTTGAGCTGTGACTTGACCTTTCATCGTTTTTTCATTCATATGTTCTTCAGGTCATTCCCTACAAATCATCAACACTAACCTATATATAAAAGTTCTATAGTTTTTGAGCTATTTTGAGTTGAAATTTTCACAGTGAGCTGTGACCTTCACCTTTGATCCGATGACCTTGAAACTTTGCACATTGTCTATTAAGTGCTGTGTTAAATTGAATTTTGCCCAAGGGAAAGTTTTGAGCTATTTTGAATTGAAATTTTCAATTTGAGCTGTGACCTTGACCTTTCATCGGATGACCTTGAAACTTCACACATATATTCTTCTGCGCATTCCCTACAAATCCCCAACAATAACCTATATATAAAAGTTTTGAGCTATTTCGAGTTGAAATTTTCAATTTGAGATGTGACCTTGACTTTTGATCGGATGACCTTGAAACTTCACACATATATTCTTCAGCTCATTCCCTACAAATCTTCAACAATAACATATATATAAAAGTTCTATAGTTTTTGAGCTATTTTGAATTGAAATTTTCAATTTGAGCTGTGACCTTGACCTTTCATTGGATGACCTTGAAATTTCACACATATGTTTTTCAGCTGATTCCCTACAAATCTCTAACACTAACCTATTATAAAAGTTCTATAGTTTTTGAGTTATTTTGAGTTGAAATTTTCAATTTGAGCTGTGACCTTGACCTTCGATCCAACGACCTTGAAACTTAACATAAAAATTCCACATCAAATTATCTACATATCTTGTACAGTAACAGGTATATAAAAGTTTCATTTTCGAGCTATTTTCAATTGAAATGATTTCAAACTCACCTGTGACCTTGACCTTTTATATCCGATGACCATGAAATTTCGCATGAACATTTATCAGACTATTCTCTACAAATTACTCATGTATATGGCTATACTAAAATCTGATATAGAGATATTGAGATTTTAAATATTTTAAAGGTCTCTGTGACCTATAAATCCTGTGACCTTGATATTTTTGAGCTATATATAACAACTATGCATATGTCTATAGTAAAAGATGCTTAGTTTTCTGAGATATTTTAACTTTGTCTCATTTTTAGCTGACAAAATATGAACCCTTTTTTCAGCCCCTAGCGAGCTTTTTTTCTGGGGGATTAGATCAAATTTGATATTCCTGCACAACTACAGTAGAAAATTCAAACAGATTTACGCTTCAGTAGTTCCTGATGTTGGGACATGTGAAAAATGAAAAGGGGAGATAACTCTAAAAATAGAGGGAATTTTGAAAAAATAAGAAAAACGGGTCTAGATTTTTTGATGATGCATAGATGCTGAAAATTTGAGCGAAATCGTGAGCCGTTTTTGCTCTAGAGATGACACAAAATCTGGTTGGAAAAAAAAAAAAGAAGAAGAAGAAGAATAACTAGAGCTGAGCTTTTTGCTGAAGCAAAAAGGGTCATCCGACCATAGCTGAGGCGCTTCAGCTTCAGTTGAGCAACAGAGCAAAGCTCAGAAGCTATGACCCTGAGACCGAAGTCCGAGACAATTTTTTTGATATTTTGAGTTGAAATGTTGAAATTGAGTTGTGACCTTGACTTTTGATCGGATGACCTTGAAACTTCAGACATATGTTCTTGCGCTCATTCCCTACAAATAATCAACAATAACCTATATATAAAAGTTCTATAGTTTTTTTAGCTGAGTTGAAATTTTCTCAAAGCTGTAACGACCTTTCATCGGATGACCTTGAAACTTCACACATGTGTTCTTCAGATCCCTACAAATCTGCAACACTAACCTATATATAAAAGTTCTATAGTTTTTGAGCTATTTTGAGTTGAAATTTTCAATTTGAGCTGTGACCTTGACCTTTCATCGGATGACCTTGAAACTTCACACATATGTTCTTCATCTCAATCCCTATAAATCTTCAACACTAACATATATATAAAAGTTCTACAGTTTTTGAGCTATTTTGAGTTGAAATTTTCAATTTCAGCTGTGACCTTGACCTTTCATCGGATGACCTTGAAACTTCATACATATGTTCTTCAGCTCATTACCTACAAATCTTCAACACTAATCTATATATAAAAGTTCTATAGTTTTTGAGCTATTTTGAGTTGAAATTTTCAATTTGAGCTGTGACCTTGACCTTTCATCGGATGACCTTGAAATTTCACACATATGTTCTTCAGCTCATTCCCTACAAATCTTCAACACTAACCTATATATAAAAGTTCTATAGTTTTTGAGCTATTTTGAGTTGAAATTTTCAATTTGAGCTGTGACCTTGACCTTTCATCGGATGACCTTGAAATTTCACACATATGTTTTTCAGCTCATTCCCTACAAATCTTCAACACTAACCTATTATAAAAGTTCTATAGTTTTTGAGCTATTTTGAGTTGAAATTTTCAATTTGAGCTGTGACCTTGACCTTTCATCAGATGACCTTGAAATTTCACACATATATTTTTCAGCTCATTCCCTACAAATCTTCAACACTAACATATATATAAAAGTTCTATAGTTTTTGAGCTATTTTGAGTTGAAATTTTCAATTTCAGCTGTGACCTTGACCTTTCATCGGATGACCTTGAAACTTTACATCAAAATTTCTCATCGAATTATCTACATATCTTGTACAGTAACAGGTATATAAAAGTTTCACCGTTTTCGAGCTATTTTCAATTGAAATTTTTAGAGAAATTTCAAACTCACCTGTGACCTTGACCTTTTATCCGATGACCATGAAATTTCGTATGAACATTTATCAGCCTATTCTCTACAAATCACTCATGTATATGTCTATACTAAAATCAGATATTTCTAGAATTATTGAGATTTTAAATTTTCAAAGGTCTCTGTGACCTTGACCTTAGATTCTGTGACCTTGAAACTTTTTGAGCTTGTGCAGCTCATAAAACTGAACAACTTTCTCATGCATATGTCTATAGTAAAGATTCTTAGTTACTGAGATATTTTGACTTTTGTCTGATTTTTAGCTCACAAAATATGAACCCTTTTTTCAGCCCCTAGCGAGCTTTTTTCAGGGGACACTGATATCAAATTTGAAATATTCCTGCACAACTACAGTCTTTGCTCTTCCAGAAAATCCAAACAGATTTACTTTAGCTTCAGTAGTTCCTGAGAAAAATGAGCCACAAAATGGGACATGTGAAAAATGAAAAAGGGGAGATAACTCTGAAAATAGAGGGAATTTTGAAAAAATGAGAAAAACGGGTCTAGATCTTTTGATGAAGTACATGAGCTGAAAATTTGAGCGAAATCGATCGAGCCGTTTTTGAGCTAGAGAAGTCACAAAATCTGTTGGAGAAAAAAAAAAGAATAATAATAATAATAATAATAATAATAATAAATAGAATCAGTATAGTGTCATCCGACTTTGTCGGATGACCCTAATAATAATCGCAATAACAATAGGGTCATCCGACCTGAAGTCGGATGACCCTAATAATAATAACTAGAGCTGAGCTTTTTGCTGAAGCAAAAAGGGGTCATCCGATTACAGCTGAGGCTAAAGCTTTGATACAGCTTCAGCTGAGCAACAGAGCAAAGCTCAGAAGCTACAGCTTTGATACAGCTTCAGTTGAGCAACAGAGTAAAAGCTTAGAAGCTATGACCCTGAGATCGAAGTCTGATCCTCAAAAAACAATCTTGATATTTTGAGCTATTTTGATTTGAAATGTTGAAAGTGAGCTGTGACCTTGACATTTCATCGGATGACCTTGAAACTTCACGCATATGTTCTTCAGCTCATTCCCTACAAATCATCAACACTAACGTATATATAAAAGTTCTATAGTTTTTGAGCTATTTTGAGTTGAAATTTTCAATTTGAGCTGTGACCTTGACCTTTCATCGAATGACCTTGAAACTTCACACATATGTTCTTCAGCTCGTTCCCTACAAATAATCAACACTAACCTATTATAAAAGTTCTATAGTTTTTGAGCTATTTTGAGTTGAAATTTTCAATTTGAGCTGTGACCTTGACCTTTCATCGGATGACCTTGAAATTTCACACATATACTCTTCAGCTTATTCCCTACAAATCATCAACAATAACATATATATATAAGTTCTATAGTTTTTGAGCTATTTCGAGTTGAAATTTTCAATTTGAGATGTGACCTTGACTTTTGATCCTATGACCTTGAAAATTCACACATATATTCCTCAGCTCATTCCCTACAAATCATAAACACTAACCTATATATAAAAGTTCTATAGTTTTTGAGCTATTTTGAGTTGAAATTTTCAATTTTAGGTTTGACCTTGACCTTTCATCAGATGACCTTGAAATTTCACACATATGTTCTTCAGCTCGTTCCCTACAAATCATCAACACTAACCTATATATAAAAGTTCTATAGTTTTTGAGTTATTTTGAGTTGAAATTTTCAACTTGAGCTGTGACCTTGACCTTTGATGCAACGACCTTGAAACTTTACATCAAAATTCCACATCGAATTATCTACATATCTTGTACAGTAACAGGTTATATAAAAAAAGTATTCACCGTTTTCGAGCTATTTTCAATTGAAATTTTTAGAGAAATTTCAAACTCATCTGTGACCTTGACCTTTTATCCGATAACCATGAAATTTCGTATGAACATTTACCAGCCTATTCTCTACAAATCACTCATGTATATGTCTATACTAAAATCTGATAGTTCTAGAGATATTGAGATTTTAAATTTTTAAAGGTCTCTGTGACCTTGACCTTAAATCCCGTGACCTTGAAACTTTTTGAGCTTTTGAAGCTCATGTAACTGAACAACTTTCTCATGCATATGTCTATAGTAAAGATGTGTAGTTTCTGAGATATTTTGACTTTTCTCTCATTTTTAGCTGAAAAAATATGAGCCCTTTTTTCAGCCCCTAGCGAGCTTTTTTCAGGGGACACTTGGATCAAATTTTGAAAGATGCATGCACAACTTCAGCCTTTGCTCTTTCAGAAAATCCAAACAGATTTGCTCTAGCTTCAGTAGTTGCGGAGAAAAATCACCCACAAAATGGGACATGAAAAAAGTGATAAAGGGAGATAACTCGAGAAGGAAAGGAAATTTTTGAAAAATTTCAAAAACCTATCTGTAGAATGTTCCTGTGCACAAACGCTGAAAATTTGAGCAAAATCGGCTGAGCCGTTTTTGCTCTAGAGCTGACACAAAATCTACTAGGAAAAAAAAAAATAATAATAATAATAACTAGAGCTGAGCTTTTTGCTGAAGCAAAAAGGGGTCATCCGATTACAGCTGAGGCTAAAGCTTTGATACAGCTTCAGCTGAGCAACAGAGCAAAGCTCAGAAGGTACAGCTTTGATACAGCTTCAGTTGAGCAACAGAGCAAAGCTCAGAAGCTACAGCTTTGATACAGCTTGAGCTGAGCAACAGAGCAAAGCTCAGAAGCTACAGCTTTGATACAGCTTCAGTTGAGCAACAGAGCAAAGCTCAGAAGCTATGACCCTGAGATCGAAGTCCGATCCTCAAAAAACAATCTTGATATTTTGAACTACTTTGAGTTGAAATGTTGAAAGTGAGCTGTGACCTTGACCTTTGATCGGATGACCTTCAAACTTTCCACAAATAGTCTTCAGCGCATTGTCTACAAATCTCCTTCAGCAACATGTATACAAAAGTTCTATAACTAATGAGCTTATTTGAGTTGAAATTTTTAAAAAAATGAGCTGTAACCTTGACCTTTACTCGGATGACCTTGACACCTCATACATTTGTTCATCAGCTCATTCCATACAAATCATTAACACTAACCAATATATAAACGTTCTATAGTTTTTGAGTTGAAATTTTCAATTTGAGCTGTGACCTTGACCTTTCATCGGATGACCTTGAAACTTCACATATTTGTTCTCTTTAGCTCATTCCCTACAAATCACCAGCACTAACCTATATATAAAAGTTCTATAGTTTTTGAGCTATTTTGAGTTGAAATTTTCAATTTGAGCTGTGACCTTGACCTTTCATCGGATGACCTTGAAACTTCACACATATGTTATTCAGCTCATTCCCTACAAATTGTCAACACTAACCTATATATAAAAGTTCTTTAGTTTTTGAGCTATTTTGAGTTGAAATTTTCAATTTGAGCTGTGACCTTGACCTTTCATCGGATGACCTAGAAATTTCACACGTATGTTTTTCAGCTCATTCCCTACAAATCTTCAACACTAACATATATATAAAAGTTCTATAGTTTTTGAGCTATTTTGAGTTGAAATTTTCAATTTGAGCTGTGACCTTGACCTTTCATCGGATGACCTTGAAATTTCACACAAATGTTTTTCACCTCATTCCCTACAAATCTTCAACACTAACCTATATATAAAAGTTCTATAGTTTTTGAGCTATTTTGAGTTGAAATTTTCAATTTGAGCTGTGACCTTGACCTTTCATCGGATGACCTTGAAATTTCACACGTATGTTCTTAAGCTCATTCCTTACAAATTTTCAACACTAACATATATATAAAAGTTCTATAGTTTTTGAGCTATTTTGAGTTGAAATTTTCAATTTGAGCTGTGACCTTGACCTTTCATCGGATGACCTTGAAATTTCACACAAATGTTTTTCAGCTCATTCCCTACAAATCACCAACAGTAACATATATATAAAAGTTCTATAGTTTTTGAGCTACTTTGAGTTGAAATTTTTAATTTGAGCTGTGACCTTGACCTTTAATCCAACGACCTTGAAACTTTACATCAAAATTCCTCATCGAATTACCTACATATCTTGTACAGTAACAGGTATATAAAAGTTTCACCGTTTTCGAGCTATTTTCAATTTAAATTTTTAGAGAATTTTCAAACTCACCTGTGACCTTGACCTTTTATCTGATGACCATGAAATTTCATATTAACATTCACCAGCCTATTCTCTACAAATCACTCATGTATATGTCTATACTAAAATCTGATAGTTCTAGAGATATTGAGATTTCAAATTTTCAAATGTCTCTGTGACCTTGACCTTAAATTACGTGACCTTGAAACTTTATGAGCTTCTGCAACTCATAAAACTGAACAACTTTCTCATGCATATGTCTATAGTAAAGATGCTTAGTTTCTGAGATATTTTGACTTTTGTCTCATTTTTAGCTGACAAAATATGAACCCTTTTTTCAGACCCTAGCGAGCTTTTTTCAGGGGACACTCAGATGAAATTTGAAATATTCCTGCACAGCTACAGCCTTTGATCTTTCAGAAAATCCAAACAGCTTTGCTGAAGCTTTAGCTGTTGCTGAGAAAAATGAGCCACAAAATGAGACATGAAAAAAGTGAAAAGGGGAGATAACTCAGAAAATAGAGGGAATTTTGAAAAAATGAGAAAAATGGGTCTAGATCTTTTGATGATACATAGAAGCTGAAAATTTGAGCGAAATCGATTGAGCCGTTTTTGAGCTAGAGAGAGTACAAAATCGGGTTGGAGAAAAAAAAAAGAATAATAATAATAATAATAATAATAATAACTAGAGGCGAGGTTGTTGCTGAAGCAACAACGGGGTCATCCGATCAGTTACGGGACCAAATGGTTGAAAAAAAGTTGAAAAAGAAATGAGATAAGAAAGGAAGTTTTCAATGAATTTTGAAACTTCACAAGTTCTCAAACGTATATTTGAAAAACATTTGAAAACTATTTGAGCTGTGTATTCAGAGTTGAAATTTTAACTGAAATGTTAAACTGAGCTGTGACCTTGACCTTTAACCCGATGACCTTTAAACTGCACACAAATATCTTTCAACAAATTGCCTACAAATCTTCAACTTCACACATATGTTCTTCACCTCATTTTCTACAAATCATCAACAGTAACCTATTATAAAAGTTCTATACTTTTTAAACTATTTTGAGTTGAAATTTTCAATTTTAGCTGTGACCTTGACCTTTCATCGGATGACCTTGAAACTTCACACATAAGTTTTTCAGCTCAATTACTACAAATCATCCACAGTAACCTATTATAAAAGTTCTATACTTTTTAAACTATTTTGAGTTGAAATTTTCAATTTGAGCTGTGACCTTGACCTTTCATCGGATGACCTTGAAACTTCATACATATGTTCTTCAGCTCATTCCCTACAAATCATCCACAGTAACTTATATATAAAAGTTCTATAGTTTTTGAGCTATTTAGACTTGAAATTTTCAATTTGAGCTGTGACCTTGACCTTTCATCGGATGACCTTGAAACTTCACACATATATTCATCAACTGAATCCCTACAAATCATCCACAGTAACCTATATATAAAAGTTCTATAGTTTTTGAGCTATTTTGAGTTGAAATTTCAACCGAATTTTCAAATATACCTGTGACCTTGACCTTTGACCCTATGACCTTGAAACTTCACACAAATATTTTTCAGTATAATGCCTACAAATCTTGTACAGTAACATGTATATAAAAGTTCCATACTTTTTGAGCTATTTTCAGTTCAAAATTTAACTGAATTTTCAAAATGAGCTGTGACCTTGACCTCAGAGTTG
The DNA here is from genome assembly GCA_030159075.1 of Atrina japonica. Classification (NCBI taxonomy): domain Eukaryota; kingdom Metazoa; phylum Mollusca; class Bivalvia; order Pterioida; family Pinnidae; genus Atrina; species Atrina japonica. The sequence goes on along the minus strand of BROG01000750.1, from coordinate 35,671 downwards.
ATGACCTTGAAACTTCTAACAAATATTCCTCATGTAATTTGCCACAAGTCATCCATGTATATGTCTATACTAAAGTCTCATAGTTTATGAGATATTTAGACTTGAAAATTTTGAATTACTCTGTGACCTTGACCTTGAAACATTTGACCTTGAAACTTTTTCACCTTGTGCAACTTGTGAAACTGAACAACTTTCTCATGCATATGTCTATACAAAAAGTGCTTAGTTTCTGAGATATTTTGATGTTAATATGATTTTTAGCATCAAAAATTGACCCCTTAATATTCAGCCCCTAGCGAGCATTTTTCAGGGGACACTCAGATCAAATTTGAAACCGATGTGCACAACTAGATACTTTGGCCTTCCAGAAAATCCAAATAGATTTACTCTAGCTTCAGTAGTTACTGAGGAAGATGTGTCACAAAATCGGTCAAAAAAAAGGAGAAAAGGGGAGATAACTCGAGAACAAAAGGGAAAATTGAAAAATTGAGAAAAACGGATCTAGAACCTTTGAAGCTACATAAGTTCTGAAATTTTGAGCGAAATCGGCCCAGCCGTTTTTGAGCTAGAGAGGGCACAAAATTTCGGGACAAAAGAAGAATAAAAATAATAATAATAATAATAATAACTAGAGGCGAGGTTGTTGCTGAAGCAACAACGGGGTCATCCGATCAGTTACGGGACCAAATGGTTGAAAAGAAGTTGAAAAAGAATGAGATAAGAAAGGAAGTTTTTCAATGAATTTTTGAAACTTCTCAAGTTCTCAAACATATATTTGAAAAAACATTTGAAAACGAATTGAGCTATGACCTTGACCTTTGACCCCACGAGCTTTAAACTCCACAGAGTTATCTCTCAACAAATTGCACACTTTAACTGTGACCTTGACCTTTGATTTGATGACCTTCATAATTCTCACAAATATTCTTTAGCAAATTGCATATAATTCTGAAACACTAACATCTATATAAAAGTCCTATAGTTATTGAGCAATGTTAAATCGAAATTTAAACAAAATTTTGAAATATGCCTGTGACCTTGACCTTTGATCCAAAGACCTTGAAACTTCACACAAATAGTTTACAGTATAGTACCTACAAATCCTAAACACTAACCTGTATATAAAAGTTCTATAGTTTTTTAGATATTGTGAGTTGAAATTTTTAATTTGAGCTGTGACCTTGACCTTTCATTGGATGACCTTGAAACTTCAGACATATTTTCTACCGCATATTTCCTACAAATCTTCAACACTAACATATATATAAAACTTCCATAGTTTTTAAGCTATTTTGAATTGAAATTTTTACTGAATTTTCAAATATACCTGTGACCTTGACATTTGATCCGATGACCTTGAAACTTCACACAAATATTTTTCAGTATAATACCTACAAATCTTCAACGTAACATGTATATAAAAGTTTTATAGTTTTTGAGCTATTTTCAGTTGTAATTTTTACCGAAATTTCAAATATCCCTGTGACCTTGACCTTTGATTCAACGACCTTGAAACTTCACCGAAATATTTGTTTGTATAATACCTACAAATCTTCTACGTAACATATATATATAAGTTCTATACTATTTGAGCTATTTTAAGTTGAAATTTCAACTGAATTTTTAAACTAAGCTATGACCTTGAATTTTGATCCGATGACCTTGAAACTTCACACAAATATTCTTTGCGTCTTTGTCTATAGATATCTGTCGCCACCTAAATTTCCGGGGAGGGACAGTTTTGAGCTATTTGAAGTTGAAATTTGCACTGAATTTTCAAATTCAGTTGTGACCTTGAACTTTGATCCGATGACCTTGAAACTTCACACAAATATTTTTCAGAATAATTCCTACAAATCTTCAACAGTAACATATATATAAAAGTTCTGTAGTATTTGAGCTTTTTTGAATTGAAATTTTAACTGAATTTTCAAATATACTTGTGACCTTGACATTTGTTCCAATGACCTTGAAACTTCACACAATTTTTTTTCAGTCAATTCCCTACAAATCCTAAACACTAACATGTATATAAAAGTTCTATAGTTTTTGAGCTATTTTGAGTTGAAATTTTAACAAAATTTTCAAATATGCCTGTGACCTTGACCTATGATCCAACGACCTTGAAACTTCTCACATATTTTCTACAGTATATTTCCTACAAATCTTAAACACTAACATATATATAAAACTTTCATAGTTTTTAAGCTATTTTGAATTGAAATTTCAACTGAATTTTCAAATATATCTGTGACCTTGATATTTGATCCGATGACCTTGAAACTTCACACAAATATTTTTCAGTATAATACCTACAAATCTTCAACAGTAACAAATATATAAAAGTTTTATAGTTTTTGAGCTATTTTTTCAATTGAAATTTTTAACAAAAATTTTCAAATATACCTGTGACCTTGACCTTTGACCCTATGACCTTGAAACTTCGCACAAATATTTTTTAGTACAATACCTACAAATCTTCAACAGTAACATATATATTAAAGTTCTATAGTATTTGAACTATTTTAAATTGAAATTTTAACTGAATTTTCAAATATACTTGTGACCTTGACATTTCTTCCAATGACCTTGAAAATTCACACAAATATTTTTGACTATAATACCTACAAATCTTCAACAGTAACATGTATATAAAAGTTCCATAGTTTTTGAGCTATTTTCAGTTGAAAATTTAACTGAATTTTCAAAATTAGCTGTGACCTTGACCTCAAATCTGATGACCTTGAAACTTCTACCAAATATTCTTCATGTCATTTGCCACAAGTCATCCATGTATATGTCTATACTAAAGTCTCATAGTTTATGAGATATTTAGACTTGAAAATTTTGAATTACTCTGTGACCTTGACCTTGAATCATGTGACATTGAAAATTTTTCACCTTGTGTAACTTGTAAAAGTGAACAACTTTCTCATGCATATGTTTTATACAAAAAGTGCTTAGTTTCTGAGATATTTTGATGTTAATATGATTTTGAACACCAAAAATGACCCCTTAATATTCAGCCCCTGGCGAGCTTTTTTTCAAAGGACACTCAGATAAAATTTTAAACATATGTGCACAACTAGACACATTGGCCTTCTAGAAAATTCAAATAGATTTACTCTAGCTTCAGTGGTTACTGAGGAAGTTGTGTCACAAAATCGGTCAAAAAAAAGGAGAAAAGGGGAGATAACTCGAGAACAAAAAGGAAAATTGAAAAATTGAGAAAAACGGATCTAGAACCTTTGAAGCTACATAAGTCCTGAAAATTTGAGCGAAATCGGTCCAGCCGTTTTTGCTCTAGAGATGACACAAATTTACTAGAAGAAAAGAAAAAGAAAAATAATAAATAATAATAATAATATTTACAATAACAATAGGGTCATCCGACCTGAAGTCGGATGACCCTAATAAATAGAATCAGTATAGTGTCATCCGACAATGTCGGATGACCCTAATAATAATTGCAATAACAATAGGGTCATCCGACCTGAAGTCGGATGACCCTAATAATATTAATAATAATAATAATAATAATAATAATAATAATAATAATAATAATAATAATAATAATAATTATAATAAATAAATAAAAGCCAGTTTTAATCTACCTAGCTTCATATGTATTTTGCATCATCGAAAACCATGCAGATGGGATATAGGGTTGTTTAGCTTGTAGCAAATATTTTGTCGTATATCTAATATGTAACATATGTACATACCTAGCATTTCATAATACTTGTTCTTCTAAACAGAGCATCATTAGATTTTATTACACTGCGGTTCCAGTGCTTAATGAGTATATTTTATACAAACAAAAGGTTATGGATTACAAGATGTAAATTTCAGTAATTATTTCCCAAATTTCTTTCAAATTGAATACTTCTAAAACAAAGTTGGTTTTAAGCTAACCTACTGATGGTGTCACTCTATGTGTGTGTGTGTGTGTGTGTGTGTGTCTGTGTGTGTGTGTGTGTGTGTGTGTAGAAGTAGTGTGTATCGTCAACAACAGTATTTAACGTCTTCAAACATTCCTTTTAGCCATTAAACTATTTAAGTAGTCTCAACTATTCAGAAAGGAAGTATTAGCCTTTGATGGTAGGGTGCACTTTTTGGGCGTTGATTATATCTTTTAAATACAAACATATTTATTATAATAGCCATATTCATATTTGTACAACAAATCAGGAAACACGCGAAACGAGATCATACTGATTGTGTGTGTGCCATTGCTTTACATTGAAATGCGATCACAGCTATAAATAGAGTATGGTAAGAACAATAACTCTAGGACAAGTGTGAACATATGATCTCTGACTTGTTTTTATATCAAGTAATGATTAGTGTTTCTGTTCCACAATGTTTCTTATGGTGACGTCATCAGCTATAATGAAATGTTAACCTCTGCTATCGACTAATGTTGTTGTGGTGGTGAGTTTATTACATGTCAAGTCTACCGTGAAAGTGAACTTTTTTTTATTTTTGTAAGATATGATATGATATGATATATATATATATATATATATATATATATATATATATATATATTATTATATATATATATATATATAAAATATATATATACGTTGATTTTACTTCGTTTGTCGAGAATGTGCAAAGAAGCAATTACGATTTCGTTCTTACCGGAAATAGGATTCAATGCCTACCGATTTTGATGCGCTGCCAACGACTCACAGAACATAAAATAGACTTCGTCCTCAGATATAAAAGGGTAACTATAGAATTAAAGTAGTCATCATGTAATGGAAATATTTGAATTTCATTTTATGAAATTTCTAAAGTAAAAACAGAATATACTATAAAACTATAACCCTGATAAATTAGTAAGCAATAATAATAATAATAATAATAATAATAATCTCTACTACTTTTGATTGATTCTGTATTTGTATTTAACAATTTTACTCTCAATATTGTATAATTTTTTTCATCGAAGAGTTTCTCCTCTTTGCCTATAAAATGATATCAGCAACTTAAATAACATAAAACGCCAATACGCACATTTGTAGTTATATCACATTGTTCAAGTAATTAGAGTTTTACAAAAGACTTCAGTGTGTATTGTGCGATTTGACGTTTTGTAACAAGAATAACCGTCTTTCAAGCGTAAATATTAGTAATAGTTACTCAACAGTTCACCAAGAGGACAATGTAACTTGTGTTTTGAAATACTGTAATAGATGACCTCAGGGAAGGCAAAATAAAATTCTATCAGATGAATATTGATGACGCCCACAAATCTCTTCATTTGACAAAGTGTCTAAAACGTTCTCAGAACACATTATTTGCCCGATTGCCCAGTGGACATATAATTTATTCATGAACTAAATCTGACCTCATTACTAAAGGTCAACGACAACATTCAACTAGACAACCATGTATTGAAACCATTATCATATCTAATGCAGCACTAATTACATTATGAACTGAATAGTATATATATTCCAATAATTCAGCCTTCTTATTGTGCAAGTCACCTATGATTTCCATTTTACCACTTTTAATTATTTTTCTATATTTAGCGCATTGTGAAAATCTCTGTCTCTCTCTCTGTCTCCCCTCTCTCTCTGTCTCTCTCTCTCTCTCTCTCTCTCTCTCTCTCTCTCTCTCCCTCTCTCTGCAACTATGCGCGAACTTCTTTGCTTAGATACGATGAAAAGCATTATACTTCTTTCATCTGAGATAGACAGATCTCTTTATTAGTCCTCCAAGACTCTATCCGGAAGTGCTTATCCAGAATACTTTGAATCCCTACACTTGCTGTCTGCATTGTGCAATAAAGAAAATTTCTTTCTCAAGTGATAAAATACATTAGTATAGTTTGTAGCTGATTTAAGTAATTCTTAACAGCGAAAATGGCCGCCCCCTATGTTAGCCTCGGGATATATAAACGCTAATATCACTGTGATTGTTGCCGTAGAGTATTTCTGGACACGTTTATGCCTTTGGATTTCGTTTTTTGAGCGAAATAGTTTCAGGAGATTAACATTTCTTCATCTGTTGGATTGTTTTGGTCATACAACGTTTCTTTACATTAACAATAGGGACGAAGTAAATTTAGTCCGGTCTATGTGCACCAGTGTATGTACCGATTCATGTAGCTTATCTAATGTACTTATACTTATTTATTTGTATCTTGAATATCGTTATTCACATTATACATATTTTATAAATTATTGACTTCGGTCATGTATTGGCATTTAAAAGACGTTTTTAAGGGTTTTTAAAAGGTATATACATATTCCCCTTTTTATGCCACATAACGTGCTGACTATTTTATTTTTAACGCGTTGGTATATTATTAAATAATATTATTAAATAATTAAATAATTTATTAAATAATTTATCATAGATTATGGTAAGAATAATACTCAAACATCGAAGATAAGTGAATCTGGACATAAATGGGACTTGAAAGAGATGTACACTGCCCCTTGACAATCTTACCTCAGTTGAGAAAATTCTAAAGTCGTTTTATGATCCGCTTTTTCTCACTTTTTACTCAGATGGAAGTTTTCCAGTCTAAGTACAGTAGGATGATTGTGTCTACCGTGGTACATTGTAACAGGGTTTTCCCCTTCACCATAAAAAACTGACCGCAACCATATGATAGATTAGTGTGGGTTAAAGAACCAAACAAACAAACAACTAAATCAAGCAAAACTCAGTCAATTTATCGTAAGCAGAGGGTTGCCAGACGTAGAAACAAACAAGTATTATCAGCGGTTTTTTTACGCTAAATGAAAACCCAATAAAACCTTATATCAGTTTGCCACAACTGGTATCAAAATGTATCGTGGACACGAAGAGTTAAACAGATATCACTCGTCGTTGGAAAAAAGACGATATATACCAGACTATGAAAGCACCATTCATTTCAAAACCAACATTTTTGATTATGTAATTCTATTTACTTCCTTGTTTTTTTGCACATAGTATAAAACAATTTTACTTTACTTATCAAAATGCATTACCAGTTACATAACCCATCCCCATAGAATCTAACCCTTCACAGCTCAACATGTATATAGTAAATGCACTACGTGTTATTTTATTATTTATCGTTTCGACAGCACAAGTAAATTTCGATTAAATCGCCATACATATACAGATAACATCATAAGCAGTTTTGTAAAACAAATATATATTAAGTAAAGACTTTCATTATAAAACAAAGAACACTTTTAAAGAAAACATCGCCAGTGTAAAATTGCACGTAGGCTTAATGTTCTGGTTTTATATCATAAAATTAGAATTGATTAGACAGATCTAGCAACAGCAAAATGAAGTGAAATTCGAGATACAATTTAATTATTTAAATTTTTTTTTAATTATACGATGTCAGCAATTTTTAATGGTTGAGGGAGAACGTATTTTTGAAACTTAAACTGGCAAAGTTCCTCCTATAATAATAATAATAATAATAATGATAATAATAATAATAATAATATGTTATGAGGGATGGTTGATTCTTGTTTACTTATTATAAGCACTTGATGATTTAAGTACATCTGGACCTTTCTGGAATATTAGATGTTATTGTTTTTTTTTTCAAGTTTTGACTCTTAATTATTGTAAACCATCAGTTAGATTAAGTTTTCATTTTGCTTTTGTTGATAAAATTTATAAATCCACTTTACTGTGCTTTTGCTGACATACTTTAGGGTAATTCTGACCAATACCAAATAATAATAGTAACTAGAGCTGAGCTTTTTGCTGAAGCAAAAAGGGGTCATCCGATTACAGCTGAGGCTAAAGCTTTGATACAGCTTCAGCTGAGCAACAGAGCAAACCTTTGATACAGCTTCAGTTGAGCAACAGAGAAAAAGCTTAGAAGCTATGACCCTGAGACCTAAGTAAATATATTGAGCTATTTTGAGGTAGTCAAAGTGATGACATTGACCTTTTATCAGATGACCTTGAAATACAATTTGAGCTGTGACCTTGACCTTTCGACCTTGAAACTTCACACATGTGTTCTTCACTTCATTCCCTACAAATCTTCAACACTAACATATATATAAAAGTTCTATAGTTTTTGAGCTATTTTGAAGTGAAATTTTCAATTTGAGCTGTGACCTTGACCTTTCATCGAATGACCTTGAAGTTTCACACATATGTTCTTCAGCTCATTCCCTACAAATCATCAACACTAACATATATATAAAAGTTCTATAGTTTTTGAGCTATTTTGAGTTGAAATTTTCAATTTGAAATGACCTTGAAACTTCACACATATGTTCTTCAGCTCGTTCCCTACAAATCATCAACACTAACCTATTATAAAAGTTCTATAGTTTTTGAGCTATTTTATTTCTCATCAAATTATCTACATATCTTGAACAGTAACAGGTATATAAAAGTTTTACCGTTTTCGAGCTACACCTATGACCTTGACCTTTTATCCGATGACCATGAAATTTCGTATGAACATTTATCAGCCTATTCTCTACAAATCACTCATGTATATGTCTATACTAAAATCTGATAGTTCTAGAGATATTGAGATTTAAAATTTTTAAAGGTCTCTGTGACCTTGACCTTAAATCACGTGACTTTGAAACTTTTTGAGCTTTTGAAGCTCATGTAACTGAACAACTTTCTCATGCATATGTCTATAGTAAAGATGTGTAGTTTCTGAGATATTTTGACTTTTTCTCTCATTTTTAGCTGAAAAAATATGAGCCCTTTTTTCAGCCCCTAGCGAGCTTTTTTCAGGGGACACTTGGATCAAATTTGAAAAATGCATGCACAACTTCAGCCTTTGCTCTTTCAGAAAATCCAAACAGATTTGCTCTAGCTTCAGTAGTTGCGGAGAAAAATCACCCACAAAAATGGGACATGAAAAAAGTGATAAAGGGAGATAACTCGAGAAGGAAAGGAAATTTTTGAAAAATTTCAAAAACCTATCTGTAGAATGTTCCTGTGCACAAACGCTGAAAATTTGAGCCAAATCGGCTGAGCCGTTTTTGCTCTAGAGATGACACAAAATCTACTAGGAAAAAAAGAATAATAATAATAATAATAATAATAATATTTGCAATAACAATAGGGTCATCCGACCTGAAGTCGGATGACCCTAATAATACCGAAAATTATCATTTTCCTGATTGCCGTGGTTAATGTTGTCATTGCTGATGTTGTTGCTGTTGTTGTTACTCTTGTCACTATTGTGTTTATTTTGTAAATGATAAAACTGAGGAGACAGTAGACGATGATGATGATGATGACAAATGATGATTATGATATCAACATTTATCTTCAACACATCACATATCTGTATTTGTTCACTTTCTATATATAACTCTTAATTAATATCAACACTTTTCCTTTGCCTCGGCGTAAGTTTTTGTGTAAACAGTTTTAATGCATGACTCGGCTAAAACAATTTTGTTGAGAGAGAAATTGATTGCTTCATCCCGTGGGATGTTACTTTAAATTTTGTAAGCCAGTCATGACTGTAGTATGTCTGCGAAAGAAATTGTGATGAGATGTTTCCATTATTTGAGATTTATGGCTATCACAATTTCTCTTAAGCAATTCAGTATCAGGAAAAGATACATATGCTGAATTAACCGAAATTGTAGACGTCTATTTTCAGTCTCTTTATAATAATAAATTTCAAATGATTATATTTCCTACAGCCTGTTTGATTACACTGTGATTTGTTTCTAGAAACAAGATCGACATTGTAATTTATAGGCAAATTATAGTGCATCGTAGTTATGTATAAACAAATCAAATTACTCAAAGCTGATTTCAATTTAAAGAAATAATAACCCCAAAATTGAGCAAATTTCCAAGGTATATTTATTGACAAAACAGCCATTGAAATATGATGAGCCTAAGAAAAGAAATAAAGGGAATATGACCTAGACAAATAAGGGGGTAAAAATTTCAAATAAGGGTGGTATGAGTGCAAGTTTGTATGCAAAATTACGTGTTTTAGATACAAGATACAGATATATCAATCGAAAGTAGGTTCATAATACCATAAGACAAATCAGTTGAAAATTGGGCACAGCTTAACCTGTAAAGTATAGACGTGGGACAGGCACCGTGCAGGAGTTAGGATACCATTCCGACCGGTCACATTTAAATCTAGATGAAATATTTCAGGAATGGATCCTTGTCATAATCGGTAAATACGATTGAACACCCAATATCGAATAAGCAATTCAATAATTCACTCAATGAAACACTAGTTGCAAATAGAGTCATTGCACCAACTGTACAATTTGCAAAATATTGACACTAAACATAATTCCTGATATTTTGCAGATATAAGTTATCAGTAAATAGTTTTCCTCTGTATATGAAATGTTCATATGTTAATATATTGGATCATCTGCGATATATACACACTGTATGCATTTATTAAAGGGATATTACTACTTAAAAGTGTATAACTGACAATAAGACTAGATAGCCGAAATCATTACATTTGTCGTATATTTCAAACATCAAGTCCTTTGATTTTTCGACCATATACACAACAATTCCTCATCAAAACCTCAAAAAAGGTTAACATCTATTATACAAAATTCCTTTGTATACAAAAATGGAAATCATCGCAGATATAAATATTTACTGCTAGGTCATGAGGAACCTTATTTTGTGAAGGAACACTCTGATTCCAGTAACAAGTACACTGAGAACGATATTATTAAGATGCTGGGGCTTTTGGTGGACAACATATTCGTGGTTTTTGCGGGAAAAGTTTTCCAACAGATTATCGGTGTTCCAATGGGTACCACTTGTGCATCTCTTTTGGCTGACATCTTTTTGTATTCATGTGAGGCGGAATTTATACAGTATCTGTTCTCCAAAGGAAACAAACAGTTAGTTCGGTTTCATTATACATACAGGTATATCGATGACGTCCTGTAGATAAATAATTCAGAATTTAAGAATTACTTCGGCTAGATATATTCTGTTGAGCTAGAGACCAATGAGACGACAGAGAGCAACAATGCTTCTTACCTAGATTTACTCCTGTCAATTGGAAAGGACGGTCAACTTTATATCTCCCTTTATGACAAACGCGACGATTTCAATTTCCATATCACGAACTTCCTATTTCTAAGTAAGTAATATTCCATCTTCTTCTGCCTATGGAGTTTTCATTTCACTGCTTATACCTTATGCCAGGATTCGAAACATAAAACTGATTAAAATTTTGTCTTCATATGCAAAAACAGTAAAACAAAACTGCATATTTGAAGACAATGATTCGAACATAATGACTTGAAATTACCCAAAATATAATACCAAAGTCTCAATCATGTTCTCCTAAAATACTGTGAAAGTTGTTACTTAAACGTCGTTGACGACGAATTTTGAAGTCTAATTCAAAACGTCTCTATGGAAAGGCATTGGAACTAGGCACGAATACTGTTTAGAAAAATAGTATGGAAACTAAGTTTATTATGGTGAAATGCCAGTGTCTGCATTTAGTATGTAAAATAGTCATGTATCATTCCTCAGTAAATGACATAAATGCTGTTTTGTGTTGTCGTTGAAACAAAATTTATAATGCATAAGTTTTTAAATGAGAGGCTTTGTTTCGGGCACGCAATAACTGTCCTGTTTTCACTGCAGCACAAAAGGCTAAATGATTGGCATAAATACGGAAACGACATAATGAATAGCAAGTCTGATGATGTCGTTATTACCATACAACGTGTAAATATATTATGTAAATATTTAATATTTATTGATGAGAAATAAGATTATCAAATTTGGTTAACAAGCCATTATGCAGATGGTTTTTGGAGAAAAAAATAAGTGCCTTTATATTTGTCGTTCAGCTTGCGTTTCCCAGTGACAGCTGTTTGTACATCTGAGAGATAATATATAAAGCACTAAAATGACTAACGACACGGACAAAATGTCAAATTTTCGCGACGACCTGTCCCTTAATCAGGACAAAACGATTAAAACACACACACACACACACACACACACACACACACACACACACACACACACACACACACTCGTACGCAAACAAACACTCACACACAACTGGAGAGTGGAAGAAATGCTACATATTACAAGTGTAGTGTGTGTGTGTGTGTGTGTGTGTGTGTGTGTGTGTGTGTGTGTGTGTGTGTGTGTGTGTGTGTGTGTGTGTGTGTGTGTGTGTGTGATAAAGTAATAAAAATTAACATCAAACAAAATGATAGCTACAAAACTAAATTCAAACTACTAACGAAAAGTGAATCATTCTGGATTAAAGTGATAAAACAGGAAACTGCAATAATACTATATGAAAGTTAATATATACATATACTTATACTTCAGTAAACTTTATAAGTATACTTAGATATCAGTATATAATATGCTATACACAATGATTAAGCATTAAGATGATTTTGCCTGTTGACTCATGTCGTAAAACCGAGGAAATGCCTAAAGTTTGGAATTGTTCCAAGCGAGGACATATATATATATATATACTAAAACATTTCATTGAACAAAAAGATACAAGTAGTGATACTAGGATCCGGCCACTGTGTAAAGATGTGCTGTTTGTTGAATCGTGCCTATTGTGAAGGGTGATCAATGCCACGTCGTTGACAGAGTTATTACAATAAATGCATTTTTACAATCACCTACCATTAAAAGAGAAAATAGTTACCTAATTTGCTGCAACCTTGAGTGGTATCACTGATTGTAACACTAATGCAGTGCCGCTTGGTGGCGCGGTATTGATCAGACAGAATACCGAGATAAGTAAACTCAGAAGAAGGGTTAATTAGTGTGAGCAGGAAAAGTCGTACCTCTCACCCTAACCAACTTTGTTTGTCAAACTAAATTCTGTTTCACTGGGTGAGATATTGAATTGCCTTTTCGTTGGCGGTTGTTGAGACGTCTCTACCAATTGTAACACAGACGGGAAATTGGCAACTAAGCTGTACGACAAACGCGACGAGTTCGGCTTTCCCATCGTAAATTTTTATATGTTTAAGTAGTAGCATCCCACAGTCACCCGCATATGGAGTTTATATTTCACAAATGATCCGATATGCCAGCTTGTTTTCAACAAATGAACATTTCACATACAGATGTAAACTACTCACTGACAAATTATTGACACAGGGATATCGAAAATCCGGTTGAAGTCAACGTTCACCAAATTTTACGGTCGGTATAATAGTTTTGTTTGCGATTACTCTGTTTCACTGGATGAAATGTTGAGTTGCCTTTTCGTTGGCGGTTGTTGGGACGTCTGTACCAATGATGACGATAATTCGTTCCTCACGTATTTCATTTGGACTTGACTGTTGACTCTCGGTGAGTGTGACCAGTTGACAGGGGATGCTTACTCCTCAATGACACCTGATCCCACCTGTTGGTTTCAAGAGGTCTGTGTTTGTCCATTTTTCCGGATTTCTATCTGTGTCCTGGACCTCCTAAAGATTTATACTTTGGTATTTGAGATGATTTATATTCCTAAATGACTTGTTTCTGTTTTGTAACCAACCTGCCGCCGGTTGGACTCGATTTGTCAACCACGATCAAGAGTTGAGTCTAATTATGCATTACTGTTCATAGAATTGTGTCAAACTGGTCACATTTTTGCGTTTATTTTCATGTACAAGTAGTTTGAATTTTTCACCGAGTTTATATTTTGCACTTACATTCAATTCTATATGTGATGGTCGTAAATATGGGCAAAAAATCATTTCATGATTATTATATCTCGTTCATATTTCACATTTATTTATTAGAAGTTTTAGCTATTTGTTGTTCATACCTTATGATTTATATTTGTTTGTTTACTTTTTGTTGTTTAACGTCCAACTCAAGAATCCTTCACTTAAATGGAGACGTCATCAAATGCCGGTGAAGTGCTTCAAATTTTGGCCTATGCTGCACTTACAGCCATTGAGCAGTGATGGTTCGTTAACGTGCCGACACCTACTGCGACACTGGACCTCGATTTTTACTGTCTCATCCGAACGACAGGAAACCAACCTGCCGCCGGTTGGACTCGATCTCACAACCTCACGATCATGAGTTGAGCAAGCTACCGATTGCACCAGCCGGCTCTGATTTAAATTGATACGTAAATTATGTTAATAAATGACCATGTTATATATATATAGTTATGTAGAAAATCAATCAAGATGAAGTCAATATCAGCAGGAAGTTGACAAAATTACCTCGTGCACCTCCCTTGACCCGCCACTACAGTGTTACATCACTGACCGAATAACCGTGTACTCGATAAGGGAAAATCGATTTTATATATATATTATATATATATATATATATATATAATATATATATATATATATATATATATATATATATATATATATAATATATATATATACCAAAATATGTTCGATTTAGTTTGATTTATAGTAATAAAACCTAAAACCTTCGTGCATGGATTTTCAGAATACATTTGTATTGTGTCGTTGGCAGGCACTACAATATATTGAAACACAACCCTTGACAAAACAAGAGAAACCTTAAATAGGCTAAAATCTATTGAATATCACAGGAAAGTATGACAATTGTTTATACATCAGTATTGACTTGTTCATAGTCATTTAATGATATACTATCGATTCTTGCTCTACACTTTGGATTTAATTATCGTATGCTATTGAAGAAGAGACTGGATATGTTTGTTTGAAATAAATAATTGTTAGTTAAATGGTAAAATCTTTCAATGTGAATATTTTTATCTTCATCTACAGAATGTCGTATCTTTTATGTATTTTTTCCCAAAGTGTCAAAATCAATTAAAAACAGAAGATAAAATACACTTAACAATGATTACATCTTCCCAATAGATTTTATTAACGAAAGTACAAGTATCCCTAGTTTACTACCATAATTGACGATTTATGTTTGAAAACCAAGTTCATTAGCTTAATCAGCAAGAAGCAAAACTTTTTCCAAATTCTGATAATTCTGTTTAATATGAAAGTATTATATTTGTCCTTTGCCATACATGTGTGTGATAAGTCGTAGTGTAGCTTTCATGTGTTAAGTTTGAACATAATCAATGATTGTTATATTTTAAAATTAGTTAGTCCGATTGATGATAAACTACATTTTTCAAATTCTGAGTTACTTTGATTGACGATAAACAACTTTTTTGTCAAATTGTGAGTTAGTTTAATTGATATTAAACTACCTTTTTGTCAAATTCTGAGTTAGTTTGATTGATGATAAACTACCTATTTCAAATTCTGAGTTAGTTTGATTGATGATAAACAACCTTTTTTTCAAATTCTGAGTTAGTTTGATTGATTGATGATAAACTACCTTTTCACAATTCTGGTAATTCTGTAAATATACAGGTATAGTATTTGTCGTTTAGCATACAACCGTGCTTAGCAGTGTAGTGTCGGAACATCCGGGACCAATTGGTTAGATCGCACTTTGAACCATGAAGTCTCTCACTTTGATAAGTGCAGTTTCGAACTCATCTGGAGCATAGACTGATTTTTTGTTAGAAAGTTTACCAGTTTACTTGCGGAAGGCCGATATTCCCTTCCAGGGTGTGTTATATCCGGGTTCTCTCCCCCACCATTACAAACTGGCCGCCATCATATAACTGAAGACATTTTGAGTGTCGCGTAAAACACTATTGAAATTTCAAATATTTAATGTGTAGTTTACATCCGCAAAGAGTGAACAAAATCAATGATTATACTGTCAGAGTAAAGTAAAATCAAAGTTTTAAAGGCGTTCTGATTGGTACTTGGGGATTATACTTTTTATGCTAAATTATACTGTTTGCTTTTTAGAAATACGAAGATATGCAATGTAACTAAAATTCGTACAAAAATGGTGGTGATTTGAAACTTTAACTTTTGTTTTATCTTTACGCTTTGGTATTACAGACTGTCCAATTGTTAAAACCATAGATAACTGTGCTGTGTATTCTTGTCTAGCTTAAGATCGTATTGACGGATTATGTTATGCCACTTTGGTGGTTGGAACGAAGACGGAAATGAAACAAAACGTCAGCATACACATCGACATGCGACACTCAATACAAACCTGTAGGCCTCTTTTTGATGACCATGTGACAATTCCAGATTCTGTTCTTGGCATGTTTTGAAACTTGATAAACTTTAACTCTAGAAGACCAAATCAAACACATTCCTGTTAAATCAGCACTGTAATCATAGTCTTGTATCTCGTGAATTCATGTTGCGTAATCTTTACTGTTTTACCACCCGAAGTTACAGGATCGCATTTAAATAAAAAGGTTCTTTTGCCCCTTGATAATAATTCTTATTTCATATTTTATCAATTAACACCAACCACGTGACAGCAGAAATACATAATATTCTCGTCTTGACAATTTAAGCATGGGTGTTTAAATGAAAACATTTGTTCATATATCAATATCATTCATTGCATTCTATTTCTGGCGAAGTTTTTATTTTAGGTATACCATAAAAGTTTAATGTTTAGACAACACCATTTCCGTATGACGATGTTAGTGTTGGAGAAGACCTGATTACAAAAGATCACTGGCTTCCTGGAGGTAAAATACTAAATTCAAACGAGGGACAAATCCACGCTGAATGATATCGTCATTATCTCCTCACTTACACTTGGAGGCTTATAAGTTTATAAGATATCTAGGTCGTTGCCACTGCTGGTGGACCGTTTGACTCCCCGAGGGTATACATAAACCTAGTACCTGGTATTTCGGTACCAGCTGTTCATCTTATACTAAAGTACTAAAGTAATATTTGGCACTGTTAACACTATTTAAATTCGAAAATTGTCTAAAGCTAAGATAGTCATTTTTTACAGTGGTTACTCTTAGACAATTTCGGCTATACACTTTTATAGATATTATTTGGCCTTGTATGATACCACTTTATTTTTAGAAAATACACATACTTTTCAAATTGGAGCTCAACTTATGAAGTCTAATTGACAGAAACGATATCGTCTTGGGCATTATAACTTTGGTATTATGTTTATAATATTTACAAGTCGGCTTATTCAAATAATCAGTGAATAGATTAAGAAATTGTAAATTGTACTCATGTCCATATGTTTTTACATGTACAACTGCTGCGGTGGTTTGTCACCGTTACCCTTGACGTCCAGATTCACGCGAATGAATATGGCTGTGGAAAATTATCATTCCAGTCTTCGATTTGATGAAACCGTCGGTTTGCGCTTACATCATCTAACAAACTTTTGCAAGGTATCATATGTTCGCATCACATTAATTACATATACATTGAGGTTTCGAATTTTCGATGTTCGGAAAAAACGTTTGTTTCATTTAAGAGTGGGCGTCAGTATTTCTAATATTAAACGATGTGACAATTATATTTGAAAAGGAAATCGATCGGTTATAATTATTTTCATTTTGTATGATGATTTTAAGCTTACCGTATTTGAATATCAAATCTGTTAGCTCAATAATATATCGCTGGAAAAAGAACACAAGAATATGAATAATTGTTATTTCTAAATACATGTATATGTATACTGCTTTTTGGAGCACCTCAAGGTTAATACTTTGGAATCTGTGCTTTTTATGTGTCGATATTCATATCATTTTAAACCATTTTAATGACTGTACACAAACAAACAATAATGCTATCTCGTCGGATTCGAATGTGCATTAAGCCGTATTTTGTGTGTTACATTTCTGTGATAACAAGAATCAAATACGAACTGTTATTGAAAACAATATTATGTTCTTTATACCATCATTATTTTAATTTCCAGATAATACTATATAAAAGCTCAACAATTTAAATCTTCATACAAAAGAATATTGATTCATCAAACATCAATCATAACCAAATTGATAACTGGCTATGTAAGAACATATTGCGGTAAGTTGTATGCGACAGTCACAGTACCGAATACCAGTATGAACTTCAAGACGGTAGCTTCGTATATCTGTTACCACAGTGACGTGTAGATTGTGGTTCCTGGTCATAATATGATTTACAATAGGTAGCTTATGTCACAATATTCAGTTATATACTTTTAGTGAGAACTTGCGCTACAATGACTGTTTTTTAATCCGTTTCGAAACAGGAATTGTCTATTTTGGCCCTTTTGATCACATGTTTACTTTTATTGACTTGGTCTCACTTTGATCCTGTAGTCCAACAACACATCTATTGACCTCGAACGTAGTTAAAAAGTGTATGTCAGATGACTGATTGTGGTCTGTAGACAATCAGTACGTCTAGACAGATCGCATGTGTGGTGGATTAGAGTCTAGACAGTTCGTTCTTTTAGTGGATTAGAGTCTAGACAGTTCGTACTTATGGTGGATAAGAGTCTTGACAGTTCGTACTAATGGTGGATTAGAGTCTAGACAGTTCGTACTTATGGTGGATTAGAGTCTAGACAGTTCGTACTTATGGTGGATAAGAGTCTAGACAGTTCGTACTTATGGTGGATTAGAGTCTAGACAGTTCGTACTTATGGTGGATAAGAGTCTTGACAGTTCGTACTTATGGTGGATTAGAGTCTAGACAGTTCGTACTTATGGTGGATTAGAGTCTACACAGTTCGTACTTATGGTGGATTAGAGTCTTGACAGTTCGTATGTGTGGTGGATTAGAGTCTAGACAGTTCGTACTTATGGTGGATTAGAGTCTAGACAGTTCGTACTTATGGTGGATTAGAGTCTTGACAGTTCGTATGTGTGGTGGATTAGAGTCTAGACAGTTCCCAGGTATGATGGATTAGTGTCTAATCATAATGAGTGTAGGCTGTCATTTTCATTACCAGGTATCGCTGGAGTGGTGGTCACACCAAAACGTTCGTCGTAGTTGACGTTTAGCTTGATACGTTCAGCCGTATATGAATCTAAAACGAAAACAATATATACATTTACTTGTAAAATAGTGACAATTCACCGATAATGTTGTATTTCAAATTCAAAAGTTGCCGTTTGCGTTTGCACTGATTCATTCAATTTATTATATAAAAGATTTATGAATTAATTTTCTTATACTATGTGATATCTTTAGTCCTAGGGACTAGACCCCGTGCAGTTCTGGCTATTTTGATCTTTAGAGAAATTTTCACTTAGGTAGGAAAACCCAGGTATCACGTTTGCCTATGTATATGCATCCGTCACAATTCATTGAAGTCTGATCCAATCTGGCTTCAAACCCGGTACTTTTCGCTTACGAGAGACTCTTTTACCATGAATAAATCAGAACGAGCCATGGAATTGTAAATCAGAATTTAACACATTCATAGTATCATGTTGTCAACATTCTACTCATGCATTCTCGTCTACTGAGATATCGTATATGCAATTCAGAATGAAGTGGCATATAATTTGTTTCTAATCGTAAAATGTCATAGACACCCTAAGCAATCTAATTAATGAATTATAATACTGTTACTTTGAAACGGGACACTATTATAGAAACTGAGTAAGAAATCAACATTCGTATGATCTACATCAATTTCTCAAAATAAACGCATCACCTTATAAATGAAACCTTACCATGATTGTTACTCGTTAATGCTGATGAAGTTGTAGTTGGTTTTTTGTAACTGGCCGAGTTCATTGTCAGTTTTCGCACGTTCTTTTCAGGTTGAAATATTATGATGTACATCTTGGGCGTAAAGAGACATACTAATGCTACAGTTGCGCTCAAACTAATTGAAACACATAGGGTTGTAATCTGGACCTGAAACGAGAGTGAAAGATGTCAGATTTACCTGGTAATATAGTGGCAGCTCAAAATTATTATATAGAAGTATATCATTACTGTATGACGCGATTCCAAATTTTCATAAGAAATGTTAGGTTTATTTGTTATTTATAACTGTTTCGTACATATAATTATTTATATATTTTTAACGTAATACTTAAGTTATAGTCTTGCAAAACTAAAGGTCAAAACAAACGCTCAAGGAGATTGTATGGGTCCAAAATATTTCAACAGTTGAGCTCGAATTTCAGATAGATGTAGATTTCAGAAACAAACACAAATTCTACAAGACCAAAAATAACCTATATGCATTCTTAACGGTCAGTATATTACTATTCACTATCAGCCTATACCAACGAAATTAAAACTATCCGTATAACCTGTGATTCAGTTCAACATTTTACTCGAAATACCCTCGGTTTGGACATCCGGGCTCTAATCTGATGTCTGAGATGTATGAGATTTACCTGTCCACTCCACATCTCCATATTTGATGAGTTTACTGACATATACGAAAACACTTTGTTGACACTGCCGAATATTTCTTCTGCTTATAGATAATAACTGGGGAGTACACACATCAAAAGATATGATGTCAAATTCGGGTTCTGTCAAATACCAAAACAATGCAGACTATTTTATAAAACATAGGGGTGCGAGGGTAAAACATTTTGCCTGAATCCGATTCCTAGCATTACTGTAGGACTAGTATCAATAATCACACGATGACAAGTACCCTGTAACCCCTGCAGTGATCCTAGACTCGTTGTGTTCGTGGAAGACATGTACAGTTTAAACTGATTTTATTTTGATAATATAAGATGTCAAATTATGTTAACTAAAGTCATTTCCCTTAGCTTTTTATAATAAATGATTTTTATTGAGTTTTATTATGCTTAAATCCATCCATGTGAAAGTTCTTGTTTACAACATAATCTATAAATTTGACTTATCTGGGAAACCTTTCTTTCTAAGAAGCAACACATTTTATTTATCAATATTACTTTATTGACACAACTTACTATGAATAAGGATGTAAATGACACCATATTTGTCAGTTAACAAATTCTTGCAGATTTCAAAACATAATCGATGCAATTCAACCTATATCAGAAAGAAAAAACATAGACCTCGACACAAATGTGCAAAAACGTATAAACGTTCAACAAATTTATGAGTAAAGTCAACTACTTGAAAAAAGTTGGTTTCACAAAATGATATTTAGAATGTCTAATACTTTAACCAATACAGCGAGAGCTTTATTACTCGTCACACCTGATGTGACACTATATATTGGTTTTAAGAATTTTAAACATCATGTATTGCCCGGTCCCAAAAATTTTATCCGGGTCCTTCTATTTGCCTTTTTGAAGACAAAAGTTCGAAACATCTGAATGATTATGGTTTTGCTGTTCAGACTTCGTATGGATTAAGAGTGGTATAGAAACTTTCATTTACTACCAGATATGAATCAAAATTAGCCATTGTGAGTATTCTAATCAATTCGAAAACATTTTCTACAGTATTGTTTTCACATAATAGGCAGATTATCTCTTTTTGTAAGTTGAAGTATTCCCTGTGGACAATCCTTTAAAACAAAATCATTCATGGATAATATGATCACGTTAGATACGAAGTAGATAAAATATATGTATTGATTTCTCTCTTTGTCAATATTTTTATCATTTAGTCAGAAGTAACCGTGAATAATGTAGATGATATTATTTTGAATAATTTCACGGAATTTAAAAATCAAAACAGAATGCTAACGTTACATCTAAGTGCGGAAGAATTATGCAATGCATCTATCGATGTACACGAAACATACAATACGAAAGTCTTCAACGTTTACCACGTTTCCTTGTCTTTTGTACTGCTATTAATGCTCATGACCAAACCAGGTCCAGATGATATCGCATGTAATTTATGTCTTTGGAAGGTTCAAGTACAGACACACCGACATTTCATTGTTTGTTTTATTTTGCTCATTGTACTGATATCTCTCTTCTATACGGGGACATCACTTTCCATTAATGTCAGTACAATGAGTTACTATTTTTTTTATTTAAGATACAACGCCTACCATTATACGTGACCTTGATATTTAATTCAATCCGAGAACCACGTGGCAGAGCGCTCGACGAAAACTCAGATACAAATGATAATAAAGAAAATCTAGGAATCAACCCCATTCACTACAATTTGTAAGATGGAATTTGACACGAAAAAATAACATTAAAGAGTTGAACTTTGTTTTTCTCCAGTTTAAACTAGTTTTTCACTCAACTATTTTTAAGGTTTATATACTCACAAAATTTGTAAAGGTACCGGAGTGAATCGAACTGCACTGAATAGAGGTAGGACACCTAGTACCCAATTGCTCTAAAAAAGACCATTACTCACGTCTGAGAATCTTACTCAACTTCAGCCAAATCTGAAATCTGATTTACCGCGTACGTCAGGATGAGAATGCCTATGAGTATTCCGATATTTTTAGCAAATGGGTGGACTAGGTATGTTGTCTAATTCGTTAGACGTTGATAATCCTTTCTAGATCAAATTTATTCTCTGATGTACCTGCCTCACTACCTCTTCTAACTGTAGTTTTATTGTCTTGTACACAATGTTTATAACTTCAAAATGAATGTCAAACAATTCGAAAAGTATCGACCAATACAATATGTGTACACTGATTAGGTTAATTATTGGCCAAAAGATCTACCCCAAAGGGGAAAATGCCTCAGATAATATACAAAATTAACTTACAATAGAAAAAAAGACCATAAGAAAATCTAGAGGTTAGGTCAAGTGCAATAGAGGTGTTAGCAATAACTCACATAATTACTAAAAGCAACAAAACATCTAATTTAACTCAATATTCCTAGATTAAGGGGGACTGAGTTAACATGAGTTAACATGATGAGTGATACATTGTTGAATAGTTGTAGCGTAATATTTTGTGATTTGAAGTATGGAGCATTATGTTAATATTTCCAACCACAAGGTCGTTTCCCCTGCTGGTGGACCGTTTTAGACTCCGAGGGTATACATTAACCTAGTACTTGGTATTTCGGTACCAGCTGATACTTTTATACTATGTAAGAAATATTTCGCACTGATAACACCATTTAAATACTACTTTCTTCAAAAGGTAAGAAAAGTCATTTTACAGTGGTCATTCTTAGGTGGATTTTGCTATACACTTAGATTTATTATATGTATTTTCATAAATTGGAACTCAACTGATGACGTCTAATTGACAGAAACGATCGTCTTTGGTATTGTAACTTTGGTATCATGTGTATAATATTTGTGAATGCTTTGATGGTAACTATTTTATGTCTATGATTAAAAAGGATGCAATTTTATCGATTAATTTAAACGCTTTGTACTCTGCGTCTTCATTACATTTTTTATTACGTAACAACGTTATTATTCCTGAACTGTATAACAAGTAAACACGTAAACTCAGACTCATACATCTATTTTGCAATAACATGCGACAAAGCCTAGTTTTGATTAAATGATTAATGTGAGGTCATCAAAATACAGACGTCTTCCGGTAATATGAACTTCCTGTGATCTACATGTCAATTAATTGCAGTTGCATTGAAAAATGAGTTTTACATCAATTTGCAAATCGCTTTTTCATCATCTCATTCATAAAACAAACTGAACTAATGTCAACCTTCATCCATATCAGATTCATCATGATCTAATGTCTTCAGACTTGGGTCCCATCAATCAACCAGGTATGAGTTTGTGCTTGTTTGATTTATCAATAAGAATTGGTTGATCGGTATAAAGATGAATACCATCATTTTTGTATTCTTCTTTTTATAATTGCGTAGACCTATCGAATTATTGCATTTAGGTGAAGATTTAGAGTTTACGAGGTAACATGAGTAACTGATACTTACATTTATTTGGGATTTATATCTGCATGTTCATATTAGTATTCTTCATTACAGAAAAAGTCTGTTTAGATAACTACCTTAAACTACAACGTATTAACCATCATATATAATTATACTTTTCTGAATATGTATAATATTGTCAAACTACCGCATTGTAATCATGACATTTCAGATTTCTCAATAATCTCTGTAAAATTACATTGTATGAAGGTGTATATATAATAATTTACAACGAAATTGAAATTATGCTATAATATATGACATTATAGAAAAAGATTGGATGTACATATGGCAAGCCAAAATTATATTCTTGTTTGCGATTACTCTGTTTCACTATGTGAAATTTTGACTTATCTGTTCCGTGGGGGTTGTTGAGACGTCAGTACCTATTGTGACGAGGATTCGTTCCTCACGTATTTCATTTTTTATTTGACTCACGGCGGGAGTGACCGGTCGACAGGAGATGCTTACTCCTCCATGGCACCAGATCACACCTCTTGATTTCCAGAGGATCGTGTTTGTCCTTTTTACCAGATTTGTGCCTTAATCCTGGACATCTTAAAGATTTATACTTTGGTGTCTGAGATTTTTATATTAATGAGTTAATCCTAGTCTTTCTCACTTAAACCTAGTTTAACTCAGTTAATCTAGTTTCTCTCAAGTTAATGTGGGTTACGAATTAAACCTAGATTTTATCCATTTAACCCTACTTTTTCACGTAACCCACATTAACTGAAAAAATCTATTCTAATGCGCCAAATTCCCTTACGTACTCATTAATGTGATTGTGATGTAGTTAAACCTAGTTTGTCTCAATTAAACTTGTTTTTTCTCGTGCAAAACTAGATTTAATTTATTTTTGTGATTTTGGAGCAGTTAAGCTTATTTTTTCCAGTTTATCCTAGTTTCTTTCCAGTTAATGTGGGAGAATAACTAGGTATACCTGATAAAGCTAGGTTTAACTCATTAATGTGATTTTGGCGTGCCACAAGTACAGTGGATATCGCTATTAAATCTAATCGACTGCCTCAAAGGGACCGGCAAATGGTATCTTAATTGGTGGTATTGACTTATTTTACAAATATTTAGAAAATTTCAACAAACTTGATATTGACTTAAATTGAATATGATGTAGACTGCTATCGGATATTGTCTACCAAGCGAGGTGATATTTATGTAATTTTTCACTTTATGTATAATTTTACAAACGTTTATAATTCATCGTAAATAATTAAAAAGAATACAGAGTTGTATATCTTAGATTTCAAGTCAAGTATCAAAATTTAAGAAAAAGCTTGAAATAGCATCAATCATGACCAGTTTAGGTTATCACACGTTTAACATCTCAAGTTTCATGTATTTCTTTGCCCTAACATCCAAGCATGCGTGTCACATATTTCATTTCCAAGAGGTTCCCAAGGCATATTTGGCACCTTCAAACTGAGAATGGATTATTATTACTCCAGTAATGAAGATCGATGCAGAAATCTTGTCATTGTATTGATCAAGCTCTGTGATTAATGGAGTCCTGAACTCTTAAAAAATCAGTGCATCTGACATACGTCACCAGAACTATCAATTAATTTGACATACTGTTTCAATGTTCCCTAGAAAAAAATCTCGACATGAATGTGTTGGAGCTAGAAGACATCATTCTTTTCCAGGGCACCAGAAATGGTATGCTTCATTCTGTATACAGATTTTTTTTTTCAAAAGATCACGAAACAATAGAACAACAAAATGGCCACCAGACAAACACGGACCTGTACAAAATCTAGAGATAGTATATGCTACTAGGCGAAATGGCAATACGTACTTTAAAGGTGCAAAGTTCTTGATATTTTTCTCTTTTATGTGACGAGAAACTGCCAATGGTATCTGACCATAAGGATGGGTTAAAATAATTCCCTTAAAACTATATTTAATAAACTGTGTTAGTCTAATCTGAACTCTTTGTTTTGTATGTCTGATTTGATATACTTTATTGGGTCGAGTTTTTTACACGTATCTAGGAAACGCAGTGACATATTCACTCGTTTCGTACAGATGTTTGAATCGTGAAGTTGGAAGGGAGGAATGCGCGATGACATTCTTATAACTAATTATGACGTGAAGAATTTCGTGAAAGTGTTGGGTTTTCGTCCAAATTATAAATACGCCAAACTCAATGCTGTATATTTACGCATAAAATCACAGATATCAAAGTATTAATTAATCTTCAGAATCTCCAGGATACAATGTACAAATAGAAAGAATAGTGGATAAACACATACCTCTGTAAGTCTAAAAGTGGGATCAGGTGCCATAGAGGAGTAAGCATTCCCTGTTGATACGATATTAGTGAAAACAAATAAAACGTCATCTTCTATTAAAAGTTCCGAACACAAAATATAAACACCTAATTTGATTCACAACTAAGGAACAAAACAAGATTGAGTTTCTGCTTACATTTACTGAGATAATAAAACACACTAAAATGAAAGGTAAAAACTAGCGATAAAAACAATGCATGGTCCATCTACATCTTAATGTCTTTGTTTGCTAATGTCTTAGTGTAAGAATGGGAAGCCATAAAATGGCGACACATAATGTGTCTGCAGTAGGCTATGTGGAGTTTTTGTATTTATCTGATTTTTTTATGTACATGACTCTTAAGATTTCACAATGAATGTAAAACGTTAATCAATGCATGGCCCGACAGGAACCTAAGCTGACTTTTAGACGAATTTCCACTCTACTTGCTGAAGGCCGTATAAAATTTTCCCCCACGAGAGAAAGTTTTATATATAGAATTCATTCCGCCTTTTATGTATAGAAAATTTCCCCACTTGTACTTTATAGGTTGGACTTTTATGTCATCAATAGATATATTTTTCCAAACTTGACACAAGATTCTAAATACATTAATGCAAAAACAAACATCGAAATTACATGTTTCTTTCAGTAGCTGAAATCGATTTACTTTTTGCATCATACAAAATTTATAGGGTCAAGTTTCAATAAATTCTCTAGTAAATACATTGTGACACTCACAATATATGAGCACGTCCCGTATAGATTTGAATAAATTAAGTGAAGATATACTACTACAAATGCAAGAAATGTATTTTAAATATTCAAGAATTTAAAACTGGAATTTTCCATTACTACAATATAGAACAAATCTATATAAATCCACAGGTCAGCAAAGCTTTGTTTATACTATTCAAGGGTGAAATAATTGGGAAAACTTATCTTATAATCACCAAACATGTATGATCTGTAATTTTTTTTCTCTTTTTGCTTTTGATAAAAGATGTGCATCAATATGTTTTTAGTTTGTAATGTCAATGTGTGGTTTGTCCTTGTTTTCTTTCCATTTCAAAATATGGCACATATCTAAATCAGAGCTGAAGCGAATGATTGAATATTCAATACTAGAATGAGTCAATATTCTACCAATTTTCAAAACTATTTTGTATTTTTTATTTTCACGTAAATATACTTCCAATGTTTTACTGGCTAAACAAACGGCGACTAAATACCTAAATACTTGTCATGTGTTCTAAACTGTTCTAAAATGTTCTAATTTTATAAAAACTGGCACCTCACTTGTATGGAGTTCAGTCCAGAGCAGCTCAACACTGGCATCGCCAATGTAAAACTTAATCTAAGTAGTAAAAAAAAAAAATTTTAAAAAAAACTTCTTTCACTTTTTCTCTGTCTATTATACTTTTCGAGATAATGGGCAAAAAATGACAAATCCACTGAAAAGGAAAATAAATCCCAGAAGCATTGACGTGACAATGTCTTCCTTATTTACTTCGTTGTAGACCTTTGCATGCAGGTCATGTTTGCTTCTTTCATTCATCGCTCTATCTATCATACTTTTCATGATAATGTAAACAAAAACAGTCTAAAACACGGGAAAAAAAAAGAAAATGACTCCCATAAGAGTCGCCCTGAAAATTTCGACCCTTTTGACTTTTTTGTAAATCTTTGCGTGCTGAACATTTTTGCTCCTATCACTTTCTTTCTATGATACATTGAGCATTATAACTTTGGTATTATGTTTATAATATACTGTAAATAAAAAACAGCCAAAAACATGAACAAGAAGAATATGTCGGCTGATTTGGAAACCCCCGACACACACACATTTGTAAACTGTAAACTGTAAACTTTGCCTAAAACCCCTTCTATAGTTTCTAAGAACAAGCTGATCATGTGACAAAATTACCATTCCCATTTTAGTCTTAAAAGTGAATACAAAGGGAGATAAAGGTAAATCATGCAAACTCAGAAACAATCCGTTGTTCAGTTCATGCAGCGGTTCTGAAGAAAGGATTTTTTTTAAAGAGGATACCCCCAAAGGCCTTTTTTGCCCCACCCTTGATCCATCCCTAAGTCGATCTAGCTGCAAACTACAAACTTGGCAAAGAAATTTAAGTATTTTCGTCCTGTAAAGTTTCATCAAAATCCCTGCAGTGACTTGGTAACAAAATCTGATAATATGAAAAAATCTGAAAATTAAATTTCGACAAAATTCTTGCACAAAAACATTTCTGCACCTAATTACAAATAAAATACATTAAATTAATGCATCAAGGTGAATACAATAGGAGATTAATGAAGAAATATTGCAAAAATGAATGAAAATAACGAAGTCTGAAAAGACCTAATAATCGCGTCAAAAATTAATATTCGATTTCTATGAAATACAAACTTGAATCATACACTAATGTAGATAAGTAAAAAAAAATCCGTTTTTAATTCAAGAAGCAACCCTGGAAGAGAAAAGAGGGGTACCCCCTGAGGCCTCTTTTGCACCACCCTGGATCCACCCCTGGGCCTATCTGGCTGATAACATAAATCTTGGTACAAGACCTTGAGTACTTGCTCCCTGTAAAGTTTTGTGAAAATCCCTTCAGTGGTTTCAGAGAAGAAGTCGAAATTGTAAATTGCTTACCGACGTACGACTCACGACGTACGATTCACGACGAACGACGTCGGACAAAACGCGATTAGAATAGGTCATCCTGAGACTTTGTCTCAGGCGACCTAAAACAAAGAACCAGAATTTTATACTACTTAAGTCCATACAATTTTGCTTTTCTGGATTCGTATTGGCTTTAAGATGTCCGTCTTTTTTTCAAATGAGATTTAAGATAATGCTTAATAAGTTTACAGTTTATATGTGTATATAATACTTCGATTTATGATCATCGAAATTCTGCCATATAAAAAACAGTTTTTCCTATTTTAAGAACTTTTTTCATAATTATGTTTACTCGGACTAAAAAGATAAAGTTATATGAGAAGCAGTTACACGTCACTGATTATTACCTGTGACGTGAGAGCGACCGGTATGTGATCCTCGCTTTTAATTACCGCAGATGTGACAAGTTAAACGTCTTCATGCTACGATTTCAGATCAGTGTTGTTGCTAACATGGCGATACATTTCAGATCAGTGTTGTTGCTAACATGGCGATACATTTCTCCTTGTATCAAACGTTTACCTCTCCTTATTGCGTGATTACCAGTTATGTATAATTAATAATTATATCTGTCCAGTTCTATTGAATGTGAAAATATAACTAGTTTTTCAAAACCAATGGATGTTTTCGAGTTTCTCATGTTAGTTAACAGTTTATTATAATTTCCTAGTTTTTGGCAGCACTTTTTATTTTGCTGTTCATTATTAATGATCTTAATCTATATATATATATATATATATATATATATATATATATATATATATATATATATATATATATTATATATATATATATATATATATATATATATATATATATATAGTCAACTCCACTTGTAACGAGACGGTATATATAGGAATACCGGAATAGCGAGGACATACCTTAACCCCGTGAATTTCTTGCATTATGTCATATGAATCCCAATAACGAAATCTGGCTATAAAGAAGTTAAATATATCTCCTTCCACTTCATTATAAATGGAGTTGACTATCTATGTTAAAAATTAGTAGTGATTCTTTAAATAAAAACTTTCTAGAGAAAGTTTGACAAATTGTTCTTCTTCTTGAAATGTCATAAGGGATTCTTATTTTGTTACCTTTTCACTTTTATCTGTGATACGTCAATATAATTGAAACATATTCGCGGATCATTAAACAAAATATAAAATGTCAATCTTTGTTTATTATTTCTTCTGCCAGTGAAAAAGAAGACAGAAATTGAAATAGATCATAAACCACAGGAAACTTATAAGATTACTGATCTGAATCTACACCAAGATGAAAGACAAATATATATCACAGATTACATAGAAATGTTAACTCGAATGTTAGATTTGACACAATTAATGAGAGACGTAAGAAGAAATTACTCCACGCTAACGCCAATAACAAATAAAACACAGAACTGAGATCAAATCTTATACTGTTTCTTGAAATGATATCATTAAGTCAAGTAAGTGGTAGTTTAGCCTCCTATAACATGCAATGTGCCAACAAAAACTACAAGAAGATAGATTCAGTTAGTCTTGTAATTGATCGCATTTTAATTTACAATGCAGAGAACGACAGACCAAAACGTTATCACTAGCAATTTCGTCTCACATTATGGCAATCACAGGTCAATTTCATACAGAAGTGCAGCACAATAGAATACTAATACCTCATTACAGTGTGAAATCACAATAAATATCTCCTTTCGTTGTTTTGAGTGTTTTTATACACATAAACAGTCTTATAAATAATCATATTGGATAGTTGGTATTCCTTTTTTTCATCAAAAGATACTATCTTTCTATTCTAATAGAAACCATATTGACATATGTATAACGGTAAATTTCATTTCATTCGATATGTTAAAATCTCGAGAATTCTGTAGAGTATTGGTATCGTTGTTGTATACAGAATGAACAGTAAAATAGTCGTGATGTATAAAATGTCATAACTATATAGCTTGCATTGTACTGTATAAAACAAATAAATACTTTGATTTAACTATTACATATTTCATATTTCACTATATACTATATATATTTAACCAAACAATTTAAATTTAAGATTTACAACGATAATTTGGTCTTTCCGATCAGCCTTAAAAGCCAAATTGTAGCAAATTTTCAGATTTACATATATTCGCACGTTTGATAAGTTAGGTGCAAATTGTTGATAGTTTGTACCTATACAATTCGTCTATTTCCCTTATAGTTTTCATATTTCATTTCATTTTAAGGGAAAGTGTAATTTTCTAAATATGTGTATGGAGTTCCAGTCCAGTCATAATGGTAATGTCGTCTAAGTGGAGTGTACCAAGTGTGTAAAATTTCCGGGAGTCCCAGAACAGGGCATGCCATGTATTGTTCACTTACCTGAGAACAGTTGCTAAATTCCAGTATGAACATTTGTGAGCACCAGAGATGTGCATTATATCTAATATATACTTCTGTGAACGCCGTGACAGGCTGAAGTTTTATTATACTCGCATGAGCACCAGAAGAGTCTATAATTATTGTTCAATATGCACTATCGTTAGAGCCAGTGCGGGGCCTACTTTGTGTATACTTATGTGTTCGCCAGATCCGAGTTTGTCATTCAGGATACTTTTGTAGAGAGTAAACAAGGCCTACCGTAACACTGTACTAGTTCAATCAGTATATATGTTACTAGTAAACAAGTGTTGAGAGTCAATGTTTGGGGTTCGTTTTCTTTCCGAGTCGACACGTTAATATATATCCTTTTGTTTATGTTATCAATTTTCTTCTTTTTTTCTTCTTTCTTTAAAGTTCATTCAATTTACATTTACGTTTTCTGATTTCACTTGTATATCAGACGGACAATTTCAAAAGAACTTAAGAGTGAAATCATTTCAGGATTTCACATCTTAACAACATAAAAGCATCAATTTCGATATTTTCCAGCATTGTTTTTATAAAGTTTATAAAAAGAGCCGACGAAGCACTGTGAAATTGAGTTTTCTTTCCTTTCAGCTTGATATGTGATGCATGTGATAAATGGTAAAAGCAATACGATTTTCTCTGTTAGGGCATATAGATACATTACGATAGAAAAAAATATAAGTAAAAGTATTGAAATATTGTAAACAAAGCTTAGCTTGCATTATCTAAGGTCACTTTGTCATTTGAACCTTGTTTTTAAACCAACCAATCAACAGCTCAGAAAGTAGTTGATAATTTTATGCTCTAATATGAATTTTGCTAGGAATGGTTAGGATTGAGTCAATCGAATTGTTCTTACACCGCGGTCCTTCAAACGCAATATCACAAGATTACTTGATATATCGTATTATTTGGAAAGTGAACCAATCCTCAAGGCCGCAACGGGAAGGTAGTCTTACAAGTGAGTGCCCAATTAAGCCGCATTCTTTTGTGTGTCATTGAATTTTTAAACAACCTATAAAACATTAAATTAGTTTACCAACTCATCTTAATAATTACTCATACTTTTTGTATTGTTTACATAAAAATGCTAAATTAATTTCGAGTTTCTCAATAAAAAGATCATTTCCACAACGCAAATATGACTTTACCTAAATTATCGCATGTTGTACAATATACTTAAGATAATCGTCATCAATATTTGGGTGATTGGCAAACATTGTTTATTTAGTCTTATTATGCAATCTACTCTATGTATATCAAAGACAATTGATTTCATTTCATAAATAACAAAAATCGGTTTCACAAAGAAAACGCTGACGTAGTTACAAGCTGGACTCTGATTGCGATCGGAAATCATTTACTACCAAATGCAAGTGATGTTATAACTATAATTGGATTATGCTGTGGTTGGTATATAGTCCGGTAATAAGAAACGATCACGTACATTTGTGGCATGTTTCATAGACATTTACCAAAAACCTCAAATATATCATGAATACATTTTAGTTATATAATCAAGACCGGTTCTACGCAAAGTTTGAATACAGAGATGGTTGTATTTAATGCAATTGTTGTTCTTCTAACCATCGCCGTCGTCCTCGTCGGAATAAATTATTTCCTAAATAACTCACAATTGTTTGGAGTAATTTGAATACTGTAAATATTTCCTCACTTTTTTCTACAGTTTTGATATGTACATAACACAACTGACACGTTTGGATAGATATAAGTTAATACACATAATTATTACTTATATTATAATTAGAAGTTTGAATTGGATGCACTTATCACCTTCAGAGACTGATCTATACCAACTGACACCTCGGTTCTTATACGTGTTTGAGGTTCATATCAAATAATATTAATTACTTTGGCACGCAAAAATCACATAAATAAGTTAGAACTAGTTTTTCTCAGTTTAACCTAATTATTCTTACTAACCCACATTAACTGAAAAAATAAGTTTTACTGAAAAACAAATTGGGTTTAACTGCTCCAAAATCAAATATATTGAGTTAAACCTAGTTATTGTCGAGATAACCCTAGTTTAACTGGGAGAAACTAGATATAACTGCACCAAAATCACATTAATTAGTATTAATGTGATTTTGGCCCCGTTAATCCTAGTTCTATTTTTCTCAGTTAAAACTAGTTTTTCTCCAGTTAATGTGGGTTACGGGATGAACTAGGATTAACTGGGGGGAAATAGGTTTAAATCGTAACCCACGTTAACTGGAGAAAAACTAGACTTAACTGAGAAAAAATAAGATTAACTCATTAACTTGATTTTGGCATGCTATAAAAGTCTTGATTGTTTAATATCACTTGCGAATCGTTCTTTGAACAAGGCCATGATGTACAAGGGTACATTTTTAATTAAACAACTACAACTCTGAAATACGTAACAGTGATATAAAGGAGAGCTCGATTAGTAGTCTTAGTTAGTAGAACTGTCTTCGATCGATCTGAACTTCATTCGAGACACCTTTAGAATTTGAGGGTTTGCCAATAAATAATACCTTATCAGGAAGTAATGAAAGTAATTAGAAAGTTAAGCTTGATGAATATTCTTAAGATTGAATAATTGAAAGTTTCGCTAATTATCTGTTGATAGATGATATATAATATAAAAATTGCAGTTACGAAAGTATTGACCATAAATAAAAATTTCGCTAAATCAGGACACAGATATTTTCTTGGAATTAGACAAAAAGAGACCCATGGAAAACCCGGAAGTAAGATAACATTCTATCGAGACATATATGGAACGCATATAAACACAAACAAACATGTAAAAGAAGATTTTCTTACCTCAAATGAGTTGAGAGTTCCAAAATAGATGGGTACAAAGGCAAGCCATATGATACAGGTGGTGTACATTGCAAATCCTATGAACTTTGACTCATTGAAATTTTCAGGAATTTTTCTAGTTTTTATCGCATATAACGTACAGATAATAATAAGAAGCATGTTATATATAAGAGACACTAAAAATGAAATATCCTCTGTCTTACATTTAAGAATAACTTTATCCCTCTTTCCATTGGGATAATAAAGTCTTGTTCCAGGCCTTTCTAGAACAAGCCATATAATTGTAAATAACACTTGTATAAAAACAAGAATCATAGCAATAACAATCTGTGATTTAGGGCTAATGAACGGTGGCCTTCGCGCCGACCTTCGTGCACTATCAAATATACGTGATATACGATTGGTCTTGGTGAGTAACGATGAATACATCACGGAAAATCCCAATCCTACTCCAGATCTCTGTATGGCACATATTACGGTTGAAGGTTTGGCAATTAGTATGAACGTTATAAGATAGCAAAGTACACACCCACTGAGAAGCATGTAGCTTAACTCCTTTCCAGACGCCATTACGATCGGAGTATCGTTGTATCGTAAAAATGTAATTATGACGATAAAAGTAACAATTAATCCGACACAAGCAAGAATGATAGGAATTATTGCGTACACTGAATCCCATTTCATATACTGTTTCGGAAGATCATGGCATCCAGTCTTGTCGCCGTGTGGCCATCTTCCATATCCACAATCTTCGCAAGTAAATTCATCCTTTAGATATTCCCAGTCTTGACACTTTATACACGCCCAGCAGCATGTATCCCCGTTTTCTCCGATGAATTTTTTCTCATCAAAGCTACAAGGATGGCTGCATCGGGATGTGGGCGGCTCTGTTGATCCCCCGGCCCAAACTAACTTTTCTGTATGAAGGGTCAACGAATTCGTCCAATTTCCAACCACGACATACTCGTATTTACTTGTTTTCGTATTTTTCTGAAAATTCATAATACTGTATCTTCCAAGGGCGTCTCCCATTTCATCAAACTTTACAAAAGCTCCATAATCGTCTGAAAGATATAAAGACACACAGTAGAAACAGACACGGATACAGATTTCCATTACTGTTAAAATAGTATTGCAGTATATTTATGTGCGTAAAACACATAAACACCAATGATTCTGATAACCTTCTGAAAGATATGTCATAATATTAGGAAATCGGTTACATCTTTCCTGTTCACGAATTTCTGTCCGTAACCTACATTGTTTGTTATTTTAGATATATGCATTTAAATTTTACGAAGTATATCCTATACGCAATTGATTATAGGTCTATGATTTTAGAGTGACATTTCTACTTTATCATGTCGTTGAAGTTCAAGAGAAAAAATAATTTTACCTAAAACATTTTTGATAATTATACACTTTGCAGTCAAAATGTCCGGCTACTTTGTTTATTTTAAAGCTTCGTGTAAACATTTGTTTTTGTTTTTTTTCAAATTGGAACTACTATACTGAAATATATTTGTAAAGCAGCCACATCAAACAAAGTGAGTAAATATGATAGTTGGAGTGGCTCGCTCTACTGTACAATAGAAATTAAAGTGTTAAAATGACGTCAGTTTTCTATATTTCTACACAGGAAATGCAACATGTAAAAATGCGTATTTGGGTTTATTACAATGAAATGCATTATCAAAAGGTTCACACATTCCTTATTGAGTTTTTACCAGTACATAAATGCTAATGTTTGTGATACCATCTACATGTTAATGTGCCCGAACAATCAAATTCCAAATAAATACTAACAGACTCACACATAACAAAAGGCCCAATGGGCCTTGACGGTCA